>JBBWSL010000025.1:0-486000 GCA_038088545.1 Diaporthe humulicola | reverse complement strand
TTATTATTATAGTATTATATAGGGTATTAAGTTATATAGAAAAAATATTTTTTAAAATCTAAATTAAAGCTTTAATATATTAAAGAATTATTTAAATTACTATATAATTAAAGTATAGAAACTTAATATAAATAAAACTTTGCTATAAAGTATTAAGATTTTAGTTATTATTTTTTAGTATATATTTTATTATATTTGGAATAGAATAAAAATATTTTTAAAAAAGTATATAATTTACTAAAGGTATTAAAAGCTTTTATAAATTTGCGATTTTGGTGGTATTTTGGGAATTTTACTGTGCCAGTTGCCGGGGTGTGCCGGTGGCCCGTCAGCCATGGGGTACACTAAGCTATAACAAGGGATCTTGGTTCTCTAGGAATGGCGAGACATTGGAATATTGATCTTGGAATGAATGCTAATGACGTCTTGTTCCACTGGGTCGGGTCAAATATCTCAGGGCGCATTGCGGGGCTTCAAAGGCTTCAAAGTTCATTTCAAGAGACCGGATATTCGCGTACCCTCATTCGGATTCCGCGTACCCTCCGCTGACTAATCAGAGCTGCAGCCAATCAGAGGCCACCATTCAACCTCGCTCACCACCCCCTTCATAGTGCTTTTTGCAGCTTCAACCACGCACCCTGCACAACCTCCTCAACACGAAAGCTTCAACCACCCGCTGGTGACGTCTTCAGTGATGATAGAGGCCAGAAGGAGACCCAGGACGAGATCATGGTGGCTGGGCCGCTGTGAGGGCACGATAGTGGCTTCCACGGCGCCCCAAGCCGTGGAGGGCAGAAGCAGCCGTGGAGGGCACGCCACGGAAGCAACGGTGTGGGCAACTCAGCACCATGGTGGGCACCATGGAGGGCACCATGGAGGGTAGTTAAGCACTGCAGTGGGCAGTTAAGCACCATGGAGGGCAGTTAAGCACCATGGAGGGCAGTTAAGCACCATGGAGGGCAGTTAAGCACTGCAGTGGGCAATTAAGCACCATAGTGGGCACCATGGTGGGCAGTTAAGCACTGCAGTGGGCTTGTGGGCACTATGGAGGGCAGTTAAGCACTGCAAAATGGCGATATCGTGCCGTGGAGTGTGTGGTGGTATGGGATGTTAACGCCTGAAGTCATGTTATAAATTTGTATATGAACGCCATAGTGGAAATTAATATATACACAGGGGGCCACATTTTTAGTCAGCAGAGGGTACGCGGAATCCAAATGAGGGTACGCGAATATCCGGTCTCCATTTCAATATTTACAAAGGGCTTTAGCTACACTATATATTCTTCTTACTATTTAGCCAACTTCTTAGTCTTATTCACTAATTTTTCTACCTACTATCTTCTTCTCGGCTTTTTATTTACTCTTTAGCTAAAAGCTTACATATAAATTTAGTAATAGCTGTATATATTCCCTTATTACCCTTTACTAGCAGTACCTTTAACTTATCCTATAATATCTCCCTATTTAATACCTTTTATATCTATTTAAAGAAAGAAGTTTTAAAAATAAAGTAAAATACCTAGAATAATATTAAATTATTTTAAAGTTTTATAATTTTTTTTTTAAATCCGCCCTTTTTTTATACTATATTACGGATTTTATATTTATTATTTTTAAATAATAGAGACTTTTTTTAAAGGAAGTTTTATAAATAGGTATTAGAAAATTTTAGGTCTATTTTAAGTAGTTTATTAAAATTAGGAGCTATATTTAACTACTAGCTGGGTTGCTTACTATAGTAAGGGCTTTTTTAGTAGCTTATGCTTATATAAGGTATGTATGTATAGGGATATGGATTATTAGGGAAGGAAGTGTTAGCTTTAGACTTATTTTATAGAGAAATTGTATTAAGCTAGTATACTTTCGCTATATAACTAATTACCCAAGCTAGCTTTAGGCTACTTATATTGATAATTTATAGTACTATAGGAAGCTAATTTTATTAGCCTTATCTATATGGCTATTATAAGGCTGATTATATTTAGCTAAGACTACTATATTTTATACCTACTATTATCGATATTATATACTATTAAATACTAGGTATTTAAGTATTTATTACTATATGAAGGGACTATATATTACTTTATAGGAGGATATACTGGATTAAAGACAAACCCACTTACGAAGGCGAGCACTTGTATGTCGACCTTGCCTGTCACTTCTCACATTGTGTAACACGGTCAGGCAACTAGCGCAATTATTGACGCACATTGGATCGTAAGCAGCTGTGTGGTTATCGTAGCCGGCTCCACTTACAAAGAGGAGCTGACACGTCATGTCGTTGAGGGCACTTCCGGAGCAGGGAGGCAGCACGAGGTGAATTCCAGCATTTCTACCACATTTATCTGCCCTCTGCCGGGCTGCGATTTAGGGACAGCGCCTCTCTCTTGCGCTTGAGATCCAAACATTGCTGGATCGACAAGCACAAGCGACTATACAAGGATCGACGAGGATCCCCATCACCATCACTGACAGTGTGTCGTAAGAACAAGCGACTACGTAACGAAGGACGAAAGACGACCAACGGTGTCCTGGCATCAAAAGAGATATGGAGACTGCAGACCCAGCAGATCTAATTGATGACTCCTCATGGATGACCAAGAGGCTGTGGCCGCGCCGGCTACTCGAAATATCAACTATGACTTCGTTCGAAAGGCAGCCGGGCAATGTGTACGCTGGAGAGACCGAGCCGAAATACAGTATTGTCTCATACACTTGGGGAAGGTTCACTGTGCCGGATGGCCAACAACTTGCTGTCAGTGGCATAACCTGGCAGACCCCGTCAATCGATCAGTCCAAATTTACAATCGAGGATTTCAGCCGCATGTTGAAGAAGGCCGCGGGCGGGAACCAATTTGTGTGGGTCGATATCGCGTGTATTGACCAAGAAGACTATGCTATTAAGATGGAAGAAGTTGGCAGGCAGGCAGGTATCTTTGCGAATGCAGACCGAGCGTACGTTTGGATGTGGAATTTGCCCGGCTCTAATCTTCAAGAGGCCATGGACCCAATCGTAAAGTATGGCTTTCACATGAGCGAGGTCCCCATTGACTACGGGGACAAAGCAGCAATGGCAGCAGCCATCCAACGTGGTGTCAACCGCGTCTTGGACGATCCGTGGTTCACATCGCTCTGGACCCTCCAGGAGGGCTTTTTGCGAGAGGATGCCGTCTTTCTCTCGAAGGATGCGCAGTACATGTCAAGCCTAAGAGACCGGGATTGCGAATGGCCAGATCTTCCCCGGAACACAGCGACAGTATTCAACCTCACGGACAGGCTATGGACGATATTAGAACTTCTGGAGGTACCAAATGGCCCATACCACTGCGACGGCTTTGAAGCAATCAATAGGGCCACAGCAGAACGAATCTACCAAACAGGGTATAACTCATGTCCTTCTGAGAATCCAAATGTCCAATACGGACGGGCGCGGTTTCGCAAAACAACGTATGAAGTCGACAGGATATATGGAATTATGGCCGCTTATAATATTTCTGTGGGGGCAGCCGCACCTGGCGCTGATGTGAAAAGGACCTACACGCTACCCGAGCTTCAGGAGGAATTCGCAATTGCCATCAATGCCAAATCCGCGTTGTTAGGACAGTTGTTTGTTCATCTCAACCAGCCATGCGAAGGCAAGACCTGGCAGATTACTCAAGATTCTCGGGTTCCAGCTGGTTTTAGTGTTGCACGCCAGCATTTACCGGGCTCGCATAGCTTCACAGTCGACGACTGTGTCATCAGGCCTGTCGAAGGGAGCACGGCAAAGACCTCGATGCGAATAGAAGGTCACATCTGTTACCTAGCGGCAATGATCGGGTGTTGGGAAGCGTGGAAAGAATATGATAAGGACTACAAGGTCACAGTCGTTCTGGATGACTACCTTGTGGCGAACAATTCTCAGCTTCCGAAGTACAACCGAAGGGACGAAAGGTTGTATGGAGACAAGAAGCATATAAAGAGCTCATTGCTCCCTCTACTAGAGCTTTTTGGAGCCGAAAGGATCTCGGTACTGCGACTCGGGAAAATAGGCGGACGCTGGAAGGGTCCATACCAGTATGGATTATTGATCCTTCATGACGAGGACCGACGGGAATCTTGTCAACGTGTCGGCATCTGTGAGTGGAACGATAGGCCTCAGGCTGATCAGGGCGCTGTAAATACACCACAGCAGCCACAGTGGGAATTATACCAGGGATTTATACTTTAAATTAAGTAACTAGTCCATCAGATCCCAGATTCTGTGTCTGTGTCTTTCACAAGCTATCCTCTGGTGGAGTATCTATTCTTGCCTAGGTAATCTCACAGCTGACCCTAGATTGAGCCAGATCAGCCAGATCAGCCAGCACCCAGCTATGGGTGACGAAACCTCAGTATACTCAATCACTTTTTTAATATAAATCTGCACCAAAAGCCAAATATTCCCGATCACCTATACCACTCTGCTTAGGAGTACCCTAGGTACGGCGTCGTTACGCATCAGCAGCTCTTACAGATTCCAAAGCGATGAGAAGGACGGATCGTCCAGAACCGTGGCGAGGGTGTTACGGAGCATGGTTGCCGAGTCGCGGGACCATGTTATCGCTTCTCAATGGATAACCAAGTTTGCAAGCCAGCATTATGACAGTGCTGGTTTAGCTGAGGAGGATGTTAAGGCTCTCTCAAAAATTATCAACAAAGGCACCGACTCAGAAGTACTCTACAGAGTCCAAGGAACCAAAACCAGCTTGGGTGTGTTTGTGTGTGTTGCGGCCTCTTGTCGAGAGGCCTGCGCATCGTGGATAGGTCCGCAACGCGCCAAGGACTCCATGTCTGTTGGAGGGCCCATGTCGTGTGAAACTGGTAGGTTCTACTTGGGAGTGGTTTGGATAGGAATATTCTGGATAGGAATATTCTGGATAGGAATATTCTGGTTAGGAAGGGTCTGGTTAGGAAGGTAGGAAGGGTTTGGTTAGGAAGGATCTGGTTTGGAAGGATCTGGTTTGGAAGGGTCTGGTTGGGAAGGATACATATTGAACATTGATGGGCCGCTCAGCGGTCACTATTCTTGGAATGCCTAATAGGTGCAATTGGGTTGGACATCCGGTACAGCCTCATCAACACAATATTGGTCCCGGAGTTGGCGCCGTTGTGTGAGCTTGTTGTGACCGTGGATGACCCACAAAGTTCCCAGTCTCGCGTGTAAAGTGAGGCCCAGCTCGACGATGCGCCAGCCGTTCTGCCGTCCACCATACCCTAGCAAGCTTGCGCAGGTCAAGCCACCATTTGTGCAGGGCAATCGTGTCAAACACAGGGGCCTTGGACGCAATGCTCTTCAATATTTTCGAACACTCCGGGTATTATGATTCAGCGAAACAAAGTATCTAAATATATCTGCTCCAGTCCATGCACTACTACCAACTGTCCATGACAATATTCGTATTCAGACCACAGTTTCGACATCTGTCGTCTTCGAATTTACTTGTTTATTGCTTGAGTCCATAGCTACGGTCTCATCGCCATCCACCTTTGTCGCATCAATTGTAGGAGTGGTATCAGTCGAACGCTTCGGGCTGTAAAACAAATCACGTTAATGACATTAAGTCTTGCCATGGTCCCTCACAGTTGTCCACTTACAGTAGGTATCTCAGATCTATGATCCTCAAAAGCACGACCATTACGGCTACAAGCACCCACAGTGCTAGTGAAACCTGCCAGGCGTATTTATCTGGTGATCCATGGTCAGCCCAATGCCTTGATGACACGTTACAGGACATAGACTTACAATGCGGCGCTTCACTCGCAGGCCAGACAAGGACTTGAGACCATGCAATGATGGAGTACAGCCCTGCAATCGCATATCCAACGACCAAAGTCCTGGCCTCCGGGTCTTGTGGCAAAAGATCGGCCAACCACGAAAAGATCAGTGGCGCCGTGCCCTGACACGTGTAGAGGATGAAATAGCCGGCGTACGCGGTCGACAGAGGGGTGGTGTTTGGATGCTGCGTCCAGACACTCATCATGATCGAAACGACGAGGCCGATAACTGCCTGCGCGACCAGCAGCGTCCATCTTGTTTGAAAAATGTCGGATGCGATTGCCCAGATCCACACAAAAGCCACGTTTATTGCGCCACCGGCAATAGGTATCGAGTTTACCTGTGAGGTCGACCATGTGCGAGAGCCGTCCGGGTTCAGCAGCGATTTCAAGAATAGGTTGAAGTAGTTCATTCCGTACTGCGCCAGAACTGTTCCGATATACAGCACCGGAATGAAATAGGCGATCCACATGCTCGATGTTCGCTTGGCTGCGGCCCAGGTAATCTTCTTGACTCCGGACCGGCCGTGCCGCTCAAGGCGCTCCTGCGCGATTTTGCTGTGTTCTGCAGTGAACCAGAAAGCACGGGGGTTCGGGCTAGAAGGATAGTCGGGCAGCATGAAGAAGCCAGCAATGCCAACGGTGACGGTCATGATTGCATTGATTACAAAGAGCCACCGCCATGCCGCAATCCCTTGGTGCCCGTCAACCGTGTTGAGGATTGCCGTCTGCAAAGCACCGCTCATCATCGAGCCGATGGACTGGCAGGAGTGATAGAATCCCATACGCTTGGCCAGCTCAGTAGGCGTGTACCAGTACACTGGCACTCATCAGTAAATGTACTTATGTGTAGGGTTTGTTACGATTCAAAGGGATCCAAAGGCCACTTACTAAACAGGGTCATCATGCCAGGCCAGGCACTGCTCTCAAACAGCCCCAGGAAAACGCGTAACACATATACCTGTTTTGCGTTGTGGCATAGCGCTATCAGCCCAGTGACGATGCCCCATGCGATCTCCAATCCCGGCAGCCACCAACTTGGCCGGACCCAAGTCATGATGACCTGCGAAGGGATCAACATAAGACAATAGGACACGCTAAACCAGGTGGTGAAGTAGTTGAGCTCATTCCCATGCAGACCGAGGTCTTCCTTCATTCCGCTAACGTAGGCTGAGCTGATGTTTGTCTGGTCAAGATACTTGATAACCTGAGAGACACAGCCAAAAGTCATCAGGAAGATGTCCAGCCGCCGGACGAGATCCCGCTCGAGAGGACTTCGCTCCGCATGGTGGCGAAAGAACGCGGTGCGGCCTAGGAGAGCCTTAAAGCCCATGGCGCTGGTGACTCGAAGGTTAGCGGGCTCGTCGATGTCTTCCAGGTCTTGGGCGTTGTCCAGGAGGGGTTGGGTTTCTTGGGTATCGATTTGGTCGGGTGGACTGTTGGAGTCGGCTCGGGGCCGTTCGTTATATGACATTGTGACATCCCGTCTGTTAGCACTGTAGTGTAACATTGCCCGCAGGTGCCGGCAACAGGCTGTTGACGGCCAGGCATCGGCTTGCGGCTACGTTGTAGTTCACAGTTGCAATGAGCAGAACTAGCCGAGGGCCCTTGCAGGATGACTCGCACCTGCGAACCGGCACCCAATCACTCTCGGCTTAGTGGTACGCGGGCCTTGCCGGGGCAAGATAGCCCAAATCACGGGGCTTAATCCTCACCGGAGCAGATAAAGCACCCGGGTGTATTGCCGGCAAATTGTCCGACATCGTTTCGTTTTCCGATGAGTGGGCACTCCGAGGCTCGGACAGCACACTGCATCCAATTTTTCTGTTTTGCAGATGTTGTCCATCACATGATGTATTTGAGCCTCCAAATGGCTCGCCAAATTGCTGGAGACTTATGGGCAGGCTTGTGTGTGTTTTCTATGAATGCGCACGTGTGCAGGCGCATATTTACGGCTCATACATAAGTACATTAGGCGCGTGTCTTGATTACGTTATTCATTGAGCTTCATCATGTCTGTCGCAGCAGCAAATCACAAATCGCCAGCTTCTACCGGCCGCATCCACGGGCTTCCCGTCGACAACCCATGTCTGTCTTTCTGGCAACAGACCACCCGCTCGTTCCCACATCTCCTGGCCAATTCTGACAGCACCCTCCCAACGACTACAAGGTATCTTGTTATCGGGTCCGGACTCTCTGGAGCTCTGACCGCTTTCGACCTCATACACTCAGCTGGTGTGCCCGGGAGCGATGTCGTTATTCTGGAAGCACGAGAAGCTGCCTCCGGGGCCACTTCGCGCAACGCGGGGCACGTCCGGCCCGACGCCTTTCGTGGATTTCAAGCCTACAGACGGGTACATGGCACGGAACAAGCCATGAAGATAATCGAAAATGAGAGGGATGTTCTGCACAAGGTTGATACGTTTGTGAGCAAGCATGATGTCCCTTGTGACTTCAATCTTGCAACGACGCTGGACGTGTGTCTTACCCCGGAGTTTGCCGAGTTCAATGCTCGGAGCTTCAAAGAGTACCAGGACGCTGGTGGCGACCTAAGCCACGTAAAGGTCTACGAGGGGGAGGATGCCTCGAGAAGGACAGGCATAAGGGAGGCGGTGAGCGCGTTTGAGTGGCCTGCTGGCTCCAGCCATCCTGCAAAGCTAGCACAGTGGTTGTTGAGCCAGAGCATTGCCAAGGGCGCATCGTTGTTCACACAATGTCCGGCTCTGAAGATCTCCAAGAGCTCAGTTTTGGAGGCAGGATGGGACATCGAGACTCCCAAGGGCATCATTACTGCACAAACAGTAGTGCACTGCACCAATGGGTTCGCCGGCCATCTCATTTCTCAGCTAACACCATACGTAACACCGACGAGAGCGCAGGCACTTGCATTCGTCCCGCCGACGGCCTTGTCGGGAAAGAGCATGTTAGCCAGCACGATGTCACTACGATACAGCCTCCATAACTTCTACTCCGTGATGCAGCGCAAAGCTGACGGAATCATCATCCTGGGAGCGTCGAGAAGAAGCCCAAACCTCAGCCGCGAAACAGTCGAGGGCATGACAACACCAGACGACACCACGTTCAATGAGGAGATCAAGCAGGATATTATTGCAAACTTTGAGAAGTATTTCCCGGCGTGTGAGAATGGAAGACTGAGACATGGCGAGGGCGCTCAACATTCATGGTCTGGAATACTGGGCATGACGACAGACTCAGTGCCGTTCGTGGGCAGCTTGGATGATCTTCCAGGGCAATATGTGTGTGCGGGCTTCAATGGGCATGGTAAGAACCCTTTCCAGCATCCTTGTAAGTACTCATCACGGCTAATCCACGGAATTAGGAATGGCACGAATTTTCAACTGTGCTCCCGCTGTAGTCAAGATTATTCACGGTGCCAAATGGTCTGATACCGGGTTGCCGGAGTGCTTTGATGTTACGAAAGAGCGGCTACAGCGACTGTCCCAGGGCTCAGTCGAGTCCATTCTCTGAATTGCATTCGATCTCTTCATGAGATTACGGTGAAAACTAAATCTAAAATCGATACCTTATCTCAAACCCTCCAACATAGAGCAATGCTTCATTTACTTCAATTTTTTAATCCATTCACACCTAGTAGGCAACTGATCTTAGTCTCCTAGGATTCTACCTACAATGAGTGTTTAGCAAATCAACATAATCACTCTAAATTCTTTATTGCTTTGATATAATCCTTTTTATCTTAGGCTACTATCACAGTATAGCTATATAAGCTATATAGATTTAAACTATAATAATAATTAATAAATAATTAAACAAATAATAGTAGAGCAAATATTGGAAAACTGTTCTATTTGAAATTCCTAACTAATTTGCATTATGGTTTTCATAATCCTGTTTTCTTAGATTAACCCCTGTTCGTTATAATCCCCACTATCATCGTTCGGTGTGCACCACTACGGGATATCCACAAGCTTCCCAACCACATATGAACCTTGCTCGCCGCCTTCCCCCCTTGCAATTAGCAATCATCCCACTCCTTCAAGGTGGGCAGACCCACCCTTATCCTAGGTATGTTTTATATGTAAACCCCATTGCATTTGCAATGTACCCATGAATCGATGCTCTGACACCTGAGCAACCACATTCTCTGACGATGCATAGATCCCCGTGTTTCTCGTTGCGGCGCCTGCAGATGGAGATCCTTGTCGCTGTGGGCGCCTGGGCGCTTTCGTCTGTTTGTCAGAGGCTGCCCCAAAACAGTCTGCTCTGCGATCGAGGGCTTCTTGACTTCGACCTATCACCGCTGGTCCCTAAGCTCTCGGCCACCGCAAACGTGATCTATCCGAATGACACCAACGCTTTCGACTTGGCGACATCTCGGTGGTCGTCATATGCGACTCCAACCATCAGCGTCGTTGTTGTTCCCGGGACTGAGAATGACGTTGCAGAGACCGTGTGTATTTTCAAACTTTTGCTTGATCTTTGAATGCAATGGCTCACCCTTGCGCAGGTGAAATTCGCGGCTGAGTTGAACATACCATTCCTTGCCGCTAACGGCGGGCATGGGGCCATCAGCTCAGTCGGAAGAATGCAGAGCGGAATCGAGATCTGGCTGGACCAGCTTCAGACTGTCGAGATCGCAGAAGATGGTAAAACGGCAACTATTGGTGGCGGTGCGTTGTCCACGAACGTCACACAAGCTCTTTGGGCCGCTGGGAAACAGACCGGTGAGTATATTATTCAAAAATAGCGCAGGTGCCGTCTCTGACCAGACATAGTGACTGGAGCATGTGAGTGCACAAGCATCCTCGGCCCGGGACTTGGAGGAGGCCACGGTTGGCTGCAGGGGCGCCATGGCCTTGTTTCCGATCAGTTCGTTTCGATGAACATTGTCCTCGCCGACGGGACCTTGACAAGTATCGACAGCTCATCCGACCTTTGGTGGGCTATGCAAGGAGCTGGTCACAATTTTGGCATTGTGACTTCGGTCACTTCGAAGATCTACGACATCGAATATCCCGAGTGGGCCTACAAAGTCTATGTTTTCACTGGCGACAAGTTCTCCGACGTCTACAACAATGTCAATGAACATGTCTTCGTGAATGGGAGCCCACCGGTGGACGTCGCCAATTACGCGTTCTTATACAACGATCCAACCACTAGTGACAAGGTCCGTAGATGCACTTCCAACCGCTCTGAGTAAGCCATACTAACACAGACCAAGCCTCTTCTCATGTTCTATCTCCTCCAGGAGGGAGTCACAACTGTGGACTCAAAATATACCTCACATTTCGATGCACTCGGACCCACGACTGCCACCGCCGCTTCCGGTAGCTACACCGAGATCCCCACTTGGACCGCTATGAGCCTGGACGACATTGTTTGTCAGGATGCTGGGACTGCTGGCCTGAGGTTCCCAGTGGATCTCCTAGAATATAATGTCACCGCGCTGCAGAACGCCTATGACATCTTCGCGGCCGCCACTCAGGAAACCCCGGCGCTGAACGGGTCGATCTTCTTGTTCGAAGGATATGCTCTCCAAGGCGTCCAGGCTGTGCCCCACGAGTCGACCGCGGTCAGTTACCGAGGAGACCGCCTGCTCGTCGCGCCTGTCTTGGTCTTCGAGCCCGATGGAGGAGCCCTTGACGCCAAGGCTATTTCGGTCGGCCAGGAAATTCGCGATGCTATCCGTGAGGGCACTGGCCGGGATGAATTCCACGCGTACGTCAACTACGCCTTCGGCACGGAGACTAAGGAGGAAATGTACGGCTATGAGAAGTGGCGGCAGGACAGGCTGTTGGCACTCAAGGACAAATACGATCCGCGGGGGAGGTTCAGCTTCTACGCGCCTATTGCTTAGGTATCGGTCAAGGCGCTGGCTTGCTTAAATAATGCGCTTCGGGCAGCTGGCAGTCGCATCAGTTTGGCTTCTACGGCATGCTGTACGATTCCGAACTTAATATGTCTCTGGCACATAGAAATAATTATTCAAGAGACTCGCCGATCGAGAACGTGCCAGTCTTTATCTTCGCAAGTTGCTCGTTGAGTATCGTCTCAGTACTACGAGCCACTGAATTCATAGTGTGAAATGAGACTTCGGACTGGGCCTTCAGAGGACCCTATGCGTCTAGTCCGCCAGCGCACCTGGTAAAATGCCACGCCCCAGCTCGGGCGTGATGAGGGATTAGGGAGCTTTCAGGTACCGTATGCAGGGCCGCCTTCACACGCCGCTCGTACACCATCACTCTTTCCTCGCACGGAAACGCGCCGAACGCGGACAGGGTGAATAATCATTCGTATTACATGTCATATTACACGCATTTGCCCCTCTCAAGGATCCACCTTGGCCTATTCAAACAGCCAATGATGCCGGGGTCCAAGGGGGTGAGGGTCCTGTAACTCCCATTCAAGACAACTATGCCGTGCTGTGCCGCCATCCTGCATTTTCAAGCTCGCAGAAGAGGCGGCAGATGGAGAGGCTCCCCGGGGATGGCGTATTTAAACTTTTTTGCACCCTTGACGACCCGCGCGTCCCTCGCCGGTGAAAGCGCTGTTTGGAGCATGTTCGGGGAGACAATGCCCGGAACAGCGCTTTCAACTCCTCACATTCCAGCCTGTTGGTTTGGCCTGGCCTGGCCTGGTGCATACGAACGCCGTTAGGAAACTCCACAACCGAAGACAACACAAGACCCGGCTGCTATTGTTTTTTTGGCCAAGGATTCAAACTTGCTGTTCTCGTAATTGCCCTGGGAAGTACGCCAAATGTTTACCCAATGTTCACTGTCCGTCGCTTCGTAAATATGGAAGGACTTTCCATGGCCAAAACCTCGTTCGAAGTCGCGTCCGAATACGTATTTGTGGGAGAACTCGGTTGAAACGCAGGATATCGCTCATCATAGACTGGCCGCACAGCAAGTACAGGACTAGTTTGGGGGTCCAATATGAAGATGCGAATAAGGTGCAGTCTCCGGAACAGATGCCGTGCGTATTTTGCCCAAGACCACCTGGGAAAGGGGAATATGGACAGGGGCATGGGCCGCGGAAGACCCGCGATGGAATCGTGCTGTGACTTGTCACTTCAGCCAAGACATCCCACGACATTCCAAATGGGTATGCAATCTTCGTTCCTGCCTCCAACAACCCTTGCCCACGCACTGGGCGCCTTGTATGTGTAGAGCTTGATTGAGGGGGGCACCGGTCTGCAGGGTTGGGTAGCAAGTTCGTCCGCCATGTTGCAATTGTGATCGGTTCCGTTCGCGTCCCGAAGAAGGATCCAGTGGTTAATACATGTCATGACTCGTGCCACTTGTCATGGGTGTTTCGGTTGTTGTTGTGTACCCATCTTACACGCCTAGATAGGGCGCAGTCCGATAATTCAATTTCTTTTTGAAGAAAACCGGGAGATAAATTACTAGATATAGTAATTATTTTAATACAAAAAGGCGTTTAGCTGTGAAAGCTTTATCTTATTCTGTTTACAAGAAACCTCCCTTTTTATTCCCAAAAATATATTATTATTTAACGCGTATAAATTAAGTAAGACTAAGATTAGTAACTAAAATAAGAGAAGACAACGATGTATTTTATAAGGTCTATTAATCTATATTTTACAGTATAAAGTCTCTAATATATTAGTAGTGTGTTTTATTAGAGAATGCTTGTGAAATAACACTAAGTATTTAGTTGGAGTCTCAATAAAATGTTTCCCAAAGTGATGGTACCTGGGTACTTGACCTGTGCCGCAATGAGCCTTGCAAGGGCCCTTGCTAGATATGCGTGATTGCTTTCAACCGATGGCGCAAAATCTCCAGTCGAATGCCCGGAAAGCCTCACCTGAACCTTTGAATTTCAAATTCCTCGAATGCATTCAAGTGCGCCAAATCGAATAATTGAGTCGACAAGATGCCAGCTCGCAGTCTGGCGGGCTCCCTGCCGCAGAACACCGTCGGAACGGCAACGGTTGTCATCGAAAGCGTTCTCCTGCTCTTGGTCTTTGTGTCCGTAGGGCTGAGGCTCTGGAGTAGACATTTGCTTCAGATGCGATTACAAGCAAACGATT
Source organism: Diaporthe humulicola (assembly GCA_038088545.1). Taxonomy (NCBI): domain Eukaryota; kingdom Fungi; phylum Ascomycota; class Sordariomycetes; order Diaporthales; family Diaporthaceae; genus Diaporthe; species Diaporthe humulicola. The sequence goes on along the minus strand of JBBWSL010000025.1, from coordinate 472,161 downwards.
ATCTCATTCTGGTCGCTGCGGTATGTTTTTCTTTGTCAAACCTCGGGCTCACCATAGACATTAACTTCATTGGATTGGCAGATTCTGATGACTTCTCGATATGGCGTTGAAATGACCACTGTTATTAAATGTGGTCAGGGACTACATCAATCATATGTTGTAGCAACAGCAGGGCGTGAAATGATCACCGTCTTTCTCAAAGTGAGTTCTACAAGTAACCATGAGGCTTAATGACTACTCTGTGTTCATTAAAAAAAACCCAGACTAACAGAAGATCAGCTCGTATACGTCCTCGACCTCCATTGGTTGACCCTCGTGACTTTGATCAAACTCTCTATTTTACATTTCTACTCGGTCGTTTTTCGAGGAAAAGATGTCTTCGCCAACGTAATATATGGCGTCATGGCTGTAGTGATTGCCTACTGGATTGGAACATTCTGGGCTGATGCATTCCTGTGTAATCCGCCGAGGAAAGCTGTGAGTGAGACCTTGCCCCGTACCTTCTTGTCTAATGTGCGAGGACTGATTGCGATCTGGCAGTGGGATATAGATACACCTGGTACATGTGGCAACGCAAATATGGTCAGTTCAAGCCTTCTCCTTTAGCAAGCTCCTGATGGTCGTGTTTTGCAACCCCCCACGCTGCATTGCATCAGGCTCCATGGCAGGTCACTAACACAGGGTAGATGTACACGGCCATGGCTTCAGCGGATCTCATCATAGACGTCATTGTGATTCTCCTTCCGATGCCCATCCTATGGACATTGCAACTCAAAACCTCGAAGAAAGTCTTGCTAACAGCCATTTTTGGACTTGGGTTCATGTATGACGACTTCCATGTCTATTGCAAGTACAACGTAATGAAGCTGACTGCCGAACAGTATCATAGGGATCACGTGCGTTCGAATCAAATACATGCTCGAGCTCGACCCAACCGACATCACATATACCTTTGCGCCATTAGCACTCATTGCGGCTATCGTGCCTCTCCTTGGAATTATCAACGCGTCCTTGCCGACTATGCGACCGGCCTTTGAGAGAATGTTCGGAACCAATTCGGAATTTGGGAGCAGTGGTGGCAGTAGCGGACGTCGACGCTGGTACAAGTACCATTCGCGAGATCCAAAGCATGTGTCTGGAACAGAAGAAAGCAACAATCACAGAAGAAACTCTGAAACGGAGTTTCCACTTGTCACTATTGGAGGTAAATTGGATTCTCTTGCAAACCCTTCAATCTATTGGAAGTGACTGGATGCTGACGGGTGGGACGTGAAGGCACAGTCTATGGCGCAGAACCCCAAGTCCGGCAAGGTCGGATAAAGGTTACAAGAGATTGGGAAGTGAGCTCAGCTCATTCGGACCAGGAGAGATGAGATACGGCAAATCGTGAGTGCCTAGATATTTGCCACAACTGGGCATCGTGTTCTAGACTTGCTCCCATGAAACAACCGTTGCGTGGATCACCGTAGTCATTTAATTACCGACAACATACTGATAGCTACCTATATTCTCCGATGACACTACCCAGGAGGACAAAAGTATCATCTGCTCAAAATTGGTTCTAGACCACCTTACAGTTGAGGCCTAGTTAAGCATCAAATTTGCACGGTGTATGAATGGTGGCCAGCGGCCGCTTGAGGAGGTTTCCTGGCGTTTCACAGCAAGATGTAACGCAAACTCCACGCTTCACTTTCCTCGAAGTATTGTTGCAAGGCTACATTGAACATTCCCTTGGTATCTTCCCAAAAGTGAACGCACCATCCGATTCGAGCCTCGACGCTCACCATTTTGAGCAGTACCGGCGCAATACGAGATTGGGGAGCCGCATATGTTCCGCTCCTTCTTACCAGCCGCTCCTTCCCCTTCAAGCCGCGCACCTACCCTCCAAGCCGCGTACCTACCCTTCAACCGCTCCTTTTTTTGAGCAGATTATCAAAATTGAGCCGCTCGATAAAGGCTTATCGCCTTTTTGAGCCGTTCACGTAGGTACGGCTTACTATCGTGAGTGGAACATATGCGGCTTAGAGGAGGCGCAAGGCAGGCTCACGGAAACCAGCATGCGGCGGTACTGAGAACAATCCGGGGCGCGCCCGGCGTCGAGGAGCGTATTTCCATGCACGATGCCATTGTCCCACAAAATTTTACTACAAGTATGGAGAATTTTCAACTTCCTATTCGATCCAGGGATACCATGGAGAAGGTTTAACGGTGACATAAAATCGAAATTGCTTTCGCGCAATGACCAAGGCAAAGGTAACGCAATCTCGGGTTCTGATTGCAAAATACGTGCCTTAGATATTCCGAGCTTAAAAGGTTCAAGATCCAATAGTGTAATTCGTTGACAGCCCGCAACTTTGGGCTCTGCTCTTGAAGGCCGATTAAGCCTCGGAGCCATTGCTTGGAAGTATCCAGTAGCAACACTAAATCAAAGCTGACCATTAGAAAAATACTTTTGGGCAAGCGGGTACAGGCTCGACGACTCGGTGGGTTTGGAGAGCGACTGGTGCATCTCCTGAAGTCGTCCATCCGGGTTGTCCTCTGGCTTCAACCCCCCCCCCCCTTCGTCCTAGGTACAACTTCTCACTAGGTCAGGCATCAAATCTGAATAGCTTGAAATCTCAGAAGTATGCAATTCTTTTCAAGAAATTCCTTGTCCTTGTCCTTGTCCAACCCGGAGCATTCTCAATGGGAAAAACATCCTCGACTTAGGAGCACACAGCTCGGCATGGTATCATCAATAAGTTAGGAAAATATAGCTCATACAGCTGCCATTAATCCCTCGACTCCAACTCTGCCGGTCCTTGGATTGCCAGAATCTCAGAGATGCCTGCTCCGCTAGGGTCGAATCTAGGCGGTTGATATTCATCCTTTTTTCTGAGCTCGTATCTTTGTCCTTGCGGGAATTTGTGTCTCCATCGTCTTTCTCTGAAAGCCCAGATCCCACCAACAACAAGTAACAATGCGGTCAGTGGAATTCCAACAGCCATGCCCATTTTATGGCCGGGAAGGTACGTTGACGGACAAGACAGGGATGTTGACGAGAAGCCTGTCTGGTGTTTAACATGTGCACGGAACAACGTAGAGTGGGCAGACAGACCTGAAGTATTTTCAGACACGAATGCGGCAAATGGAACTCCCGGTTTGATTGTGAAGTTCTCCTTACAGCATGGACTGTCAGTACCGCAGCAATAGGTACTCGTGGGATCATAAAGCCTTATCACAATGGTAGAGATTGGCATATGAGTCAGGTCGCACTGTAAGTAGCTTCAAGGTTCAGGTCATCGTCGATCCATAGAGGCAAAATGTAGACAGAAGTGACGGAAGGATGAGAATTTACCTTGCAGACATCGACTTGGGCACGCTGACGCCCTCCACGTCCGATCTGTACAGCCGCCGCGATACATATAGCCAGCGGCTCCAAAACAAAATCCGGTTGTAGTGCATACCGAGCTTCCTTTATCGCAACAAGCGCTTGCTATACCATCCATGGTCGAGTTGCAAGGACTGTAGCCGGAGATTATCCCGCCGTTCGGGGTATAACATAAGGAATCATTAGACAACGCCATTTTGTCCTCGAACGCTTCAACAGTCTGTAAATCTGGAGTATAGGGAGGTCTAGGGTTTTTGATACCTATTGAATGAGTGTCTAGATCAATTGAGTAAGATGTTTGAAGGAGTCGTGGGGTATTGTATGGTTTCGTCTTCGTTGGACTGCGTTAGTATTGCTGCGTTGCGGTACACTGGTTACTATTTGGGGCAGCGGGTATTTTTAAGCAGAAAATAGTCTTGTACAATCTTGGCTCGTCTCTGCCACCCTCAGCTCACATCAACTGTAACAGCTGCATGGAATTTTGGGCCGCCCCCAAGGCAGCTCTAAGCCCCATGCACTCTCGTATCTCACTGCCTGGCTGCCTTGCCTTGGCAGGTGCCACACAGGCAGCTCCGTCACATCTAATACAAATATGGACAGGAAGCTTTTGTAGTAGGAACAAGTAAAATGTGAGGGATAGATTACCTAGTCATGAACCTTCATCTGTCTCCGAGACAAGACCCGGCGCTCTGTTCAGGTGATTTTCAACATATCATTAGTGCCTGTACTTCCCACCATTTCTCGCTACAGGTATGCAAGCTTGAGAGGGCCTCAACCGCCCCCTCATGGCCGCCCCCCCCCCCCTCCCCTCGCAAGAGAAAAGTAGAAGCGAGAAGACGAAGGGGCCAAGAATTGACGCCAAGATTTAGGGGAAGCTAGCTTCCTTGGGGCTTGAATCGGCTACCAAGGCTGTCCTCTGCCATGGGGAAACCTTCTCCTACTTTGCCCCATGAACATTTTCCCTACACAGATTTCTTCAATCACCCAACCCTCAACATGGACCTCAAAATTCGGCCTACAGGAGGCTTAGGGCCCTGATTGGATTTCAGCCCGTTGTTAATCATCCGGCTGGTGACAGAGGCTGTTCTTTTGTGTAGCACACAATCGTTATCCTACTTTGAGAACTGATGACGAATTAAATGTGTTCGCCGAAATCTCCTCCCAAGTCTGCTCAGACGCGAGATTCAGGTGATTGGGATCTTCAGCAGGAAACGTGCTTACCTAAGTGTCACAAGCTGAGGATACGCTGAGGATACGTGGAGAGCTCCCGGTGTCCCGTTCTGGGCCTAGCGCCTTTTTGCTGGGGAGAGCTGGGCAGCTTCGCAAGTTTGGAAGGCCCAAGCCAGGGGTCGAGCTGGCCGGGCTGGATGGCTCGTGCGCTCAGGCCTACATACCGGGCTAGCCTGCCCAGTCTGCCAGTGAGCTGCGTCAGGCAGTTTGCAGTCCTATCGAACAGGTCGCCAAATTGATGAATTGGCGAAACTCGATCCAGCCTGCCACTTTACCTCACCTTACCCATCACCTTTACCCTCGCCCTCACCCTGCCACGAGACCACGACAACCGCCTTCTGACTGCCATCAAAGGCAAGGCCATATCAGGATCCAGAGCCCTCCAACTTTGTTCCTTTTCCTTCGTGGGCTGGCTGTCCTTTAATACCTTGATTCCACCCCTTTCTTTCTGCCCCTACTGGCAGCAAGCTTGCCACGAAACCAACAACCGACACTTTGACGCATACCTTCATCACCTCCTCGCCCCTATCTCTACCCACTGTGTCTGCCGTCTTCCGGCTCCTCCAATACCGCCCTTCAATCCAGCTCCTTCAGATCGCAGCTTTGAGTTCTTCCCCGATCCAAACTTGCTGTGCGCAAGTCGGCGCAAGTCATCACCATGGCACCGCTGCCGATCAAATTCACAGAGCTGCTACAGCTCACCAGCATAGGTGTCGACCAGGCTGCGATTGGCTTCAACTCATGCGTACGTCCTGACCAGCTTGTTTCTTTTGTCCTTCCCCCTCCAAATCCGTCTTGACATCCAGGGCAAGCCGACGCGCTTGGCGTCGCATCAGCAACAGCAGCAGCAGCTAACTTTGGCCCCTTCACCTTCCAGACACTCGAATCCGACCACTACATCTGCATTCGAGAGAAAAAGAACGAGGCCGCATCCCCCGAAGTCGTCATTGTCGACCTGAAGAACGGCAACAATGTGACGAGACGACCAATCAAGGCCGACAGTGCCATCATGCACTGGCACCTCAATATCATCGCACTCAAGGCCCAGTCGCGGACAGTCCAGATCTTTGACCTGGATAACAAGAAGAAGCTGAAGTCTGCGACCATGAACGAGGATGTCGTCTTCTGGAAGTGGATCACCGACAGCTCTCTCGGTCTGGTCACAGACTCCGCCATCTACCACTGGGACGTGTTTGATGAGAACCAGCACACACCTGAGAAGATCACGGACCGACATGCCAACCTCACTGTGAGCAACAGCCCGCCTGTGGATATGCCCGGATTGTGCTAACAACCCCAACAGGGCTGCCAAATCATCAACTATCGCGTTAATGGTGACGGCAAGTGGATGGTGGTAGTTGGTATCAAGCAAGATCAAGGTCGCGTTGTTGGCCAAATGCAGCTCTACTCCCGCGACCGTGGCATCAGCCAGGCAATCGAAGGTCACGCCGCCGGCTTCGGAACGATTCGATTGGACGGCGCGCCTCAGGATACGAAGCTGTTCACCTTCTCGGTGCGGACTGCTGCAGGCGCAAAGCTGCACGTCGTCGAGGTCGACCACGCCGAGACCAACCCGGTCTTCCCGAAGAAGGCGGTGGACGTCTTCTTCCCTCCCGAGGCAGTCAACGACTTCCCTGTCGCCATGCAGGTCTCTCAGAAATACGGTGTCATTTACCTTGTCACCAAGTATGGCTTCATCCACCTGTACGACCTTGAGACCGGCTCCTGCATTTTCATGAACCGCATTTCCAGCGAAACCATCTTCACGTCCTGCGGAGACGGCGAGTCGTCTGGCATCGTGGGTATCAACCGCAAGGGCCAGGTCTTGTTCGTGTCCGTCGACGATACCAACGTCGTTCAGTACCTGCTGCAGAACCCTGCCAACACCGAGATGGCAATAAAGATGGCATCCCGAGCTGGTCTGCCCGGCGCTGATGATCTCTACGGACGCCAGTTTGACCAGCTTTTCAACTCAGGCGACTACATGAGCGCTGCTAAGATCGCCGCAAGCTCACCCCGAGGATTTTTGCGGACGCCTGCTACGATCGAGAAGTTCAAGAGACTGCCGCAGCAGCCTGGGCAAATGTCTTTCATCCTGCAATACTTCGGTATGTTGCTGGACAAGGGTACTTTGAACCAACACGAGACGATCGAGCTGGCGACGCCCGTCCTAGCACAGAACAGGAAGCAACTGCTCGAGAAGTGGCTCAAAGAGAACAAGCTGGACTGCTCCGAGCAGCTGGGTGATCTCGTGAGGCCACATGATCTCAGCATGGCCCTCACAATCTACCTCAAGGCCAACGTCCCCCACAAGGTTGTTGCTGGGCTTGCTGAGACCGGTCAGTTTGACAAGATCTTGCCATATGTCCAGCAGACCGGCTACACTCCTGACTGGGTCAGCTTGCTGCAGCATATTGTGCGCAGCAACCCCGAGAAGGGAGCCGAATTCGCGACTTCTCTCGTCAACCAGCCCCAGGGGTCCCTGGTTGATATCGAACGCGTCGTAGATGTGTTCCAGGCCCAGGGTATGGTCCAACAGGCCACTGCCTTCTTGCTCGATGCTCTCAAGGACAACAACCCTGACCAGGGCCATCTTCAGACTCGTCTCTTGGAGATGAACCTTATGCACGCACCTCAGGTCGCAGATGCTATTCTTGGCAACGACATGTTCTCTCACTTTGACAAAACCCGAATCGCGACGCTCTGCGAGCAGGCTGGCTTGATGCAGAAGGCTTTGGAGCTCTACGAGGACCCGGCAGCCGTCAAGCGGGTCGTCGTCAACATCGCGGGCACGCAAGGTTTCAACCCTGACTGGCTCGTCAATTTCTTCGGCAAGTTGTCAGTCGAGCAGTCTGTTGACTGCCTTGATGCTATGATGAAGACCAACATCCGCCAGAACCTGCAATCGGTCATCCAGATAGCCACGAAATACTCTGATCTTCTCGGCCCCGAACGCCTCATCGACCTCTTCGAGAAGTACAAGACCGCCGAGGGTCTTTTCTACTACTTGGGCAGCATTGTCAACCTCTCGGAGAGCCCAGATGTCCACTTCAAGTACATCGAAGCAGCAACAAAGATGGGCCAATTCAACGAAGTCGAGCGCATCTGCCGGGACAGCAATTACTACAACCCTGAGAAGGTCAAGAACTTCCTGAAGGAGGCGAAGCTTGCAGAGCAGCTGCCACTGATCATTGTGTGCGACCGGCACAACTTTGTTCATGACCTCATTCTCTATCTGTACCAAAACCAGCAGTTCCAGTCCATCGAGACATACGTGCAGCGCGTGAACCCTGGTAGGGCTCCCGCGGTTATCGGCGGACTCTTGGACGTAGACTGCGACGAGAACATCATCAAGAACCTACTGTCGACTATCAACGCAGCTTCAGTGCCTATCGATGAACTTGTTGCTGAGGTCGAGTCGCGGAATCGCCTCAAGTTGCTCCTACCATTCCTGGAGGCCACTCTCGCGTCAGGCAACCAGCAGCAGGCGGTTTACAATGCCCTTGCCAAGATCTACATCGACTCCAACAACAACCCTGAGAAGTTCCTCAAGGAGAATGACCAGTATGACACTCTTGTCGTCGGAAAGTACTGCGAGAAGCGGGACCCCAACCTTGCGTACATCGCCTACAGCAAGGGTCAGAACGACCTCGAGCTCGTCAACATCACAAACGAGAACTCGATGTACCGTGCGCAAGCCCGATACCTACTTGACCGTGCTGATAAGGAGCTGTGGTCATTCGTACTCAGCGAGAATAACCTTCACCGACGGTCGGTTGTTGACCAAGTGATCTCGACTGCAGTACCCGAGTCTACTGATCCTGCCAAGGTCTCTGAGGCTGTGGCTTGCTTCCTGGCTGCCGACCTTCCCGGCGAGCTCATTGAACTCCTTGAGAAGATCGTCCTGGAGCCATCGCCTTTCAGCGACAACCAGAACCTGCAGAACCTGCTCATGTTCACCGCCGCGAAAGCTGACAAGGCTCGTGTCATGGACTACATTCAGCGACTGGATGGCTTTGACGCCGAGGAGATCTCCGGCGTCTGCATCAACGTAGGCTTGTACGAAGAGGCATTCGAGATCTCCAAGAAGATTGGTGACAAGGTCGGCGCAGTGACAGTGCTTGTTGAGCACGTCGTCAGCATTGACCGTGCCCAAGCATATGCGGACGACGTTGACCTGCCAGATGTGTGGAGCAAGGTTGCGAAGGCACAGCTTGATGGTCTGCGTGTCAGCGATGCTATCGAGTCCTACATCAAGGCTGAGGATCCCAAGAACTACTCCGAGGTCATCGAGATTGCTGTCCATGCGGGCAAGAACGAGGAGCTTGTCAAGTACCTTCGCATGGCTCGCAAGACCCTTCGTGAGCCGGAGATTGATACCGCCCTTGCCTTCTGTTACGCTCGACTGGACCAGATTGGCGAGTTGGAAGACTTCTTGCGTGGCACTAATGTTGCCAACATTGAGGAGTCAGGTGACAAGGCTTACGAGGAGGGTCTCTACCAAGCCGCGAAGATTTTCTTCACCAGCATTTCCAACTGGGCCAAGCTGGCTACCACGCTTGTCCACCTCGAGGATTACCAGGCTGCTGTCGAATGCGCTCGCAAGGCCAACAACATCCGGGTGTGGAAGCAAGTTCATGGCGCGTGCGTTGACAAGAAGGAGTTCCGCCTGGCCAAGATCTGCGGTCTCAACCTGATTGTCGATGCTGAGGAGCTGCAGACCCTCGTCAAGCAGTACGAGCGCAACGGTTACTTTGACGAGCTTATTGACCTGTTGGAGCAGGGTCTTGGATTGGAGCGTGCTCACATGGGCATGTTTACAGAGCTGGGCATTGCCCTGGCGAAGTACCACCCTGAGCGACTCATGGAGCACCTGAAGCTGTTCTGGAGCCGTATGAACATGCCAAAGATGATTCGCGCCTGCGAGGAGGCCAACCTGTGGCCTGAGCTTGTATTCTGCTACTATCACTACGACGAGTACGACAATGCTGCGCTCGCCGTTATGGAGCGCCCAGAGAACTCGTGGGAGCACCAGCAGTTCAAGGAGATGGCAGTCAAGGTTGCCAACCTCGAGATCTACTACAAGGCGATCAACTTCTACCTGGAGCAGCACCCTTCGCTTCTCACCGACCTTCTGCAGGCTCTCACACCTCGAATCGACGTGAACCGCGTTGTCCGCTTGTTCCAGAAGTCTGACAACCTGCCGTTGATCAAGCCTTTCCTGCTGAATGTGCAGACACAGAACAAGCGCACCGTCAATGACGCCATCAACGATCTTCTCATCGAGGAAGAGGATTACAAGACGCTTCGTGACTCTGTTGAGAACTACGACAACTACGATGCCGTCGACTTGGCCTCGCGTCTCGAGAAGCACGACCTTGTCTTCTTCCGCCAAATTGCTGCCAGCATCTACCGCAAGAACAAGCGGTGGGAGAAGTCGATTGCCCTCTCCAAGCAGGACAAGCTCTGGAAGGACGCCATTGAGACATCTGCAATCTCTGCCAAGACTGAGGTTGTCGAGGACCTCATTCGATACGTAAGTCCAACACCGCCTGTAATGTTTCTTAGTGCATGTGCTAACCCTCTCCCAGTTCGTCGATGTAGGCAACCGTGAGTGCTACGTCGGCATGTTGTACGCCTGCTACGATCTTCTCCGCCCCGATCTCATCTTGGAGCTGTCTTGGCGCAACGGCCTGAATGACTTCACCATGCCTTACATGATCAACATGCTGTCGCAGCAGACCAAGGAGCTTGCGCTTCTGAAGTCTGACAACGAGGCTCGGAAGGCCAAGGAGAAGGAGCAGGAGAAGGTCGAGGACAACACCCCCATCCTCGGCAACCGTCTCATGATTACGGCAGGGCCTGGGGGCAATGCTGGTGGTGCTCCTAACGGATTTGCACCGCAGCCAACTGGTTTTGCCCCTCAGCCGACCGGCTTTGCCCCTCAGCCAACCGGTTTTGGTTTTTAGATGCAGCCTCCGGTTATCAGCGATATCCCACACAACTACACGTCTTCTTTAGCAGCAGCTGTTACGGCGCCCGAGTTTCTGCCTGCGACGGCTTGGGGGGCTTCTTGGAAGTCCACTAGCCCGACCAAGCTGCTTGATGCATCTGCAGCTACTTTCAGGCCACAGGCAACCACACTTATTCGTCCGCGTGAGACGACTCCGAGCTTGAGCCCGGAGAAAAATACACTCCGTGCTGAAGCTATTGTCTTCGTGCCCAAAGTTCTACCTGTCATGGACTCGCCTGGGCGTGTCTAGAAGGCCGTGTTCTGGGGGGCGGCGAATGGAGTGTGGATGTTTTTCCTTCTTCTTTGGCATGCATGTGGGGTGGAATAGAAGACCCAGGCATTGGAGCTGATCTTTCACCATCCTTTTCCACGAGTTGGCGGTTCGGTTGATTAGGTAGTTGGGGGCGGCCACCATGTTCGGACGATGAGAGACGATCATAAAAACACGGCCAAATTGCAAGGCTATGGATGGGGTGGAGATAAGATAACTGTATGATGTAAATTACGCATGTCAATTATTGTGATCTCGTTTCTGACTCGTATCGACTTCTGAGATGTGCTTGATGCAGAGTGGCGTGACCAATGTTGAATGCGTGACGATGTTCTTGTGGTATGACCCTGGCTGAGAAGGCTTGTTTGTACAGCAGTCAGGGAACTGTTCTGAACTATGTACCCAGATGCGAGTGAGTTATTCTTGCCGTTTCTCATTGACCCTGAGTACCCAGGCCAAGTCTTCCTTTCTGCGCGCAATACAGGTATTCGCATCCTCACCTCTCCGTCACTCCCTTCCCGCCACATATCAATGGAGTTTACCAACGCTGGAACATGTAAGTTGCACAAGATCCAATATTCTGGGAGTCGTGAGAAGAGGCGTTTATAGTGGTTCACCAGTAAGCAAAGATGTAGTACCATAACACAAGATCAGAAAACTCCAGTGTCCGGCAAGCACGGACGACACAGTGCATAGCTAGGTGTAGCTGCTCAGCAGCCATGGTGTGGTCGGATGAAGTGCCAAGTATGATGTCGATGGCCAGGTCTTCCCTCATGGAATCTTTTCTGAGGCAGCATCACCCAGAACCCGCACCAGTGACTTCCCTGCCCGACCTTCTTCCCCTAGAAATAAAGTGCAGAGGATGACCAGTATGTGCGGAGTATCCAGTGAGCTGAAATCTGTAGGTCCGCTGCTTGGTTGATGGCACCCACGGAGAGCGATGGGTTGATTATTGATTAACTAGGTAAACGGATCTCCGCTTGCTCTTTTCATGCATTGTATCCTGGCCCTATGGAGAGGTTGACGAGACAGGTTAATATACTGCAAGAGGGGCTCTTGATCAGATGCGGGTAACATGCAGGAGGAGAACATGACTCCGGGCGTGATATGTATGGTTTATGAGAATTGATTTCATTTGCTCCACGATGACTTTCCCAACACTCTCTCGATGGTCGATTTCGGCATGCAGTACACGGGGTCGACGGGCTCCGTGCCGGGGAAGCCCAGCAGGCTCAGGCCGGTCATGCCGAAGCACGTGTGCCAGACGTCGACCATGTCGCCGGGCCTGTCTGCGATGCCGCCGGCGACGGGGTCCTGGCAGCGCAGGATGAAGCGGACGAGGGCGTCGCGGTCGATCCAGTGGGCGCGGCCGATGATCTGCAGGCTGCTGAGGACCCACCAGCTGTAGCAGACGTCCTCGTCCTTCTCGGGGCGGCCGTTGAGCCCGCCTCCCGGGATCTGGCGCTCGGCGAGCCAGCGGCCGAGGCGGTCGGCGTCTACAAGACTGTTCTCGCCGCCCAGCCGGCCCGCGATGGCCAGGGCCGCGACGCACGTGAAGATCTGGCCCGAGTGCGACTCGGCGCCCGGGCTCACGCCGTAGCCGCCGTCGAAGTTGGCGCAGGCGGCGATGTGGCCCACCGCCCTGTCGACGTCGACGAGGTGCAGCAGCCCGAGGAGGGAGAGGGCGTTGAAGGCGCCGTACAGGAAGCGCGTGTCCTCCTCGCCCCACTCGTCGCCGGCGAAGGTGCCTGTCTCACGGTTCTGCAGGCCTGCGATGACTGTGAGGGGGTGTGTGTGTGTCAGCGTCGAATAAGGTTTTGAGATGCAAGAGTAAGTAGGTAAAAGACACGCACACTCGCCGACCTTGGCCTTGCCCCTGCCCCTCTCGTCGAGCTCGTCAAAGGCGTCCACCATGGCGAGGATCTGCACGGCGCTGACGGTGTAGAGCATGTGGGCGTCGTGGCCCGGGGCGGCGCCGAAGCCGCCGCTGTCGTGCTGGCACGAGAGCACAAAGTCTATCGTCTCGGCGCGCGGCAGGGCGTCCGGGCGGCCCAGCAGGTGCAGGGCGACGAGCCCCCAGTAGACGCCGTTGAGGCGGAGGTGCTCCGTCAGCCAGTAGTCATACTCGTCCTTGCGCGTGTCCAGCGACTGGATGTACTTGACGTGGTTGGCTGCCGCGAGCTGCAGCTCGTCCGGGAGCTCGTCCAACTTCGTGGACATGGCTTGTGCTTTTTGTTGTGGGAGGGGTGAGTTTGGTGTTGAGTGAGCTGGGATGTGATGTGGTCGCCAAGGAGGCGGGCAGGGGCGGAAGAGGTAGGGGGTATGGTTGGGTGGTCGCAGCGCATGTCGTTGCAAGTCGGGGACTTTTTAGGTAAGCCTGGCTGCTGTGGCTGCCGTTGCAGGCTGCCCCACACTTTGGGATCTTGGCCATTTCAACGTCGGTTCTAGAAGAAGACGGGATTTCGTCGACCGTTGATTCTCTGAGTCTTCACCATGCCAGAGGCCAAGGCTAAGATGAGCAGTTCTCATCAACGTTGAAAAGTGTGATTTATGCTGCAGCATGGACTTACGAGCTGTCTACCTTAGGCTTACGAAATTACTCGTCACAGCCTCCCGACTTCACTATAATAATCAAGCTTTACTGACCGGCCCCAACCAGTTTGCTCTGCTGCGTCAACTGCTCATGTCATGTAGCCACCGTGTGTCTGAAGTTTTTCACTCACTATTTCCTAGAACTGAACACAACGGTCTGGAAGACAAGATACGGGGTGCTGACTTCTAAGAGTGATCTGAAAAGGGGAATGGGAAATTAAAGACCTTAAACCAAAAGCAATGGGCTGAGAGACAGTAAAACTTAGATTCAACAGACTTGAGTTTCAAGACGTCAAATTCAGATAAAGGACAGTGGTTTCATGCGATGGATTTCCAAAATAGGTGCACTCGGCATTAAATGGTAGTTGTAGTAAATCGCTAATGGCTTGAACATAAAACTGATTTCATTACTCCTCTTTATGACTGAACAGATCCTTAGAGATAAAGTCTGCCTCCTTTCTGTCCCTCCTATCGAATTCCTGGGATCTGCCCCGCAGTCACCATTCTCACCACTATAGTTCAGAAGCCCTTGAGAAAGTTTGGAATTTTTAGGCATGCTCTTGGAATTATGGCTCCAGAAGTCGTAAATCAGCTGCTCCGAATCAAGAACCTCACTTCCTCGAAGTCTATAATCGAGGTTTAGCGAAGCAAAGTTTGGCGGTACGAGGTCAAGGCTGGGGTGATATACCGACCAGGCTTGGCTGAAGCCAACAAGCTTCCCTCCGAGATAGTTACAATAGAAGGTATCTCGCACAACAATACCCAACGACTGTAGTTCATCTAGATTTCCCTAAATCTGTTGGACGTGTGATGGCTGGAATTCCAGAGGGCCATTCTCACTTGATGTTGGGTAATCAGTCCTCTGACGACTGCCGGCACCGGCTGACGTCGATGTTCTTTGCACAAAACCCAGAATCTGTTGCCGTTCAGGATACAACAACAATTTGATTATCTTGCTCATAGACATCGGAGTTTGAGGCTACTATATCAAGAAAGAGTTGCTTAGAGTGAGGAGGATGTGACTATATGCCCTAATCGCCAAGTCTACTCGCCGCTGGTCCTCTAGCCTCCTGTGAACCCGACATTTGCAGCTTACAGGGCCATAGTAATCAACATAAAACTCTGGGTCCTTAAGGCACTGGGCGGCCTCCCTACATTATGCTCACGAGAGGGCTGTAAAATACGGTATGATAGTGGTTTATTGATTTATCTAAACCTCTCATCACATCTCGGAGTCGCGAAAGCCAAGTATACACATACCATCTTCAAGGCATATGACTTCCCTTCAATCCCAACCTCCCAGAGATCCGCATCCTAGTCTCCGACTTCTCCCAAAGACTGGATCAAACTGACTCCAAAATGCTCTGTGACCGAGAAAGACGACGGTTTTGGGCCACGTACCCACGGAATAGGAAGGGGAAGAGACTGCACTCGATTATGTTTGCTATGTGCCGTCTGTATGCCTGAATTTCTGTGTCATGTTGATGTGTGGAAGATGGCTTATGGTTTGCACTAACACATGCTGCTGTTCCCCCTGCATTTGACCTACCTAGGCAGCCTACGGGTTGAAGTCAAGGATACCCTCATGGACGAGAGCACTGAGAGCAGCTTTGGAGCAAGTCTTGAACACTATTACCAAGAAAAAGAAGGCTGGTTCGTGTCAAGTTGCCTAATCAACAATGAACCCCTGGCCTCAGTACAATTGTGATTGCTCACCACCCTCACATCTATTTAATTGCTGAGATCTGACCAGGCTCCGATCACTCTGCTTCTGACTCGACAGGTCGAGAGCATCTTCTCAATTGATGTGCTCACACACCATCGAACACTGCTCGTGCTCCGAATACAGGGGTGGATTGCAAATGAGAATCACTATAGAGATATGTAACCAAAATACAACAGGTAGGTAGATACATGGGAATCATGCAGCTTAGGCAGGGGCAACCCACAACCTAGATTCCGGCCAGCTTGCTGAGTGAGCACCACAACATCAGTGCGATCTCCCTCTCGGAATCTTTCCCCTCTCACCCTCCCTAGGCGATGCCAGAGTGGAGGTGGCTCGCATGATACTTCCGCCTGTGGGCTGGTGGTCCGCAACAAAACAAGTGGGACAGGCGCAAGGTTCAACTCCGGCTCCCAGCAGCATCGGGCCCCAAGCCAAGCGAGCGGTGCATCTGCGTCCGCATCTGCATCTTGCACAACCGCCCGAGAGGCTGGGGCTCGACCTGCATTGCATGGCGGCAATGATCAGCCAGCCTCTTGCATCAAGTGAGCCTCGAACACAGAAATGGGGGAAATCCGGCACGGATACTTGTGTGAATTTTGTGTCACATATCCATGACGAAAAGGCGAATACGGGCAATCGCTGGGAAAGAGGCCGCCGTGTTTTGGGCAGGCTTTATGCAGGCGTACGTACCTTGGGTGCGTGTAAATTGCATGTGGAGGCAGAGTGCTGTCAGGTACCCAGTAAATGTCCTTTTGCAAGGGGGAGGCTTCTGGGGGCCAGGCGTCGCAGGGCTTGTACGTGCCTCAGTTCTGCGTGTGCGCGTCCGCGACTCCCGGTGCGCCGCACATGGCGGGTGGACGAGGCGCGAGCACTGTGAGCAGCACATCTTGCAGGCGTTGACGTGTTACACAGTAGCTCTGCTCTACCACCGGGCGTGCGTGCACACACACAGGCACACACAGGCACACACACGCAACACGCACACACTAATAAGAGCACACGCAGGATCGAGTGTGCTGACCGCTCTATTTTTGGCAAGGATGGGTGCCCGATGATACTTGGGACTGGTCTGCTAAGGGGAGACTGCACATGTTTCAAAACTGAAGCGTGCCTGGTCTAGACCCCTTCGGGCATGGTGTGGGCTTCATGCTGGCATGATGGTGAGTCCAGCCCTTTCTTGCTGCCCCTCTCTTTCGCTCTCGATGCTCCGCACATGTTCCCGCCTCCCGCGAGCTGATGATGAGATCGGTCATGGCGGATGTCCCAACTGCATGTGCCGGCCCGACGTGGTGGAGGGTGGTGTGTGGAGTACGCCTCGTCTCTTTGTTCATTGGAAGATGCAAGAGACGGGCCTGCCGTGCCCCCCAGGTCTTGGGCTAAGTCTTGGGTTCTCATTGTTGGTTTGAATTGGCCCATCTCTCTACGCCTGTCTCTGCCCGGCCACGTTGCTCGGTAGCACCCACGGTATTCTCCCTGGGTTTTGTTTCGAACGACGGGCTGTCGAGATGACAATGGATGCGAGACATGGGGGGCCAGCACGGCGTCTGCCAAGACGTAGACGGCAACATCCGAATCACTCGCATTTCACCTCTAGCAGTCCTGTCGTCCGCCAGGCCGTTCTGTCATGTGCCGCGATGTAACTTGAGCCTTGCCGGGGCCCCTGACCCATAAACCACCCCAAGGCCTTGACATGTCAGATATGTCTCTGCCGTACATGATAGACTACAGACTACTGTGGTACCCTGACACGCCTGCACGCCTGACTAAAACTCACAATGCCAACGTGTACAGCGCAGCAGATCGACAACCTCAGCAGAAGCCAATCTGGACATCTCTCCATCGGCTCGCCTGGTGCCGAAGCAAAATGAAAGTTAGCACCCCACACCGCTCGCTTGACGACACGGCTGGCGAGGGCCCGAGACATTGATGACTTTTTTTTTGGCGCCGGCAATGGCCTGCCGGGGCCATCTCACCAACAGTCGTCAGAAGGCACAGGACGGTACGCAGTCTACGCGCTTGTGCTTCCTTCCTTCACGAGCCGCCCGTGCGAGCGTGCCTGGCCCTGCCGGGCCCCAGATGTAGGAGTCTTACCCAACGGCTGTCACCGGCTTGACTCGTCACATCAGCGACGAGGTGCCCTAGTATTGCTGAACTCTATGTGATGAGAGATCCATCTGCTGAAGCATGTCACCTGTGACCTAGCCTTGTAGCATGCGTGCCCAACTACCTAATTCAGGGTGGGCAGGTACATGTAGGGGTGGGCATAATATTGACCGCTGCCTTATAACACGATTGAGTTTGCATGATGGTTCACTTCACTTGTCGAGTCTCAAGTCAGTGTACCACTAACGAGTGTGTGCATACATGCCGCATATGAGAGCGGCTACAAGGTCGTTAGAGATGTCGGTTAAGAAGTTGTTTGCCCGACTCGACTCGAGTCGCGTTGGTGGCCCAGGTCGGGGTATTGTGGCACAGGCTGTCCCCGAGGCTTCTTTTGAGGATATTAATTCCGCCTGCCAGGTCCCTACATGTAGTCCCGTACCCTGCAGCCCACTGGGTCGCATTTGTACCTGGTGGTAGAGCCCACCCCTGGCACCGACGCAAATCGTATCTCTGGGAAATTCCCCGTCTCCAGCTGATCCTCCCACGCTGATGGGATTAATTAAGCAACCCGTCAGCGTGCAGCCTGGGAACATCTGGGAACATTGTTTCAGAACATGTTCCCGTTGGATCGAGCATGGAAGAATACCAGAAACAGCTGGCAGAGCAGTTGGACATTTACCCTCTGTCGCCATTCATATCTACCTAGTCTACTCGTTGTCCACCGCCAGTGCCGCATGGCTCATATGGTGCTCGTCCCATGTTCCCATAATTGAGATGACAACATCCAAGGGGTTCTTCGAAACTGGCCGAGGCATCATCTTAATTTGACCACCTCAACCGTCCATCTGAGGTTATTTGTAGCAACTCCTCATCTCCTGGCAGACACCTGCCCTCAAATGCACTGCACTCCAAGGGGGAGAATCCTACCACAGCCGCCGTCGCCATTTCGGGGTCGGAGCCTTCGAGTCGCCGCTCGTCACCCGCCGTCCGTAACCCGTCGCCCGTCGTCTGTTGCCCCTGAACCCATTCCCTGTCGTACCGCTTGTGAATCTCGTGCGGGCGTCCGAACAACCAAGCACCCCCTTCCAATTCTCAGCCTCCCCCCAGGTCTGGCGCATGCCACAAGCCTTTCTCCAGAGTTGCCGACTGTCCGTGAGCATCAGCCTGGGTTAATTGGAGCTCCCCCAGGTCGGGCCAAGCCTGGACTTCCCCGACGCGGATCTGACCTGACGACCTCAGCTTGCGTGAGGCTTCGGCTTCAGCTCCAGATTCAGGGCTCTCCTCCCACTAGGTCCCGCCCGGGTGCGTCCCTTCAATTCTGCTAAACCTACAGGCCCAACCCCCTTCAAGCCCAACCCGTTTCCTTTGGGTATCATAACGCTGGGTATCCAAGACCATTTGGGCAGGCTGAGCCTCCGTCCCTTACGAAAAGCAGAAACCTAAAATCCAAAATACCAAAAAAAAAGAAGATCGAACATCCATGAGGAGCATCCCACAGCTGAGGATCTGATCTGATCTGACCTGACCCGATCCAGGCATTTTCGAGGCCGGCCAAGCAACAAGGCGCACCTCAAACCTGGGTACCGAGCATCAACGGCTTGACCAGTCAGTCAATCATTCAATCAATCGGCCAGCCACCCGGTCATTCAGTCAATCAATCAATTCGCCGGCCCTGTCAGTTCTGTCAATCGGCCTGTGATCGACGCTGCTCGGTCCAGCCGCCCGAGCCTCAAACCCAAAACATCAGGGCAGCATCAAGGGGACGGAAGCATTTTATTACTTTCTCACACTGTTACTGTTACTACCTGGCACGCCTGGCTAGGAGGTAGTTACCGCAGACACCCCAGGCACCCTTGATCGGCACCGCTCGCTGCCTCGTCCCGGCACAGGGGAGTTGTTTCGATTCATGCGCCACACAGCAGGACCGCCCTCTCATTTGCCCCCCATCCACCCCCAAAGGGTCAAGCTCCAGGTTCCTGGCTCCTGGCTCCTGGCTCCTAGCTCCTGGCGAGGTCCTGGCTCTCTCCGGCCTGCCAGGCGAGTGTTGCGTGCTGCGTGCTGCGTGCCAGCGTACCCCCCCCCCCCCAGGGACTGACCGACCGATTGACAAGAGCTTGCCTTGCTGGGTTGAGACGGCCGATCCTGAAGTGACACTTTGATTTCATCCCGACTCTGCTCGGCGAGAGTGGAGAGCTGGTCCCGGCCGGTCTCTGCCCACACGAGACAAGCAACAGACCAGACAGACAGACAGACAGGCACACAGGCTCGCAGTAAATCAGGCACGCCAGGCCGTTCAGGCACTCCAGGCAGCCCGTCCGCCACAGTTCAGTCAGGGTACAACCCAATCCAACGCATTAACCCCCCAGCAGGAGCACCCGTACCGAGTACTCAGCATCAAACACCCACCACCCACAACGGAGCGCCCGAGCATCCGTTTGAGGGTTCTTGCCGGCACCATCGCCAACACACCGGCCGCCATTGTCGAACACGGCACAGTACCGTGTGCACAGCACTGACTGCCTGCACTGCACTGCACCGCAGCTGCTGCACCCGCACCGAACCGCAGCACAGCGCACCGCACCAGGCATCACCTCACACCACCGTCATGGGACGAAAGAAGTCCGTGCCTCCTCAGCCGCTCGTGCTGCAGCAGGGTCAGGCTCAGGCTCAGGCTCAGGCTCAGGTACAGTCCCAGTCCCAGTCTCAGGGTCAGCACCAGCCATCGTACGGAAACGGCCAACAAGAGCAGCAGCAGCAGCAGCCACGGCAACAGCAACAGGAGGATTGGGAGCAGCAACGGCAGCAGGAGCGCACAGGAAGCCACCGTCCAGGTACCCAGGCTGACGGCGGGTGGTCCAACAAGTCCAAGACCTCGGCCACGGCGACCACAACTTCGACCTACACGGCCACCACCCTCGCCCAACCCCAAACCCAGCAGCGAGATCGTCCTAGTGAAACAGACCAACATCCACCACGCCTTTCTCCTGCAACAACCGCCCATTCGTCATCGCCCAGGTCTCCTCGCTCTCCATTTACCTCACGTTTCTCGCCAAAGAATCTCTACTCACTATCCAATTCGAACCCACAGCCCCAGCAACAGCTACACCCACAGATAAATCCCCTGCGGAACCACTCGCCCGCCGCTAGTACGCCAGTGACTCCCCAGACCACCAGCAGGACCAACGCCGGCGCCTCCACCCCCAGGAAGCCCCAGCACATCGCCGAGCTGCAGCAGCCGCAACAGCAGCAGCAGCAGCCCCTCCACGACCCGGCCCCCTTCCCACCCATTACCTCGTCCATCACCCAGCCCGACGACAAGTCGACCACAAACCGCCCGCAGCAGCCTGATCGAAGGCGCCTCAAGTCGAGCCACGGCCAGCGCCCACGCCACGACGACGACAACAAGAAGGGTGGTTTCTTCTTCAGCTTTACCAAGTCGGCCAAGTCGTCGTCCGACCGCCCGCCCCTGCCACCACACAGCCAGCCCAAAACCACCACCACTGCCACTCCTGCCGCACTAGACCCACGGCGCGACGCAGCGATGAGGAGCACCGATCAGCCAACACCCACCAAACACAGCCCAAAACAACCAGCAGGTCAGTCATTAAAACCCCAACGTGCAAACAATCACTGGCCTAGAGCAATCAGGCACCCATGACACGGTTTGCTTTGCAGTGCCACCATTCGGCTCTCTCCTGAATCAATGCAAATACATGCCCTTTCAATGCTGATTCCTTTGTCTCCAATTCAGATGCATCCCATGTAGAATCTGACCCGAGACCCGCCCCCTCTTTACCATCCAGGTCCGACAGCTCGCTGGCCTCATCCCAAGAAAAGCCCGACAACACCACTGCATCAAGGAAAGGCTCCAAGCCAAAGCCGTTCACGCTGCTGAGCAGGACAAAGTCACAACGTGACAGGGACGGCCGCAGCCCACGCCATACCCCGAGCCCTCAGGACCTGAAGGAGGCTCCATACAACCAGCAGGTGCCGCTACCCGAGCCGGAGCGTGCGCACATCGCTGCGCCTCCAAAAACCGCGACTGCCCCGATCGACCGCTCGTACAGGGAAGCAATGTCTTCGTCGTCGCGCAACCAGTCCGCCGACCGCGGTGATCGTGTCCCTTCGCGGGACGCCTCGACGAGCAGGAACTCGAATCGGGAAAGGGATCACAGCCGGTCGCAACAGCACTTCTCGCAAAAGGACGGCCCAGCCTCGTTCTTCAACAACCTCAAGAGAGAAGGCGGCAGAGTAGCAGAGTCAATTGGCAAGGGTCTCTTCGGCAAGGGCGGTCGCAGCGGCAGCACGACGGAGAAGGAGCCGCTTGTGGATGACGAGCATTACGTCCTGAAGGTCATCAACCTCCCACTCGTCGAGCAGACACGCCTGACCAGGATATCGAAGCGGCTCGAGGACTCGAGAGACAAGACGGAGTTCTGGATGCCCGCGTTTCCCTGGAGGGCGATCGACTATCTTAACTACAAAGGCTGCGATGTTGAGGGTCTATACCGGGTGCCAGGCAGTGGGCCCCAAATAAAGAAATGGCAGAGGCGTTTCGACGAGCGTGAGTCGACACGTGGAGCCAATGGCCGCAAGAACGAACCCCAGCTGACTGACTTTTCTCGTGCAGGTTATGACGTGGACCTTTTCAACCAGGAGGACCTGTATGATATCAACATCATTGGTTCAATGCTGAAAGCATGGCTCCGCGAGCTTCCCGACGAGCTGTTCCCGAAGGAGGCACAAGACCGAATCGCCCGAGAATGCGCCGGCGCAGAGAAGGTCCCTCAGATGCTCATTGACGAGTTGTCGAAACTTTCTCCCTTCAACTACTATCTGCTCTTCGCCATCACATGCCACCTGAGCCTCCTTTTGGCGCACGCCGACAAGAACAAGATGGACTTCCGCAACCTGTGTATCTGCTTCCAGCCGTGTATGAAGATTGATGCGTTCTGCTTCAAGTTCCTGGTTTGTGACTGGAGGGATTGTTGGAAAGGGTGCAAGAACGAGACCAAGTTTATCGAGGAAGAGTACAAGTTGTTCGACGCGCCACCGCCTCCAGGTCTGGGCGTTAAGAAACGCCTGGAGCCCCGATCTGAGCCCCGGCCCGAGCGCCGCCCCTCGCCAACGGTGGAAAGGGATGACCGGGAACGGAACATTTCCTCTTCGGACAGCAGCAAAAAGTCGCAGCAAGGGGGAGACAGCACGCGGCTGAAGAAGAAGAATGGCACCCACCAGGAGAACGGAAGTACAGCAACCAAGACGACCCACCTCTACACCGACGCTCCAACAAACGGCCAGACCGCAACA
Source organism: Diaporthe humulicola (assembly GCA_038088545.1). NCBI lineage: Eukaryota > Fungi > Ascomycota > Sordariomycetes > Diaporthales > Diaporthaceae > Diaporthe > Diaporthe humulicola. Next base: position 449,546 of record JBBWSL010000025.1, on the reverse strand, counting down.
CCGAGAGCATCGAACGACATGCGGCCGCTGTCTCCCATCAAACCTCTGTCACCACTCGGGTTCTAGAAACGCCCGCTACGATTATGCTTTCGGTAGAACCGCTTCAACATTTCTTACTCGCCCTTCTGGCGCAAGGTCGAGGCCTGGATGCTGGATACACGCCCGCGCCAGGTGGCCTCCCTACATGATGTGAGACGCCAAATGACGAATTCCCTTTGTTCGTGGACCGTGAGCTTTTTGGGCCCCGGAAGACGACCCCAAGCCGGTCGAGGACTGGTCGCGCAGGGCGACAGAGAGAGGCTACACACATTGGAGCTGCCCTGAGAGGCATGCGATTCTTCTCTTTTTTTTCATCTTATTCATGTATGTTGTTCTGTATACCCCCACAGGCATTTGGATCGGTGGGATCGCCCCCACCACAAGAGCAGAGGTTGAGGTGCATTGGTTTTCTACTTGTTTATTTGCTTTGTTTTCTTGTTGAGGATAGGCATGCTTTTCCTGCCTTGCGGTTTTATTCCCCCCCACCAAGCGTTGAATATGAATGGAATTCGAGGGGTGCTCGCAGTGGTTACCAACGAACGATTTATACCAAGATTGCGACTCGCGACTCTGGGGGGCGGTTTTGTGCGCTCCGCGGGAAAAATCTCCTCATCGCGACGGACTGGACTGGACATGGAGGGAGGGAGGGGTGAGATTGGGCTGGACGGTACGGGAAGGCTAATTCCTGGTGCTTCTGACCGTTCTCCAATTTTCTTCTCCTCCCGGGGAACGGAGGGTCAGAGACTCTGCTTGTTTGGCTTAATATGCAAAGGGATGGCAAACGGTCTTCAAAAACCGGAGTTGGAAAGGGGCTACGGCAAAGAGGACTTGTATATTAGGGAGGCTGAGGAAAGTGCCTCGGGAGGTACGGTGGCTTAGGCCCCGCTGGAGAAGGAGGCCTGAATGAAAAGATCCAATTTCAAACTGCTCTCGAACGAGTTTTCTGCAGTTCAACATTCGTTTCCCCACGCTGTTTGTGTTTGGGGCTCCTAACGCGTGACACGAAGCTACGACGAGGGTTGCAGCTCTGCGCCAGGGACACTTTGAGGGAGGGGGATCAGGGGACTGAGTGAGAGCACCAACAAAGACAGTATTTGCTTGGAGTTGTCTTGAAGCACGAAGGGTGCGTAGCCGGTTGGGGGCATGTGATGAGACCCTGGTGATGAGGAACCAGACTGCAGGACTTGTCACTCATTCGATGTGATTCACTCTGTGCTATTTACAACACAGGTAAGGGACCTATCCTCCTCGCCCAGCCAACAACACCCCAACGTCACCAGAACAACCAACCAGGCACCGAGATAATCATCACCTGGATCACCTCACTAGTCCGTCCGTCCGTCACCAACACCAACACCAGACCGCTCTCCACCCAACTCAAACCTTACGTAGAGGCTGGCGTTCAACATGTGCCCGTACTCGTCCGCTGATTCAGATCTCGTTCGAACGCGGTTGGTGAGCGTGGGCCACGCAAATAGGACGCGAGGCCTCTGAATCGTACTGGGCTCACACCGTAGCGGATGCCCGGGCTGCGGAAGGGGGCGATTCATCCGTGGACATAATGGGGGCTGTCTGGCCCGATCTCGAATGGGTGTATGTATGGTGTGCATTTCATCTCTTGACCCCAGAAGAATAGAGGAAGATCTTCATACTTCAAATAGCCGCGGCCAAAAGGATTCCGTTTTCCAGTCCTGGAACGCCAAAACTCCGCCTTGTGAACATGCATGCAATGCGGCGCCGCCATAGGCCGCGGTCGACCCCACGTGAACCCGACCAAGCCTTCGTTCTGCATCATCTCGTGAGCCCCGAGAATGGTTTCGACGGAGAAATGGAAGCTCCGCCCTCCAGAGCAACACCCCGTTCGAAGGGGCCAACCTCCCGGGTGCAGACCCGCAACCCCTTACTTGGCCGCGTGGCGGGCGTTGCTGCGCATCTTCCTCTCGTTGCGGCGCAGCTTCTCCTTCCTCTCGCGGCGGCCCTCGCCGCGCACCGTCTCGCCGGCCTTGAGCTTGGCCTCCTTTGCCTCGTCGACCTCGACGAGCCAGTCGTCGGCGACCTTGCCGCTGGACCTGTCCTTGGGGCCCTTCCACCCCCACTTCTTCTCCCACTCGCCCTTGTCCTCGTTGTAGCGGAGGTTCTGGCGCTGCTCCTTGGTCTTGGGCTTGATGCCCTTGCGCGCCGCGAACTGCTCCCACTTGGTCGGGGGCTTGGGGGCCGGAAGGGGCTTCTCGCGGGGGAGGGGCGTCGACGCCGCCGGCAGCGACAGGAGCACGCCGTCCGTCTTGGACGAGGTTATCGGGCACGTCGTCAGCAGCTGGTTCACCAGGGCCTGGGCGCCGTCGCGCGCCACCGCCGCCAGGCTCGCCTCCAGGTTGTCGCCGTCGAGCTCGAGCGGGTTGGGGTCCGTCGCCAGCAGGAGGCCGAGGTCGAAGGTGTAGGGCGTCGGCTTGTCGACCGTGACGGGCAGCTTTGGCTTGGCGGTTGCAGACATGGTGATTCGGAGGTTGTGTTTTGAACTTCTGGGCGACGTGAGGGTTGATCCGTATTATTTCTGACTCGTTACTTGTCGTTGCGCCCAAGATGATCGGAATCCACGCCTGGTAGTTGGAGGGTGTATCGCGGAGGCGCTCTTCTTGGGCCTCTTGAACTTTTGGTTCCTGGCCTGCGGGAGTCTGAACTTTTTAGTGGAGACGGACGGACTTGATTGGCTGGTGTGCTGCAGCATGGCCCGAGCGCCCCGCCAGTGCTGCGTGCCGGCGTCGAGCTTGAGATTGAAATTCTTCAAGTCGGACCAAGCAAGCTCCAGCTGCCGCCCAAATCAACCCCAGTGGCGATCCGGTCTTGACGACATCCCACCCAATTCTCGTCTCTCGGCCATGCAATAGGACCCATACGGCCGCTTTCACTGAGAGGAGGACTGGCGGACCCGTGACAATGGCTTCCCAAAGCTGCTGGAGGTGCCTCCTCCGGCCCTCAACAACCGCCAACCAAGCTCCGACAACAGCCAGGCAGCTCGTGCCGACGACTCCGACCGAGAGGATACTGCAGACCAGGACATTACCCGTCGCATCCTTCTCGACTACTGTGCATCAGCAGGCTACCAAGGGGGGCGGCGGCGGTGGTGGCGGCGGCAGTGCCAATCGCTCTGGCGGCGGCAGTGCCAATCGCACTGGCAAGCGCATGCAGCTGTCCAAGTTCAAGAAGCCCAAGGAAATCGTCAGAGGAAAGACCCCACAGCCCGGCGAGAGGAAAGCATGGCGCAAGCGCATCGTCCTGTCCAACAACAACGCCGTCCCCGTCCACGGCTCCCCGAGGATGGACGCGGATAACCTGGCGAGTGCCCTCAGCGTCGGGAGGGTTTTCAAGATCCCCGAGCAGACCATTGATCAGCTGCGCGCGAGTGAGGCCTTCAAGTCGAGCCAGACCTGGGGCCTGTTCAACAGCCCACACACCCTCGTCCGCCCCGAAACGGTTGGGTTATGCGCGGGCATGATGGCGAAGGCGGCCAAGGGCAAGACGCATCGGGTGGTAATATCGGGCGAGAGGGCCGCAGGGAAGAGCGTGGTGCTGTTGCAGGCGATGGCGAATGCCTTCTTGAACGAATGGGTGGTCATCAACATCCCTGAAGGTGAGGCTTTTCTTGCCAACTCATCGCCCTGGACGAAGGGAGGACAGATCAGTGGACTAACCGGCTTTCCCTTGTAGCCCAGGAACTGACCACCGCCTGCACCGACTACGCCCCCATCCCCGACACCAACCCCCAGCTGTGGATGCAGTCCGTCTACGCCCTCAAGCTGATGCAGAACATCCGGAACGCCAACCGCGCCGTGCTGGACCGCGTCTATACCACACGCTCCTACGAGTCGTTCACCAACCCCGTCGCCGAGGGCGCCACGCTCAACGCGCTGATCGAGTCGGCCCGCGAGACGGAGCAGGCATGGCCCGTCTTCTCAGCCCTGTGGTACGAGCTCACGCTCAAGAGCGCCAGCAACCCGCGGCCCCCGCTGCTCTTCGCCCTGGACGGGCTCGCCTTCACCATGCGCGTCTCGGACTACCGCAGCACCACCTTCGAGCCGATCCACTCGCACGACCTGGCCATCGTGCGCATGTTCACCGACCTGCTCTCGGGCAAGACCGCCCTCCCCAGCGGCGGCGCAGTCATCGGCGCCACGTGCCGCTCCAACTCGGCCCGCAACCCCAGCATGGAGCTCGCCGTCGACCGCCAGCTGGCGCGCCAGCGGGGCGCCGCCCACGAGGCGGACCTGCCGCCGCGCGACCCCTTCAACAGGAGGTACGACGCGCGCACCGACGAGGTCATGGAGGACACCGGGCTGCAGGTGCTCGACGTCCGCGCCGTCAACAAGGCCGAGGCCCGCGCCCTGATGGAGTACTGGGCCGCCAGCGGCATGCTGAGGGCCGTCGTCAACGAGCGCGAGGTCACGGACAAGTGGCAGACCGGCGGCAACGGCATCATCGGCGAGATGGAGAGGGCCGGGCTTTTGACCCTGAGGATCTGAGGCCTGCCATGGAGGAGTGAGGTTAGGCTTGGTGCATGGTTGCTTTTGCAGTGTAAATGAAATGTACCAATGTGGGTTATTAGAGTAGATGTACTATTCTGACCATACACTTCATCGAGACGTCGTTGCATAAAAGTGTATTAAACGAAATGCAAGCCTGCGATACATCATCTGCTTTATTGTGCATCCAACCTGACAGCTAGATGCATCAAATGACAACGACGAAATCGGAATGACCTGTTACATAGCAATACGCACAATTGGTCACCAATGTGTCCAGAAACTCAAACGAACTCAGAGCCTGCAATTGTCAACTTCGAATGGTGTATATGCATTTCTTTATTCACTGCAGTAACAATCGATTCCATGCTCACACGTCTAGATTACCACCGTAGTGCAACCACATCTGCCGCGGAATGCATTCAGTCATACACAGTCAGACAAGACGACCCCGTATCCCGTAAACGCCTTCGAAAACAACATTGATATACCAATGCGATAACCCAAACATCAGTCCGCTCCTCTCAAGAGCCGGACACCTTACTCGTCGTCCTCGTCCTCGTTGTTCTCCACCGCCGTGACGAAAACAAGACGGGAGCCGTTGCCAGCAGTTTGCCAGAGCTGAAAGGTAATCTCATGTCAGTCGGGTTCTACCTGCAGGGTATGTTTCGTGGGGAAGATAGGGATACTCACGTCAAGCTCCGTGTACTCCTCCAGCGTGTTCAGCCACTGGTCCTCGGTGAAGCCCTTGGCGATGACGCGGTCGCGGACCTTGCGCATGCTCAGCTCGACGCCGAACTCGTCGTCGTCCTCGTCGGCGTCGTCGGGCCGGCACTGGCCCGTCTCCATGAGCGACTTGACCAGGTTGTAGACCCTGCTGCTGACGTTCATCTGGCGCCTGCCGCCGGCGCCCTGCGCGTCCGTGTGCAGGCTGTCCTTGCTGGCCTCGACCAGCCGCAGCGACTCGTCCACGTCGTCCTGCGACACCTCCTCGGCGAACCGCAGCCGCGCCAGCGCCTGCGACAGACGCACGATGCCCAGGAGCGTTCGCGGCGTCGTGTGCGCGAACTGCTTGCCGCGCTTCTCGGCCTTCTTCTGCGCGTCGCGCAGCTTGACGTACGTCTTGATCAGGTACTCGGACACGCCCTGCGGGACCACCGGGCGGTAGTTGCGGGCCAGCGAGATGTAGGCCCGGACCTCGTCGGGCGAGAAGACGACCTCGTCCTCCGTGCCAATGTCCGGGTGCCGGTTGTGCATGTGCACGTAGGCGACGTGCTTGGCCAGCTGCGCGTCGTTGTCACGGTTGGCGTTGTCAAGCAGCAGGAACAGGATGTCGAAACGCGAGAGCAGGGCGGCGGGGAGGTTGATGTTCTCGACGGGGGAGAGCTTGGGGTTGTAGCGGCCATAAAGCGGGTTAGCCGCGGACAGGATCGAAGTGCGTGCATTCAGGGTAGTTGAGATTCCGGCCTTGGAGATACTGATGGTCTGCTGTTCCATCACTTCGTGGATAGCCGTCCGGTCGTTGTCGTCCATCTTGTCGAACTCGTCGATGCAGCAGATACCATTGTCGGCAAGCACAAGCGCACCGCCCTCGAGGACCATCTCATCCGTCACGGGATCGCGCATCACAGCGGCAGTTAAACCGACGCCACTGCTACCACGGCCAGAGGTGTATACGCCACGGGGAGCCACCTTGGAGATATACTTGAGCAGCTGGGACTTGGCCACACCGGGGTCTCCCATCAGACAGACGTTGATGTCACCACGGATCTTCATGCCGTCGCCCATCTCCTTTGACACACCTCCCACGAGAAGGAGCAATAGAGCCTTCTTGACATCGAGATGGCCGTAGATCTCTGGGGCGATGGACTTGGCGAGATATTCGTAGACCTGCCCTGACCGCCTGTACTGGTCGATTCTTCGTGCCAGGCTCGGGTCGACCCTCATATCCTCATATGCCTTCTTGTGCTGAACGATGTGGTGTGCCTCGAGGTAAGTGTCGGTCAAGAGGCCTGCACGCATCGCCTGGAAGCCAGTGTATGGGGTCGGCAGGAAAATGCCCGAGATATCCACAACATCGCCAGGAGAGATTTTGCGAACAGCGGTTCCGTAGGCTGATACCGTTAGGGATCGAGGGATTTGACCGATGGGCACTTGCTCAGGGAGTTCCTGCACTTTGATCTCCTGGAAGGGCAAGAATTTGGATGCTCGGGAAGATGGCTGGAGTTGGCCCTTGGTCTGGTTGGCCTTGCAGTCTGCAGAGGGGCACATTGTAAGTGGACCAAACTGCCTGGCAGTGACTGGCTGGAAGATTTCGCAGCCGCATCTGTCGCAAGAGTAGGCTGTGACCTGAACCAAGGGCTTCACGTCCGACACTCTGGTGGCAATGGCTCTGATGGTAATCAGCTGGCCGAGGTGATCGCCGCGCACCTGCCGGACGGAAAGCGATTTTACTGGGTGTTCTTGTGTGGACGAACGTGGCTTGAAGACGAGAGTGTAGCGCCTGGTGAGCTCTGCCGGGAACTTGTCCTGCAACAGGGTAGGGTCGCCCATTGCCTCGGCACCTTCAGCGAGCTCCTGGTTTCGTGCTTGTCGGCGTGCCATCAAAACATCCAAGACGTCGTCCTTGAAGCTGTTGCCAGGTCAATATGAGGCCTTGCTATCTCTCCAACTCGCCCTCTTCTGGCGCCAGAAAGGATACGTACGTGATCTCCGAGGTAGGCTCTGGCATGCAGTCGTCTATGGCCCTTGACAGGATTTCGACGTAATGTTTGGTGTTCTCCTCGATGGACTTGACAAGCTTCAATGCCGCGACGTCCTCGCCCATTTCTGATTCCCACTGTCATGGAGTCAGCATATGTGGCCGTATAAACTTGTTGACGCTGTGCAAACCTGAGCAATATCGTCAAGCTCGATCAGGACCTCGTCGATGTCGCGATTTGCAAGTTGTTGCATCAGGTTCTTATACTTGTGGTAGGGTTTCTTGCGGTTTTCCCTTTCCTGGCGACGACGCTCCTGGTCCTCGTCATCCTCGTCCATAAAGTCATACTCGTCGTCAAGCTCTTCCTCCTCGATATTCATTCCTCCGAGCGCGTGAGTGATGGAGTCTGCTGGGGACGCCTTGAAGTCCTGGAGGAAGGTCTTGAACGTGGCTATCCGCACACAATATCTGTCAGTCTGCTGCACATTCTACTATATCGCGTGTTCGACTATGCGACGACAGTCTTGACGGGGCTGCACGTACACAATTGCGCCTCATAGTCCACGGGCGCCTTCCACTGAAGAAGCGCCATCTTTGCGGGTGGTCAGGGTAGAGCAAACGCAAGGCAGTCGATAACCTGAAGGTGGCAGTATCTCGGCTCTGCGTGGGAAATCAAGGTCGTGGATGAGGTGGTGGAGGGGCAAAATGAGTCGCGAATCGTCACTGTCTGAGATGGAGCAGAGGTGATGCCAATTGACGGCAGAATTGGGAAGCAGGGGTTCAAATTGATTTTCCAGCCTCCAGGCGCGTCGCGTCCAAACAGCTAGCTCTCCCCGGCGCGTAATGGGACGCGTTCAACCCTTGCACAGCCAGCCGCCCAAGCGTAAAGGGGGGGGTGGCCAAACCGGGGTTAGGGTCTATAGTGGTCATCCGCTATATCAGTACACAATATAGAGTGACCAATGACCACTTCCAGCCTTCCCTCAAAAGTTCGGCCTTTCAATGTTTCTTTCGTTATTGTGTTCGCATACTTTACAGGTGATACTTCCTTTGCACTCGGTTTGACGGCATACTTGGTAGCGGTCATAACGGTTCATATACAGCTGCAATATGCTGGGTGGAGGCTAGGCTCGACATGACTATGCTGAGTAGGTCTGACTTTTGTCCTACCTGAGTGGGGATTGTTATAGCTTATACTGGACATGTGCGGTGAGTATACTACACAGAATCATGAAGCGCAATCCTGCGTGGTATGACCTAAGTCAGACAGCCGAGAAGACGGCATACACGAGATAATTCAAGCCCGCCTCCCCTCCTATGGAAGCAATTGTGCTCAAAGTTTGAATAGAGCTTGCTCATAGTAGTAATCACAATTCTTGCAGCTCTTCAGGTTGACCTCTCATATCGATAAGGCTTTGATAATAGTCTCTTACACAACTCCTGCACACTGAAGGCTGGCTGATTGACAGTAACACATGCTTACAGGCTGGGAATACGAGTCGTGTGTAACAGGTCGACATTTTTACTATGGGCAGGAAAGACACTGTGCTCTTTCTGGCCACAAAAACACGACATTGAGGCATGATAAGAATCCCATATTTGTCGGTTTCCATGGTGGCTTGGTCGATCGTACGCGCGTGCTGGCAATAGCGATGCGCATTCGTTACCCTTGCAGTATGATCCAAAGGCAGACTTTTCGCGGTCGTTGGGCCACAGTCAGCTTCGGCATCTCATGTGACAGAAATCGGGAAAGCTACTCATAATGAAGGGGATTCTGGACTGAAATGCATGCATGAGTGGGTTGGGTTTGGTAATCGAGGTTCATATGCACCTGGTCAGACATCTCTTCCCGGCTACCTGTGTCCCCGTGGCCCGAGCTCCCTGGGGTACCAGGGTACGCAGCCAGACCCCCATCAGCCGAGGCACATGGCAATCGCAATCGCAGTTCCAGGATCTCGTCCCGCAACCGTAACCGGAACGGCCTTGCTTAAGCTGCGCATGCTCAACTTTCCAGCTGCTTCCTTGGAAAGTAGAGTCAGGCTGGACTGTCCACTCTTTTCTTAAGATCATGTCATGAATGTGCGATTGAGAGCCTCCGATTAATTGCGCCCAAGACATCTGCACTCCACCATGTCTCAGCGCAAGGCCACGGCCGCAGAGATATCGTTGGTCCATCTCAAGAACTGCTTGGTCAACCTTCCAACGTCCCTGGTCTCTCTCCTGGTGACTGTCAACACCGTATGTATACCCCTCTGTTCTTTGTCTAACCTGCCTTGACGAACAGATCTCGCTGACACTACCCGCTAGCCCGTGCAGAATGTCGTCGTTGAGCTCAGCTACCGAGATGCGTCCCCTTCCGACAAGCCCTCCGCCCCTTCGGCACAGAAGTCTGTCTACCTCGGCTGGACTGGCATGCCCAGCAAGAAGAAAATCGCCTCAATGATCGGAAGAGATGGACTGGGCGGCTTGGGCTTGCGGGAGCAGGACGTTCCCCTCGTCGAACTCGATCCGACCCTGGCTAACACCCTGGGGCTGCACGAAGGCCAGAAGGTCATGACCACCATCCATACGGACCCTCCACTGGCGCATACAGTGAACATCGAGCCCCTGACGCCGGATGACTGGGAGATCATCGAGCTGCATGCCACATTTCTGGAGCTCAACCTCCTGTCCCAGATTCGGGCTCTGCCGAATCCCGCCTATTCTCCGCCGTCCGGAATCAAGTCGAGCCCGCATCCATTGACGCTCCATCTGTCGCCTACTTCAACTGCCAATATCAAGATTCTGTCTCTCGAGCCGGCCCAATCAGCGCAGACCCCGTTTGCCAAGATTGCCCCTGATGCCGAGGTCATTGTCGCTCCAAAGGTCAGGCCAAAATCCTCGCGGAGCAGTAGGGAAAACCGCAGTGTAGCGAGTACATCCAGGAAGAGCGGGAAAAGCTCAACCAGCACAGTCAGGCGGAGGAGTCAGCGTGAGGAGCGCAAGCCCTCTCTGTTCCTGCGAGGTGTCGACAGGAAGCTCTGTGACGACTGGTTTGACGATGAGTCTGCAGTTGAAGAACTGAGCATCTGGGTCGACCGTGACCTTTTAGTCTCCAACGAGTTCAGAGGGTTGAAGTGGGTCACGGTTCACCTGATGAGACCCTCCACTCTTGAAGAGCCGGCACCTGTGCAAGGACAACAGCCCCAAGCGCAGGAAGGACCCGAGCTGTCAAGATCCGGCCTCAAGGTCGTTGCGCAGCTCTTACCCTGGGATGATCCTCCGAATGGGCAAACAGCAGCATTGTCAACCGTATTGTGCTCTGCCTTTGGATGTGAAGGCTTGGTTGGAGGTGTTGTCAAGGTCGAACCGGCTGCACAGCCTCTTACCAAAAAGTCAATCTTGAAGTCCGTCACCGAGGTCGAGGACCGGCCTTCAGTGCAGCAGCTCAAGGTGTATCCGTTTACCAGTGACTCTGCGGCGCAGGCTCTTGGTCTGAAGTTTGGCGGAGAGACCAAGGCCGAGCGTGAGGAGGCCGCGAAAAGGGTAAAGCATATCTACGATGGAAAACTTGGAAAGAGCTTGTTCGATGGGCCTTTGACAGACGGGTTGGTATTGAGTACCTTTGATGGGTTGGACTCGCCGCCTGGCTGGGAGGGAGCAATTCTCAAGTTCCACCCCCCACCCGCCTCTCAGGGCTCTACAAAAGAACCAACCCATTGGATACTTGGCTCCGACTGGCAACTTCCCCTGGAATTCCAGGCCCCCGTTCCTCGCCCAAAATGGCTTTCAGAATCCGAATCGACCATCGTGCCATCGGATGTCGGTCCTTTGGTTGGCATCGACTCGCTGCTTGAAGAACTCAAATCCCACCTTTCCAATTCATCTTCAGTTCTCCTCACCGGCGCCTTGGGCTCCGGGAAATCATCTGTTGCGCTGTCAGTTTCGAAGTTCTTACGGGAAGACCAGCTCTTCCACACTACATACTTCAGGTGCCGGACGCTCGTGAATGATGAGAGCAGGATAACTACCATCAAAGAGACCCTGAACCGTATTTTCATGGGAGCAAGCTGGGGCGCTCGACTTGGTGGCAAAGCCCTGGTGGTACTGGACGATTTAGACCGTCTTTGCCCGGTTGAGAGCGAGTTGCAAGTTGGCAACGAGAACGGCCGCAGTCGCCAAGTAAGCGAGGCAATCTGCTCCATGGTTCGCCAATATTGTGGTCAAGACTCCAATATAGTACTTCTGGCTACAGCACAAGGCAAAGAATCTCTGCACAACGTGCTCGTTGGGGGGCATGTTGTGCGAGAGATTGTCCCACTGAGAGCCCCGGACAAGCCAACTCGACGAACTATCATGGAGGCCATCACATTGCAACGCGCGGTGGAAGCAAAAGATGACCACGTTTCAACTCATGATGGCAGCCGCCCTACAACGGCTAATGGCAGTGCTACTGGTGAAGAGAATGCTTGGATGGACGGAGCCAGCCCACCATCTAGGGTTGACTCCACCCCGTCTCCCGGTGGATTCTCCATTCAACCAGACCTGGACCTCCTTGATATCGCAGGAGAGACTGACGGCTATATGCCCGGAGACTTGAACCTGCTAATTTCACGGGCTCGAAACGAGGCCATTATGCGGTCACTGACTGACAACACCGGCGATTCCGAGGTCAATGCCGTTCCTTTAGGTCGAGTCGACTTCGACAACGCACTCAAAGGCTTTACGCCGGCGTCCCTGCGCAATGTGACGCTACAGAGTTCAACAACCACATTTGAATCCATCGGCGGCCTGACAGACACACGCCAAGTGTTGCTAGAAACACTGCAGTACCCGACGAAGTACGCACCAATCTTCGCCCAGTGCCCACTTCGACTTCGGTCTGGTATCCTTTTATACGGTTATCCAGGATGTGGCAAGACTCTTCTGGCCAGCGCCGTGGCTGGAGAATGTGGCCTGAATTTTATCAGTGTAAAGGGGCCCGAAATATTGAACAAGTATATTGGCGCATCAGAGAAAAGCGTCCGCGACCTTTTCGAACGAGCCCAGGCTGCCAAACCTTGCGTCTTGTTCTTCGACGAGTTCGACTCTATAGCACCCAAGCGTGGCCACGACTCTACCGGCGTGACCGACCGTGTGGTCAACCAGCTTCTGACGCTGATGGATGGTGCGGAAGGTCTTTCGGGCGTGTATGTGCTGGCAGCGACCTCACGCCCCGATCTGATAGATCCCGCTCTTCTCCGGCCGGGGCGTTTGGATAAATCGATACTCTGCGACTTCCCCAACCTCGAAGAACGAGTGGACATCGTCCGGGCCATCGGGAAGAAGGCTAAGCTCAGTGAAGCGGTGCTGAAATCCGACGAGGACCTGACAGAGATCGCGAAGCGAACGGACGGGTTCTCTGGCGCGGACCTTCAGGCCTTGATCTCCAATGCGCAACTGGAAGCTATCCAGGATGTGCTCAAAGATACGGAGATCGCAGGCGGTGCAAACGGCAGCGGTCGACGTCCTGGACAGCGCCATGGTGCATCCAAGTCAGCTGGATCGCTCCCGCATAGTTTTGTCCAATTCCGCTACGGCCAAGATGGCTCCAATGAAGACTCGGCCCCTCGCGGCTCCACTCGGTCGTCTGAGCTCGCCCAGCAAGCTTTGATTGTCGCGAAACTGGAGAGTCTCAAGGCCTCGAGGAAGAGAGCCAAGCATCTAAGGAGCGGGCCCAACGCGAACACGGAACCTGACGCCGCGGCGGGTGGTGCCAAGTCTGGAGGCGAGGCCCAGGAGAAGGAGGTCATCATCCAGTGGAGGCACCTGGTGAAGGCTCTCGACGGCACGAGAACGAGTATCGGGCGCGAGCAGCGCAGTCTACTCCAGAGGATTTACAGAGAGTTCGTTGTGGGGCGCAGCGGGGAGATGAGGGATGGCCAGGGGAGCATGGAGATCGGAGGGCGGAGCAGTCTCATGTAGCTGAATCATAGCATGGAGTTTGTTCCGGCTTTTAGAACCATATTACGAAATCCATGTTACGAAAAGAAAACGTCAACTCTGTTGTTCAAGATACGGGGGTAGGCAGCCCTGAGAGGATTGTCTGTTCGGGACTTTACTGCGCCGTCTTACCACCTCAGCCCTCCACTTCCCATCAAGTTAGCAAACATTGGACCTGGTGAATCATGCCATCTTCCATGTTTTCGAGGACGCGGTCGGGGTCCAACAGTGCTCTGCGTCAGGTAAGTTGATGACAAGGTTCCTAATGCGGAGTAGTCCAACCAACCGTTGCATCAACAACGGGGTCATCCCCCCTGCAGCCGCGAATAGCAAGAAGCTTGACCAGAAGCTTAGCTGGAGATCTTCCTTCATCGGGCAGGTCACCTTTGGCTCGAGCGATGGATCCTGCATGATGCTCTCTTTTCTCGACCCATGCAGCCCACTCCTGTGATATTACTTCTGCCTATGCGCAGGTTGTGCACACATACCACTTCGGATAGCCGGACTATGAGCCATATAGTGCGATAAACCATTTGTGCCGGCAGTCACTGTCACTTGGTGATTACGATGCTATTTACTTGTGGCTACCCGCTTATAAACAGCACTGCTTCCAAACAGACCCCTTCCCTATAGTATTTATAGCCCGGGGACATGCCGGAGACCTCCTCCTTTCCTCTCTTCCTCCTGTAGCCGAGTGCATCGTTCGTCAGTGCCCAGTAGTGCTCATCGCCTGCACTGCTTCTGTCCCCGTGGCGAGCCGTTTGCTTACTTCCCGTACTTACTCGCGTGCACCATTACGACCATGCGTTTCTCAACCGCGGCGGCCGCAGCGGCCCTCGTCCTCGTTTGCTCCGCGGCTCCTACGTCCGGCAGGTATAATCTTCATGAGAAGCGAGACGGCAAGCCACACGCATGGCAGAAGCGTGATCGGGCCGTCGCTGATCAGATTCTGCCTATCCGTATCGCACTTAAGCAGCGAAACCTTGACAACGCCGAAGCGTATATCTACGATGTTGCCGATCCAAGCTCTCCAAATTTCGGTAAGAAATATTGAAGTGTTCTGGCACACTCGATATATGGAACTACTCACGGAGTCAATGAGTGGATAGCGAGCAGTTGTCCAACCACACCCCTTTTCGAGCGTGTTATGTTAACGAGATATGGGTCAACAGGCAAACATTGGTCTGCGGAAAAGGTCGCAAACACCTTTGCTCCGCACCCAGAGACCAAAGCCACAGTGATGGACTGGCTGGTTGAGTCCGGTATCGACCGCTCAAGGCTCTCTCTATCAGCTGGTGAGTGAACGTCGGCCATGAGTGAGCCACAAGCACAAGAGCACTAATTCTCTGCAGGACACAACTGGGTGCAGTTTGATGGAACGGTCCAGGAAGCCGAGAAGCTGTTCGCCACAGAATACTGGCACTACCAGCACACCGCAAGCGGCGGGCTCCGCCTCGCCTGCGACCACTACAGCCTGCCCGAGCACGTCCAGCAGCACGTCGACTTCGCGATGCCGACGGTCCAGCTGGACGGCCTGAAGCCCGTCGCGAACGTCGACCGCAACCTCATGGCACGCATCCCCGGCGGCGCCAAGCTCGGCTCGCTGCCGTGCGGCCAGCTCGTCACGGTCGACTGCCTGCGCAAGCTGTACAACTTTCCCGCGGGGAACTCGTCGGCCGCCGACAACCAGATGGGCATCGGCGAGTGGGCCGATTATCTCTATGAGGACGACCTGCCGACGTACTTTCACAACTTCACCTCGCCTGAGATCCCCGCTGACACGAGGCCCGAGTTTCTCGCGATCGACGGCGGCCTGAGGGCGAATTTGACTACAGTCTCTCAGGGCTCTGGGGTTGAGTCTGCCCTTGACTTTCAGGCTGCTTACTCCATTATCTATCCGCAGAAGTTGCGGCTATATCAGGTTGGAGACGGTATTAATGTCGACAGTGTGGGAACTTGTGAGTAAATTCAGCAGAAATCTCAATTGTTGTTGGAGTGGCTCCTTTCCCAGGTTTAAAGGTCATTCTCTAACAAATTCTCAGTCAACATCTTCCTGGACGCATTGGACGCAAGCTACTGCACCTACCAAGGTGGTGACCAGCCTTATATCGGTACATAATCTTCTAGTCTCTCCTTCTCACCTGAGCCTTGAATCTTAAATAATGAGACTAACTCATTCACACAGATCCCGCGTACCCCGATCCAAACGACAATGAGAGTGGCTATCAAGGTCCACTACAATGCGGCGGTGCTCCAAAGTCCAACGTGATTTCGGTCAGCTACGGGCAGATTGAGGTAAGCCCACCCTCCCAAGCTTTTTGGGGTCTCAAAATTTAAGGCGATCCTGACACCATCATAGGGTGCTTTGCCATACTTCTATCAAGTCCGTCAGTGTAACGAGTGGATGAAGCTCGGCCTCCAGGGAGTGAGCGTATTGTTCGCGAGCGGCGATTCGGGCGTCGCGAATCGATACAATGCCGGTTACCCAGATTCCTGCCTCAACGCAGACGAGCCCTACGTGGACAACAATGGCACACGCTTTTCACCGTCGTTCCCGGCCAACTGCCCCTACATAACATCCGGTAAGCCCAGGCGCCACTGATATCTTCAAAGACTAAGCAGGGTGGTCTACTGACCTCGCTCTCTACAGTCGGAGGAACCGACCTCATCGGCAACACCACCGACAGCGGAGAACGCGCCGTTGCCTCGTTCGGCTCCGGCGGCGGATTCTCAAACGTCTTTGCCTTACCGTCATACCAGGCCTCGGCCGTGCAGGGCTTCCTGGGCAAGTACGCCCCTTCCTACGGCCCCAACGTGTACAACGACAGCGGCAACGCCAGGGGGTTTCCCGACGTGGCGGCCATCGGGCTCAAGGTCGCCACCGTATTCAACGGCTCGACCTACGGCGTCGGTGGGACCAGCGCATCTGCGCCCATCTTCGCCGGCATCGTGACGCTGCTCAACGAGGCCCGCATCGCGGCCGGCAAGGGCCCCGTCGGCTTCCTGAACCCGACCTTCTACAGCAACCCGGATGCGTTTAATGATATTACCGTTGGGAACAACCCTGGTTGTGGAACCATTGGGTTCAATGCGACGCCTGGATGGGATCCGGTGACGGGGCTGGGAACGCCCAATTTCCAGAAGCTTAGGGATGTGTTCCTGGATCTTCCATAAGTTTTATATGGCAAATATATCCAGGTCAGTTCTGATGGTATGGGAAAGGGACACGTCATGGTTATTCACCTCACACATTTCAGCGTAGCCGTTTGATGGCGCATAGAGACGCCACTCTGTCGCTCATGCTATGCGCTTGGCCTTCTAAACTTCCCCATCTAATACAGCAAAAATAATTACCTGAGATGACACTATAATTGGGTCATTTTTTCTCGTTGCACGATGAACCCAGGACAAATGCCGACGTGAGGATGCCGTATGCTCACCCTACTCAAACTACCTAGATTCCAACACCAGAACCGGGATCAAAGCCTGTTCCCGCGATCCGGTATCATTCCACTTGCCCCTGAATCAGGGTCTACCTTGATGTTGACAAGAACTTATGCAATTCGACCAGGCAGTCACTTACTTCGTCCTTCACAGCCCTCGAACAATCTTCCAGATTCAAATCTTCAAATTTCCAAACCCGCAATGGATTGGCCTTATGCAGAAAACGGACAATATCCTCGCCATCCATCTTCGCCTGTCCGCTGACGAACCACTTCTCCGGCTTCGGGGTCGCATGGGCATGGCCCCACTCCACGCCACCGAGATTGGCCAGGTACTGCTTCATAATAAACTCTTTGTCGAGTCGAGCGAGGTCGCGCCAGACCATCGACCGCTCCCCGGGTCGCGGCTGTTCCTCGAGGTAGAATACAGGTGTCTCGGGGCCCTCGGCGATGAACTTGCGTTCCAGTCTGTCAACTTTACGCCCTTTTCCGAAGAATTCGTAACAGTTGTGGCCGTTCCCGTAGCGGTGGTCCCGACAGGGCTCGATGGTGATCAGCACCGCCCTGACTGTCAGCTCCTCCTTGCCCAACTTCTTGAACAGGTTTTCCTCGGCGTGGTAGCCCTCTGCGTTGTCGGACCATCGTGTGTTGCGGGTCCATGCCCATTCCCAATTTTTATTGCCCGTGGAGTCGTAACAGATTATAGCCTGGCAACCTCCCCCCTTTCTATAATGCTTATGCACTTCGTCCCACAGCTTGTGGAAATCTTTTTCTGTGCGGTTGCTGATCGGTTTCTTGTCCATATCCGTGGCTTTTCCGCCGCCCTTTGGCACAAGAATAAACCCTGGGACCGTACTAGCCATTTTGTTGGAGAAAGTTCGATAAAACGTGGCTGGGTTGGAGCTTTTGGTCTTGAAAATGTATTTAAGAAACTTTGATGAATAATATCCTGTATAAGTTCTGCGGTGAGCGTGACTTGGGAAATTCAATAATTAGGGTGACTGGCGCACAATATATGGACTGTCGCCTTCCACCTATAACTCGTACCTCTTGCTCTCTCAGCCCATCTTCAGCTTGAACTCGTTCAACACTCTGTGCTGGAATCACACCTATATTTGGACTCTCAATATGATGTGGTGTTGGGTTCTTACTCAGGTTGTGTGCAGGAATTGAGTAAGCTGAGGGGCTTCAGTCACGGAGACACCCTAGGTACTCATCTTGTCGTTGCGCACCATGATTAGGATTTGCCGTATTTGTGCTGAAAGTCCTAAAAATAGATGAATATTTGAGAACAAGATATTTTCAGATTCTTATTCAGCTTTACGGAATACGAAAGATGGGTCCCCAAATGAAACAAGGGCAGGTCTACCAGGACCCTCAGAAGAGCATCAGGATACTCTAGCGCGGGTCACAGACCGCAAAGAGTAGGAGGGTAAGATTTAGGAGTATAAGCTGTACAAGTAGGCAAAATTGAAAAAGGAAGTGGGTAAAATCTGAAATAGTGTGTATTTAATGGAAATTCCGTCAGGCTTTTTAGCTTCATTAGGAAGGATTATTGCCTATGTAATCCTCTATAAAGTGACCGCAACATATATCCATGATCATTGAATTTGAAAAAGTCCTATTATCTTAGCAGTACCTAGCCCGAGAGTTGATGTTTTAATACAGCAATTATGATACGGTGGCTTGACTCTCTGTAGGCACATTAAGCTCTCAAGACGTACACTTTGGTAAGCACAGTGGAGCTCTCCTATTCGTGAAGGGTAATTCTGGTGAACATACAGACGCTCTTACTCACGGAGTAGATGTGTCTCTGAAGATAATCTCCCTCACCCACCTACCCACACTACCCCAGTCTGAACTTCCACTGTCCAAGTAGTGGACCTCAAGAATGCCTCATTCAGCTTAAAGTGTTGAGTGGGAAGACGGTGTAAATCGGACAATCACAGGAGGCTTCTCCCATAGGGCATATAGCTTGATATCACGCTCCCAGTCAACCTCTCCCCTATTCACATGCTCCCAATCCAATCTCCAGGCCATCTTGGCGAAAACAAGACGGGCCTGGAGGAGGCCCATGTTTTGGCCAACGCACCCACGTGGACCCATAGAGAATGGCTTGAACGACGACTTGAAATCCGAGTCAAAGGCAGCATCGTAATCAGGGTGTGAAGGCGGAAGCCATCTCTCGGGGTAGAAATCACGAGGGCGCCGGAAGTAGCGCTCCGAGTGTGAGGTGGCGAAGATGGATGTTTGGACCCGCATGCTATTTCCAGAACAAGGATCTAGGAGTCAGCTTATCTGTTCGGCATAAAGTACAACACTCTTCAATGAATTTTCACTTACCCCTTGGGGACCCAGTGGCCGTCAACAAAGGCCCCTGGGCTGAACCGCGGGAGCCCAAAGGCGCCGTTTGTGTGCAAGCGAAGCGACTCTTGTATCACTGCGTTAAGCCACGGAAGATCCTCCAGCGACTCGCTGTCCAAGTCGTAGTAATTGGCGAAGCGAGTGCGAACCTCATTCTGCAGCTTGTCCAGCTTGGCGGGATTTGTGAGCAGGTAGTGTACCGCAGACGTGAAAAGGTTGGTGTTCGGGTCGAATCCGGCGATAATCAGATGGTTGGCCTGGGCGAGAAGAAAATCCTCCGAGGGTTGTTGTTCATCATTAACCATCAGCGAGAAGTAGTCAGGATGCTCGAGCTTGTTCCTGCGTTCCACACGGCCCCGGACGATATTCCTGTTTTCTCGCAAGATGGTTGGAACGATAGCGGCAAGGCTGGGGGGCAGCGCAAAGAAAACCAAGGGCTGCAGAAGAGGAAACCGCCTCATGACCTGGTTCAGGGTGCCCCAGGTCCCAACACGGCGGAAGACACTGAGAAAAAGATTGCTCTGGCCTGTACACTCGCACACGTCAATATTGTATGTCGGTTGGGAGGTCAGGACACTGGCGGGAAGTCTCTACCGTCTTTAACGTTTTTGAATTTGTGCCCATAGCACATATCCCCAGCTATGTCGCATGCAAGACGGTCAAACCACTGACCACTGTATTAGCACCATGACCGCGCTCTGCTGAGTAGGAACCGGGGGGGGGGGTATTCGACTGATGATGGCGACATACCTCTCTCATATCTGCACCATCTTTGTTGTTAACTACGAGTGCCTCTATGAGTCTGTCAATATGCTGGTGAACGGAAGGCTCTTGTTCCTTCAAGGCCCGGCGGTTGAAGGCCGGAGCAAGCATCTTCCGGACAACACGGTGTGTCTCCGGATTCGGATCAGCGGCGATTCCAGCGTGCTCTCCCTTGACGCGCTGGATCTCTTCAGCCTTAATGAACGGTGAGGTGTCTCTAGAGAGGCCTGGTAACAATATATCTGGGGTGACATGATCTAATCAGAACCAATCTGGTCCGCTCTCCGACCAGGAGCATGCGTATCCTGTGGGTTAGGACGAACCTGATTGGGCTTCGACAGTGAAAAACGCGAGCTCGTTAGGTGCAATCCGGACAACGTCGCCATATGTCTTGAAGACTTCTTCGACAGCCCATGGGTAACGACCATCATACCTGTGGCGAATATCAGGGTCAAGTCCCAGGTGGACACCATCGGATTTGACAGCCTCGCTACACATACCATTTGTATGCATACCACCAGTCGCTTATTGCCGCTAGCTTTGGACCTGGATACCTGGCGAATGGGTGAAAATAAAGTCTGTATATGATCAACAATGACCAATATGACAAGAACTATTTGGCACTGGTCAGTCAAATATGGAGGAAGCAACCGACGGGATGATAGATCTGCAAAGTTGAGGTTGATTGCGTGGGTTCACTACCTACTGTCACAGCTCCTAACATCACAACTGAGGGCCAAGACATGCTTTCGAGATTGAATTTTGACATGGTTTCATAACCTTGGATGGATGATCTGAAAAAGCCCCTTCTCGTCAATTGTTGTTGCCAGCAATAGAAGTCGCTCCACAGAACAAAACCTCCAAAATGGGAGAGACAGACGAGTGGATGGACTGAGTGCACAGCACCAGCTAGTCCTGGAGGCCTTTTAGGCTCTTATGACAAAGTCCGCAACATGGTATATATAGATATTGATAAATCTATTTCGAGTCTCGCTTTTGTGTCCGTCATTTTAGGTACTTGACTAGTGCTGATACTTGTGTGGAGATTAGAGTGCGCTTGCTGGGCGAGTCCAAGGTTCTATCATGAGTAAGGTTGACGACCACATTTTGGTATTGACCCTTTTTTTCAAGTGGTCATTGTGTCAAAGCGCTTCAGAAGCCCATGAATAAATCACTTACAGGGTTCACCTTATAGCAGAATTGTCTGACCCACTAAAAACCTTGGAAATGCTCACAACTGACATTACAGCGACTAAGAATTCTTTAAATAGCCGTGCAGGAAACTTCCACCTGGAGCTAGGATAACAGTACTTAAAGACTCGACGAATTATAGCAACCATACTTCTATAGAAGACGACCTCCGTGATCAAGACTCATATGAATCCTTGAGAAGGACGACTCCACCGAGAACCGTACAGATATTTCATCCACAGCGGACAAGAAGCCGACTATTTTGCTTGACCACAGTCAGGACCAGCGGATCGCAAACTAATCCGAACCCAATACGCTTGATATCAAACTATTTCATGTTTATGTCTGTATTTTGGGGTCGTTCGACGCATAAACTAGTTATTGAGAAGAGCCAACCGCCTTGAACAGTGCCAAAAGACCAATAAAATCTTCACGGCCACCTACACACATACAGCCAAGCGGCTTGTTCTATCAGAAAGAACTTGTTAATAGGCCTAAGATGCGATTTCTATCAGCAGAGTGAGTTTCAAGACCAAACAGCACATGTCTCTTGGAAACGGCCAAAATATCACAATGAATTTCCACCAGCAACGCGAGAACCGGCTTCAGGAACGATGAAGGGGCTGCGAGTGTTCACGATTTCAGAAAATACATATTTGTTATTCGAAATAGCACAGAGAAGAGAAATTTCCCCAATTATATATGCATCAGGTGCTACTTTGACTGGCTCTTTAGTACGTGCCCATTGTGAGGCTCTTTTCTTCCGCGACTTTCAAGGAACTCTGAGGTCTCCCACGGTCGGAAAGCTCGCAGCACCTGGAGAACCTTATCTGATACTTGTTCGACTGTCGAGGACCCGGCAATCATTATCAATTCTGTATGCGCATCAAGCTTCGTGGCAGTTCGCCAGTCCGTCCAGGCTTGACGGGTTAAGGAGACCAAAATCGTGCTGGCCCACGGAGGGACAGTCGGTGGGTACTTGCCAAGGGCTACATGGCGCAGGCTTGTGATTAGAACATAGTATCATCGGCTGGTGTAGAGATTGATGATATTAATGAATGCGATTGTTATATCTGTTAAGGCGCGCAATCGGTCCTGCGCGTCAAATAGAGCCTCGTGGTCTGGCCAGCGTCCAAAAAGGGGCCGACCACAGCCACAAGCTGATAGGCCCCTTTTGGTTTTCAAGTACATCATCACAGCAAATGCTGCCAAATTCTGATTACTCAACAATGTAAACCTGCACACATTTCTTTCTCCTGAAAGATCTCAGGGGATGACGATTACTTCCCGCTAAATCCCACATTTGCTTACGACGACGGGTACAGTGTGGATTCATACGCGTAAACCCATTCAAGGCCATATTCGCTTCGGCCAATGGCATTGCACCAATTCATCATCCCGCCCGGCTTCTATCCACTTTAACCACCCTCCCACATACCGAAGGCCTTGGAATAGATCTGAATTAATTTGCATAGCCTACAAATCGATGGCTGTCTGGTATAAAGGTGACATCGAGTTGACCGAGTATCCCGTCAACTTCCAACCTATTCAAGTTGTTCATTCTGTTCATTCTTTATCTACGCACTTGAACATTCATATAACTGTCGCTAATTGCTTGTGTTCAATCACTTTCGTTGAGTTCCCGTTTATACGATTCAAAATCTTGCGTGAAGACACCGTGTGAGATCGTCAAAATGAAGATATCCTCCTTCTTGGCAGTCAGCCTGCTGGCGATCACCGACACATTAGCTCACCCAGAGCATCTTCCGCGCTCCGAGGTCGCACGTCGGTCTGCTATGTCTAAGCGCTGCGAAGCGAACGCCAGCAATTTCAACAAGAAGCGCCATGAGAAAGCCATGGCCAAGCGAGCATGGGGAACTGGCAACTCCACCGTCGAGATAACCACCGAGCCATCATATTGTAAGCCCCCGTTCCCGCGTTGCTGAGATACGGGTTCCAAAGGCCTTGCGAACTGGGCAAATTTTGCACAGTACTTGGTGTCGCTACCAGCCAAATACAATACGAGTCCGTGGTGACTGACACAAAATAGACGACACTCTGCAGAATGACACCTGCGTTCTCACACCAGATGTTACCCCCGGCCCATATGTATGGCCTCGCTCTCAGACACTGCGCCAAGATGCAACAGAGGACCAGCCAGGCGTTCCATTGTGGATGGATATCGGCGTCCTCGACATGGCGACCTGTGAGCCCCTTGAGGGCGTGCTAGTGAGCTTCTGGCACTGCAACGCAACGGGCTCCTACTCGAGCTTCACGGCCCTGTCACCCAACACCGGATTCCCGACGCTGCTGGAGGAGTTGAACATCACAGATACGTATGAGCTCGGCGTGACGGATTTGCACACCGACGACACGACCTGGCTGCGCGCCATGTGGCCGACCGACGCCAACGGCATGGTGGAGATGAAGTCGATCTTTCCGGGGTTCTACATCGAGCGGGCCATCCACATCCACGTCCAGGTCTACACCGATTGGACTCTTCACGACAATGGCACTGTCACGTCGGGCAACCTCATCAGCACGGGGCAGGTGTACTTCGATGAGGCGCTTGAGCAGCAAATCATGGCGCTGGAGCCTTACGCCTCGCACACTGAGATCAACCGTACTACGAATGATGTAGACTCGGTTTACAGCCAGGACACAGAGGGAGGCTACAACCCTGTTTTCAGTGTTGTTGCGGCTGATGGAGAGAACGTTGAGAACGGCATGGTGGGCTACATCACAGGTGAGTTTTGAACTCAAATTTTTGTTTGAATTGCCTAGTGATACTAATGTTCATTCATAGTTGGCGTTGATACCACCAACCTTCTCACGAATTCCGACAACACAGCTCCTTGATTATGTATGCCTGGAATAGATTTGTTCTGTGAATTGGTAGTTTGGGTAGCGGAATTTCAAGAGGGAAAAGAAAAGAATATATATAGATTTTATTGAAACATAAGAAAGCATGAAATAGAATCAATTAGACCTCATCTAGATTTCCTCATCAGTGTTATCGTTGGGTGACGGAGGCACGCCCGCTATCCAGCCTCTTCTGGCTCACATTCTGAAGACTTCTCCACCGCGCAAGATATCACATGCCTCTCCATTCGCGCATTTCAGCAACAATGATTCCCTCTCGGATACCATGGCTCTCACTTCAAACACTACCGGTACCGTCGTCTCGTCGCGCAACACTGCTTTTGCTACTGCTGTGATGAGCAACCCCACTCAGTTTCCCCAAAAACAAAGAAAGAACCGGCTGGATGCTCTGTCGAGGTGAGACATCGACCTCTGGGCGCCCGCGCTTGGAGAAGTAGCCCATCACAGTATGGTGCTCAATATGGAGGCTAGTGTATTTTCGGAGGGTTCCCGATGGCCTCGTGTCCCCTTGTTGGATGTCGGAGCTGGGTTGCCACAACTCCCCCGTCGACTTGCCCGCATTGACATCTTGTTCAACCCGGCCTAGCGCATCTTGATGAGCTCGCCGACCAGGGGAGAAAACATTGCCTCTCAAAGCCGACATCCCGTCTATCCGACTCGGAAAAAGTCCGAAGTCTTTCCTTGGTTGCAAACGAGACGGACGTTGTGGGGACCCCATGGGGAAATAGCGGGGCGGCCAAGGTCCGAAGGATGGGGAATTGGGACGGCCCTGGGGTTGCGAAATGCCTGCATCCAAGTGTAGCTTACACTCAGGAAGTCGAGAGAAGCATGCCGACTCACTTGGCCATGTTCTGTAAACAAATTTTGAGGGCGACGTCCTTGTGCCTCTGCCAGTCATGGACCGGAACGCCAGCAATCAGATTGAGCTTACCAAGGTCGACAATGAATTCATTGAGCATGTACATGATTCCTACCCCGGTCTCACACCTGAGGACGCCGACTTCATGCGGGCATATGAGGGTCAAGCTGGCAAGAAAGTTGTCAGAAAGGTATGCAGCAACTCGTCACCAGACCGAACACGATACGTGTGTACTCTTGTTGACTGAATCTGCAATACAGATCGATTTCCGTCTGATACCCGTAATGGCAGTCCTATATCTTCTTGCCCATATCGATCGAGGGAATATTGGAAACGCAAAAATAGAGGGAATGGATAAAGATCTTGGTCTAGTTGGCAATCAGTACAATATTGCTAGCACTATCTTCTTTGTCCCCTATATTATTTTCGGTCTGCCGCCCTGATTGAGACATGGCGACATGATAATTGCTGACAATCTACAGAGGTGCCCTCAAACATTGTTCTCAAGAAGGTACGGGCTAGTATCTGGCTGACATGCCTTGTTATCGGCTGGGGAATTACGATGACTTGCATGGGTGTTGTGAAGAACTTTGATGGCTTGGTGGCCTGCCGGGTCATTCTTGGCATCTTCGAGGTACGGAAATCACATTTCAACTTAACAGAAGCCCAATTGATCACCAGGATAGGCAGGCTTCTTTCCCGGTGCGGTCTACGTCGTCTCGACTTGGTATCCTCGACAAGAACTTCAACAACGCCTCGCGATTTTCTACACAGCTTCGGCTTTTTCGGGAGCTCTGAGTGGCTTACTGGCCTTTGGTATCGCCCGCCTAGATGGTGCTCGAGGCATCGCTGGATGGCGCTACATATTCCTCATCGAAGGCACCATCACGGTAGCGGCTGGTCTGGTCATGCCGTTCTTGATAGTTGACACCCCGGAAAGAGTCAAGTGGCTTTCAGATGACGAGAAGCGATTTATTGACCTGCGCTTGCGCCTGTCCGGAGTTCGAACGAACACAGAAGAGGGCGACAAGTTCTCTTGGAAAATGCTTTTCGAGACCATGGTTGACTGGAAAATCATGCTTGGGATTTTCCTCGCCTGGGCTAATTCGGTCCCCAACGCCGCTTTCAAATTTACCATGCCTCAAATCATCAAACAGCTGGGATTCTCCACAGCCCAATCGCAACTCCTCAGCATGCCTCCGTACGTCTGTGGTGGTATCGCCGCGTGGCTGACTGGAAGGTTTTCCGATCGTTTATCATGGCGTATGCCTTTCATCATTGGCCCAATGTCTGTCCTCCTGGTCGCGATGGCTGTGCTATTCAAGTACTCAGCAAACGTCGCACACCACGTACCCGCGATGTATACAGGCGTCGTCCTTGCTCAAATCGGCATATACCCTCTCCTCCCTGGCATCAGTGCCTGGACGGGAAATAACCTCGCTCCATCATGGAAGAGATCAATCGGGATTGCTTGGATGCTAGCCGCTGGGAATCTTGGAAGTAAGTCTCCCAACTCTACGTGTCGTTGCAATTAACTCACATCATCGTAAGGCATTATCGGAACGAACATCTTCCTAGACAGGGAAGGACCTCAGTATCCGACTGGCTACGGTACAATTCTAGGCGTGATCTGTCTCGGTATGGCATGCGCATTGATCTTGGAATTTTCTCTTTGGCGACTGAACAAAGCCAACGCCAAGCTCTCAGAGGTTGAGATCCGTCAGAAGTACTCACAAGAGCAACTGGATTCAATGGGAGAGAAGAGCCCTTTGTACAAGTACACTCTTTAGAGGGGAGACCATCCTGTAATAACGGCAACACAAATAGCAGAGGCAAGATGTATACAATGAAGGATAAAGAGTCGTTTTGTTGGGATCCCTGAACCGCTCTTCCTGCTACTCTCTACTGCTGATGTAGAGCGCGCTTGAACGACTTTGAGGAACTCATATTGGTTCCACTCTCCCTACGCCAGCTCTTCATATGAGCTCAGAACGCTAGATCAAGACACCATCAACGATGAGGCTTCTTGGGCCGGAGGGCCAGGTCCGGAATTACTGTCGCTAAAGATTACAAATTCTACTCAAGCTTCCCTGCTGGAAGTAAAAATGAATAAACGGTCAAGTTCACCCAGTGGGTAAAACGACCTGTGATGGGGCTTTTCGGCTGAACCCAGGACTTGAGCAGACATTTCCAATCAACAGAGATAAAGTGTTTAAAAATGAAGTCAATGCTAACTAAAAGCCTGGATTTCTTGCGTTTACGTAACTCTTTATCTTTTGTCAAAAGAACGCGAGTGCATTGGGCGGGCTTGCCACAGCGCCCGGAACCTATCAATTTAGAATCAGCTACCGTGGACCCCACCCCCTTCCCCAAAGGAGGAAAAGGAAAAGACAAGGAGGAGAAAGCTGAAAGGAAAGACAAGGTGAGAAGACTTACATTCATTGGTGAGCTAGATAAGAAAAACGTATACCGGTTGAGCGAGCGACATACCTCGGCTAACTTCTCCAAGTAGAAAAGCTCACCGATGGGCATACCCCAGCCAGCTAGAAGCCACTCGTGAAGATGCCACTGGACATCCCTACACGGCCAAACTTCCAAGGACCGCGAGTCACCACAGATAGCTGCAATTTGTGTATCCCAAAGGAATCTGAGAAGTTCTTCGGATGGTTTAAGACCAATGTTTTCCGGTTTCTGCTTCCGGTAGAGCTGGTCAAGGTGCTCGCGCTTTTCGGCGGCCAAGTTTTCGTATTGCTCCAGGTACCCAAATCGGATGACTATGATATCACCGGGTCTTATAGAACCAAGTTCCATATTCTGGAATTTCAGAGTCTCGACAATCTGGCTGAAGGGGACCTCGTAAGACGACAGAGCATCTACTTCCAGACCTTGCTTCTGAGCCCAAGAATACCAGTCGATGAAGACGGCGCGGCCCGCAATGCCCTTTTCAGAAATATCTTCAAGTGGGTCAGCTTTAGGGATAGGACCGTAGATTTGGATAACCATAAAGTTGCTCTTACGGTGAATACTGTTGGGGTGATTAGAGACTGTGAATTCGTCTGCTTTGCGACCCATGTAGTACAACTAGCACCTGGTGAGCTTCCACATTGGTGGAGGAATGCACGGAGACCACTGACTGCTTCATTTTGATAAGCATAGTGCCGAAAGCCATCCCATTGCGAGCTGCACTGAGAATTAAAAGTCCACTGTGATATGCGATGTCAATTATAGGCAAGATTTTCAAATGTATCTCAATGACCTACCTCATCATCATGTGCATGCTTCAATGGCGCCTTGTTCATCAATCGCAGTTCTAAATTTCTTCGGGTGAGCGTCGGATATGATGCTCCCGTCATTGACCAGCTACGTGACCACCCAGTCAGTGCAAGGCCGTCATTTCATTTTATGGCATTGAGAACATACTTCAAAGACACTCTCAAGCCTGTCTGAATACACTCTCTGGCGGCCTGGCTGACCCTTTCGTCTAGGAGGTGATTCAGAGTCCCTAGCTGGTCGTCGGGACCCCAAAGGCCCCAAGCATTGCCATGCGGACCACTTTTGTCCAATGGGAGGGCATCAAATTCTGGATGCTTTTGATGAGCCATCATGAATGAACCATGGAATTGGGAAGACCGGGGTTCCATCATTCATTGCAGGGCCTTTTTATGTCCTCATAAGCACAGCGATGATGCCCATTGCCCTCCCGACAGCCAGTGGACTGTGGACTGCCCTGAACGGCACCGAGCACTCGGCAAAAACGGGTGTTTCACTAGACCCGGAAAACCCCCGAAAAGGACGTTGGCTCATCGGACCGAGTCCGGTCGTCACTCCGGCTTACTCCGCGCCTGCAGGCTTTTGCTCTGGTAACCTGAAATATTTACAAGACACAAATTCCAAGGACCTTGATTAAAAGAGGAGATTCTGGGATGTTCGATAAGTTCTTCTTGGGAGAGCATAGTTTCCCTTAGCGGACGGAACGTGCCTGAGCTTCGCTTGGTCACGAATTCGGTGGAAACGGAGTAGCTGCGACCAGCCTGAACGGATAGAATAGATGTGTACGGAGAGGAACCTCTATCATCTTTGGTAGTAAGGAAGTTGCTTGAAGGCTCTTTAGTCTTGTCTGATAGCGAGAATATAATAGTAGATATGACACCCGAACCCAAGCATCCATCCACAACAGTCCAGCATACCATCCTCAATGGTAACCTTCCGCCGGGTTAATCTCCGCTAGGATAGCGTCCTGTCTATCAATAGGCAGTGTATACTTGCTACAATGCTGTATGGGACTGCTGAAATAAAGTTCACATAGGCTTCTCTGGCAGTACTAAGAGCGCTCAACCTCCGTTTTGCGGGATACGGATTAACTCGAGCTCACTTGGCAGCTCCCCGCCCTTCGGAATGTACATAGGTAAATATCGATTCGACCAAGACCTCATCACACTCGTATAGTCTTACTTAGCTCGCAAACCTCCAACCTTCAGGTTCCCCGACAGCCTCTTCCGCCTGCTTCAATGCCTTGTTCCTCCTACTAGCGTACCATTTAGTGATCAGGACAAGGACCACAACGCCACCGCAGCCAGCCATAATGGCTGCACCGCCCGTCTGATAATAGGGTTCCTGGTTTCTCAAGAAGAAGTACGGTGTGAACCAGTGGGACACGCTTGAGACACAGTTTGCATACGCAATGAGCGCGGCGCGTTTTGTGCGAGGTCGGGGGACAACCGTCGTCTCCCAAGATATTTGAAGCTAGAAGTGTAGTCGATCAGAAAAAGGCCTGGCATTCGAGCTGGAGGACTGAGGTTGCTTACGTTGAGGCCAACAAAGGGGCCGACCACCAGTAAGATCATGCAGAAGTAACGGGCACCAACGTTAAGTACACTGATCATGACCGCACAGCCAACCAAGGTAAAGAGGATGGGCAGGATAATGTGGAAACTGTACTCCGATCTCCGACCAGAGGACCAAGAAATGACCAGAGTCACAAGGAATGCGATGATAGGTGGTGGCGCCTGAACAAGATATGTTGTGACGCCATCGAACCCGAGGGTTGCTATGATCTTGAAACTCTTCTCAGCAGCTGAAATTAATTTTGCGAAGGGGTAAGACTTACAGAAGGAAAGAAATCTTTGTACGACTGGCCAATAATCAAGCAAAAATGGATGCCTGCAAACAAGTGTGAGAAGGGGTCTCTCAATGCCATCCACAGGCCTCCCCAGGCATCGCCTGTGTCATCTTCGGAGATACCACCGGCGGACACTGCCTGACGATATTGTGCCATCGCAGCTTCTTCCTCGGTGATGAAGTATGTGCCGGTCGAGTCGGGAAAGTTCGGAATAAACCAAAAGCTAGCCACAGCAACGAGGATGCTGACAGCGCCTGATTAAGTAATTAATATGATGATGTGACCAATTGAACTTGGAGACACACCTTCGAGGAGTAAGAACCATTGCCATGCCCTGAGATTTCCAATTCCCTCCATATTGGTCAGGATCCCAGCCGCTAGTAGACCCGAGATTGCTTGAGAAATGGTGTTGCCTGCATGCCAGATGCCCATCCGGAGAGGCGATTCACTTTTCGTATACCACGACGAAGTCATCAAGGACACAGCAGGCACGAATGGTCCCTCAGTAAACCCAACCAGGAAACGACAGATGATAAATCCCCATGCTCGAGTAACTGCGGGCATGCAGATTGTCACACATGACCACGCGAGCATGCAAAATGGTAAAATAGTTCGAGGGCTGCCTTGGGCAATGATGATGTTGGCGGGAATTTGTGAGATGATATACTGATGGTGATGTTAGTCCTGTTACGGATCCTAAAATGTTGCATTCTAGAACATCCCAAAACATGAAAGTCGGGGATCCGTTGCAAGAGAAAAGTGATACTGACTCCCACGTAGAACATGGAGATACCAAGGGACCACATTGTGTCGGACATGTGTAAATCCTCTTGCATACCAGCCAGTCGGGCATTGGAAACGTTGATTCGGTCGAGATAGCTGGCGCTCATTAGCATCAGCGCAGGCCCAGAAGAGCATACCACTCACTTCATCATCAGCATCGCTGATACCATGGGCAGAAACTTCCAGTCGAGCTTCCGCACAAGCGACTTCTCGATGGCGACCAGCTCCTCTGCGGATTTGTTCCTGATTATTTCGTACCGTTCGAGGACCTCATCCCTTGGAGGAGCAACCTCCTCGTACTCGACATCATCTTTCAAGTCCAAAGACCCTTTCTTGGAATGTATCGACCCTGGCATTGTGATTCGACTGGAGTAGAGCGCGGGAAAAAGCCAAACTCGACGGAGTACCCAAATCTCACTGAAATGGCCTGAGCGAGTAAATTCACAAGGATCTACCAGCGACGCCGACCCAGCCTCAGCAGACTTTATAGGCCACCCACGTTTGTAAACAGGGCCTAGAGACGAGTTGTTGGGGTAAGTATCGGACCATCGCCGCGGGACTCCAAACACCAACAGTGATCCGCATGCGCCAGTCAACGGGCTTGGCCCGAAGAACATGTCTGGGCATTCTCTGGGCATCTTCAGGGCGTCTTCGGGGCGCCCAGTCTCAGAGTAGACAGAGAAAGCAGCGGTCAAGTGACTCGGACTTGACACCAGGATTTAGGCAACTACTGCGAGGACCATTCTTAACCAGGTTAGACATATTTTCGGTCAGCTGGTGCAGTAAATTTGCTTGTTTAAATGATTAAATGCGAGTCATTTATACGCGCCTTGACATCGCATTCTATGCGAGCTGAGTGCTAGTGTGTAAACACTATAGCGGTCATGGAGATACAGTTCACAATCAATATTCATTCGGTACCGAGAAACCTGGAGATGCCACAAGGGGACTTTGAAGGAGTATATAGTCCTCGTGGTGAAAAACATGCCAATAATTATGGATCTGGTATGAGGGTATGAGGGTGTGAGGATGTGATAGCTAGTAGCTGTCACCGTTATTTGGTATACTATGGGCTGTATATTTATTGTACTAGTGCACCCTCCGTTCTTTCTAGTGCGAATCTTCGTATTCATTAATAACTATGGCATATGCAGTGTTGTCGACTACTTAGTAGCTGACCCATTGGTGTTTGATCCGGTGATGGCAGCATTCAACGCAGCCATCTCTGTACCCCGTTTGGTAGCTGCGCCTAGAAGTAAGGGACCATCGGTTGCGGCCATGACCCAGCGAGCTCCCATCCTGCAAAAATTCTCCACGAGGTCAAGGCGAGCATGAAGACCTCCAACCCCAACCCATTTGCCGTGCTTATTGCAAGCAGCAATAGTGCGCTCATACGCTTCGGTCACACGGGGATTTTCGTAGTCCCCCGGGATGCCCATCTCTGCAGTCAAGTCGTTGGTTCCAATCAGGAGAGAGTCAACGCCCTCAACCGCCGCGATCTGGTCAACCAGCTCCAGGGCCTCCAACGTCTCAATCATGGGGATGACTAGAGTTGCAGCATTCGTAATCGGATTGGAGGCTTTGGCGGGTATAGAGCGGAACTGGTAATGCGGCAAACCATTTGTCGACGAGCGATGGCCGAGTGGTTGGAATTTGGCGGCATCCACGACGTCTCTAGCGTCTTGTACAGACCGGATGTGTGGAACGATCACGCCAAGGGCGCCTCCATCCAGGACTCTTGAGACAAAGAAAGGATCCTTGCTCGGTACTCGCACTATAGGAGAGATCCCAGCATAGAGTGCGGCGACGGAGAGCTGGCTGGTAGTCTCGAGATCGAATGACGAATGTTCCATATCAATGAGGATGCCATCGTATCCTGCTGTTTTTGCCATACCAGGGATCTCAACAGACTTGACAAGCTTGATGCTCAACGTGTATGCGATTTCGTTGTGCGCAAGTTTATTTAACATCGAGTGGGGGATTGATACTGCCATGGTGTGTATGTTCTTGGTGATGTTGAAGACGCAATGTGGCAAAGTTGAAATCGGTGCCAAGATGTTTACTTTTGCATTTGAATTTAAATCTGCGCGAAGGCTATTTTTATTATTGTCTTTATGAGCAGGATATTGATCGTGGTGTTCTGCAATGCGACCTGAATGACGAATTGAAGCAAGAGGCCGACCAGGGTGCCAGAATCGGAGCGGGGCCGCGGATGCTTGGGATGTGGTATCGGAAGAATCCCGTTCAATCGGACGGGCCATAAGTTGGGACATGGCGAGCGTTCTCTCCGCTTGTATAATCTTTCTGACAACGGACGACATAGGCAAATCATGTCGGCGATATCCCGAGACGCCTCTGGAATGTCCCGAGGCCTGCATCGCGGTTGATGCGTATCTACGACTTCAAGTCACGGAGCTTGCATCTTCTCGGGGAACTATTGCACTGAGTACACGCATCAAAAAGCATGCAGCTTGCCTGTCAATATTGCGCAAGCTTTTGCCTCACCTGGCCCATCTTCCAGCAAGCTTTTCTCGGAATTGAATTTCTCTTCCCTTCCCAATGCCAACGTTGAGTATCTTTGCCATCCACTCCACCCCCGAAGTACGGGAATACAGACAGGAGAGAGATGCCTAGACCTCGTGTAGAGGTTCAGGTTTACATATAGTTACACAGAATGTAATAGAGAATAGTCTTTGAGGACAATCGCGTTGACCTCTTATTCCGCGTGAACATTCTAGAGCTATTTTATAATTAACAAAAATCAAACATGTATCGCCCGTAGAGAGCACTTCCGAAGTTTGAGATACCTGCGCATTAAAACGTATCGGCGCGCAAAATGCAGAAACATGGACCGAGCGACCTCCAAACCCAAGCTTTGCAGTTGTGAATGCAACAGCTCCAACAAAACGGCATTTCGAGCAAATTGTATTTGCGAGGGGAGATCGCCTGGTTGATTCCGATGAAACAAAATGATGTTGTGTCACTTCCGGATGCCATGGAGGATGTTTTTTTGCCGTCGGGGCTACCAGGTGACGATATCGTGTGTTGAGGCTGACTTCGTGTTTGCTCGTTCCGAATTAATTCTGCCGGGAAGTTCTCGAAAACGACCCTTTTTGCCCCAGGTCTGATCTTCAGCCTTCACCGAGCGCTTGGAGGAGACCGCGATCTGCACAGCGGTACGGCGTACGGCCATGTCAGCTCACCCTCTTTTTTCATTCTTGCCAGGGCCGGGGACACAAGCACAACAGTTGCTATATCTAGGAGTACCCCCTTGGTCCAGGGAACACACGTTCGCCTTCAGTAAACCCGGCACTTGATGTCACTGTGTAGGTTAACAGTCCTAGCTCCCGCCCTCTCGGACTGCTTCAACCCTCACTGTACAACCCAGTCAAATATCGGTCGTTAGCGGCATTTGGCATTTCTATATCATGGGAGCATGGGAAGCAAGGTAAAAGCTCTCAATTGTTGTGATGGTTAAAGCCCGTCCTGGCTGAGGTCAGCAAAAAGCCCCAGCGTTCGCAGGGACTTTCTCAAGAAGCAAGGGATGAGAGTTGCTTGCATTACTGGCTATGAGTGGCTGGCAGTAGGGGAAGCCTCGATTTTGAATATAGAAAAAGACCCTCTGGATAGCGTTGCCACTGCATTATTTGTTTTCCATACTAATAGTCTTAGAAGTAAATCTGGAACTACACCAACTTCCGACAATTTACCTGCAGAGAAATCACAGAAGTGATCAACTCTACTTTCCATTCTGCCTAAGGCCCACTATTTCCGTGTGGAAAATCAGAGCATCGAGCTCCCATGAATCTTCCCTGATCGCTACCGCTCATCTACTGGATATTTGTATAATCTCGTCCAATCCATGGCAGGTTGGATACAGAACTTGAGTATCGAAACCATGCATTCATACACTTCGAGAGTGTGGTCTATTCTGTTCACGCATGGAAATTGAATAGAGAGTCAGATGAGCACTTGTTGATTGAAGATCCTCGATGTCTGAACTACGCATAGAGGTTCCCGAAGCCTTGCGGCAAGGCTGATTAGTGAACACACTGTTGTGTAACAAGGCGAGTCCTAATATGGCTTAGTTGGAACTAACACTACCTCAGCCTCGCGCCAACGTCCATTACCGAAATGTCAAATACACAGTGGATAATTCTATAACAAGTCACAAATGCACCATATAACGAGCCCAATCTTTTTGACCTACGAAAGCAACAAATTGGGTTTCCCTTTTTGATATTCAGCACACAACACGACCGTCACTCAACACGACTGTCAATTTGGCAAGAGTCCTGGTCAGCACCAAAGAAAAATCGTCCGCCTGCCTTTCTCGATTATGGACGGGGAGAAAATAGAAATGATTCTGATTTGCTTGGTGGAACGGCGTTGTGTGGCAAGAATCACTTAGCTTCGGACTGCGTAGTTATATTGTACAGCAAATCTCTTCGTCACAATTAGGAGACCTCGGAAGCAGCGGCTCCACACCATTTGAATCTCGTCATAACATTATATGATCGGCGAGAAGGGTGAGAGATCGACGCAGCAAGCCCTATCTCGGTTGCCTTTCAGACGCTACCTTGCCGTCGTTGAAGGACTAATTGACCATGGTGGAGTGCGCGACGACCCCGGAATACCGGTAGTCCACTTGCCTCTCGTAGCGATATTGGAGGCTCACCTACAGCAATGGCGAACGGCCCAAGCTCAGGTAATTGTTCATGACTTTGTGCTCGGCTAGTCACCTCCGCATCATCTGTAAAGTCTAAAGGTGCCATCCGTTCTGCCGTTCGGGAGATGGGCAAGGTTCGTCCCACGTGGCAAAAATAGTTCCTGCAGCGGAATCTTCTGTCACCGTTCCGGCTTCAAGGAACCTGGGTTTTCAGAACCTTGCCTGCGAATCCACACCAAATCGATGCATTTTACCCACGCGAAACTATCGATAAAGCGTTTTCAATATTGACTTTCATATGCAGGAAGTCATTATCTTCTCAAGGGACATGATTCCAAGGATTTATTATGCCGTATAAATATCACATAGCATTCCTTTTGGTCAATTCACGAAGCCTCGCAATCGACACGCAAGTGCCTTCGCCACCGGCAAGAGGCAGAACTCCTTCAGGAAGCTCCGGAAACAAGAGTGCCTTCGATAGTTTCGCAGCGGTGTTCATGAGTCAGGCTGTGGAGTCGACGAAGAGGAACTCGGCCGGGGTCGCCCCTACAAGGACACGTTTTGTACACGTTTTGCACATGTGTCTCGCCGACCCTGGCATGGCATGTCCACTTTATCGGGCCACAGGGGCCTTGTCCCTCGTTTTGCAGAGCTTCCCCTGAATGCAAATGGTAATGTGGGCTGGTGGTGCCAGCCGATCACACCGATATGTTGACGACATATTCGGCTGGTTCTTGGGCAGGACGGGCCACAATGCAATCGCAAAGATCGGGATACTAGTCGCCTGCCGGGAGCAGCCTCAACGGCATTTTCCGGTATACTTCTTGGGAAATTCTGGGCACTCGCGGGTAGGTATATAAAGCAAAGAAAAGTACTGAGCCCTCGAGTGTGGAGCCCGCCGAAATCAATGCAGCACCTTATCCGATACGAAAGTTCCCATTAACCACGGACAGAGACTTCGATTTCGGAAGTCAAATCGGGCCCGGGGCTTTTGACCTTTAAGGAGCTTTTCCTCGAGCATTCGATGCATCTTTCGATTCTTTGAGCTCTAAAAACCGCTCGGTTCGAGGTCTGTTTCACTTGTGCTCGCTCCAGCTTCTGACACTCCTGCGTACCGACCATCTGGGCCTGTTGACCCTTGTATAGTGTGGTGGTATTGGGAAGACAAGTTCACGTCAACCCTGTCTATCCGAGCATTTACAAGCGCGCGTGCCGACAGATCAACTCATAGCTCAATAATTCGAGGAAGTGGTCCACCACCCACGAACCCACACCAAGCGGTCGACCCATTCAAGGCCATTCTGCTACCCTATCCACACCTATCCACCTGAAGAAATCGTGTGGTATAAATCGTGTGGCTGCTCGGAGGAAAGGTTCAACTGGGTGCTCTGGGATAGCACACATATCTCCCCAATGTGGCCTTTTGACAAACAACAACACTCACACTCGATCCGCCGCCGTTCACAGTCACCATGGCCACCAAACCCGTGAGCCTGCCCACGATCTTGTCCAAGATCCAGGACACCATCTCCCTCGCCCATCTCATCACGGAAAGCAACATCAAGGCCTATGTCCTGCCGGTCGCACTCTTCTCCATGCTCAGCCTGGCATCCGGGGGAGTCACTACCACAGCACCCAGCTGGTACGATGTTGTCACAGCCTTTCCCAGGGCGCTGACATACATCTGGCTGTATGTCTTCCACTTCGACCTCAGCAACCAGAAGGACCCCGGTTCCATCGAGGAGGACAAGCTCAACAAGCCCTGGCGCGCGATCCCCTCTGGCAGACTCACAATCGAGGCCGCTCAGAAGTGGTATGTCGTCGCGACCTGCCTCCTGCTGACCGCCAGCCTGCTGCTCGGGGGGTTCCCGGAGGCGCTGTGCTTCATGGTGGAGACCTGGGTCTACGACTACGTTGGAGCCAGCTCGTGGTGGGGCAAGAACATTATCAATGCCCTTTTCTACACGACGGGCCAGCTCGGTACCACACGCGTGGCCGCCATGAAGTCCACGACCATGAGCCACGTCGGATACGAGTGGTGCGCCCTCCTGGGTCTCAACACCCTCTTGACCGTCCAGATCCAGGACTTCAGGGACCAGGAGGGTGACAAGATCCGCGGCAGGCGAACCGTGCCTTTGGTTGTGGGAGACGGCCTGTCTCGTGTCGTGACAGCTGTGGTCATCCTCTTCTTCTCGATTGCCCTGCCCGTCTACTGGGAGAGCAGCTTCCTCGAGGTCCTCTGGCCGCTCCTGACGGGTGCTCTCGTCGCCGCTCGCCTGCTGATGTACAGGTCTGCCAAAGCCGACCGTATGACATTCCATCTTTACACACTGGGATGGCTTCCAGCACTCTACGCTATTCCACTTGTCGTCAACTCCGGCCTACTGAGGTTCTGGAACTAGAAGGTCACGCATGATCATATAGACTAAAGCGAGAATATCTTCTTAGAGGGGGCAAGACGTCACAGGGCTTGTGCAGGCATTTTGTACTTAATTGATGGCGCAAAATGGAGTTGGAGGATGCGATGTTTGGAATTGTACCTAGATAATTCAGATCAATAGAACACCTGTCCTGCGGGCATGTTGGCATTGACATCTTGACACATGGATATCAGGCGTGGTTACCCGAATAGAAACAATCGATATCATTGGCGGCACAGAACCAACAGAACCAACAGAAACAGACAGCGCATCGTGCAGATTTCTTGCTAGGCAGGGTGCCATACCCAGTGCAACCGAATTATGGTACTCCCTCCTCCAGGTGGACACATGAAAGAGCAAGGGTTAGCCGTGTGGAGGGAGGGTGATGGGCGAGGGGCGGGCCGAGTCATCGCTCCATGGCCAAGATTGAATTCAGGATCACATCATACGACAGTCCTGCAAGGACGGAGATGCTAATACAACTTCGCTCGGGAAGAGAACAGGGATGTGACTTATCTCTAATTGTAGCTGATCTCTTTTTCTATTATAGTAAGCTGAATCTCGATACCGTATCCTTGCACTTTGCAGGCATTCGAATCCTGTACCCGGCCAGACGGTTCCAGAGCCCGACCGCACAGTTGGGAGCCGCATCGAGCACGCAAGTCAAGCCTTCCGCCAATTATTATGTTTCGCCCTGGCAAACGACGACCCCGGACACTAGCCCTGGAAAGCTCCGTGAAAACCCAGCACTCTGGGGCCGGTTCGAGGGTCTCGAACGATTCACGGGCACGTGGGCGTTTGTGCACGCAGAAGATACATTGCATTGCTGGGGCCGAGCCCCCAGTGCTTTTCCTAATCGTCCCGACTCCCCAACCCTACCGGCCACACTGTTTGACTCGTTCACCCTGCACTGCCTCGTGGTCCTGTGAGCGGATCCCCACAAGCCGGGGCTCCGGTATGCGCGACCGAGTACCGCCCGCATGCAGCGAGGTGTGTGGAGCCATGTCGGCGCCTGTGAGCCCGCCGAGGCACAACCAACGCCCTGCAGAGTTTTTACCAACCAAGTTTGAGGCTCATGTCCCGCCCGGCTGATAAAGTTGCGATCGCGAGGCCAATAGCCGTTGTTTCCGCTGCTCCGTGCCGATCGATGCCAAGGTCATCCGGCGCAGATCCCTCGCACGTTTGGGGGACTCGAGGCCTGGCCAGCTAGTCATGACAGTGACAGCCGAATCAAAAATGCAAGGGGTACTGGAACAGAGCTGGAAATTAGGCATCGATCTAGTGTACATCGAAACAGATCAGACAGCGTGCTGAGAAAGCAGGTCAAATACTGCCAACCCGCAAATTTCGGTGGCTTGCCTTTTTCGAGTTCGCGATCTCGCAAGTATGTGGGAAGCCGTGCATATCGGCATCTCTTAGAAATGCGGGTCCTTCGCGTAGAGCAAGTTTGCTGAACCAACTGCCGGCTGATTGAAATGATGGTGGGGCTTTCTGTGCGTCTGCATTATCCGGGATTTTGTTCCTGGAGCATGGTGTTTGTGTGTACCGAGGAAGCAAGCTTCTTTGGTAAAACTGAAGAATATGACCAACCGAACCACTCATGCACCTAGGTACGATTCAGTCCTTATGTCAGTGTGCATGATGAGAAAAAAATCTTCTTCGAAGACCATTCTTAGATTTGAGTGGTACATTGACTGTTTCTTGTGCGGGTTTCACACCCCTTGTTGCCTTGTCGTGGTTGGGGGCCGATTCTCATTGCTGTTCACACATTGACATCTATTCCTGGCCCTCGGCTCCGACTACCATATCAGGTAAGTATTGATATTGTGGCATTCTTTTAATGAATCAATGTTATTCCAATAAACTCTAAGATTAGTTGACTCCATGATTATTTTACAGTGTCGCGAATCAATTTTGTGTATTCAACTCGGCTCAAGGTAAAACGGTCCCATGCTTTAGGTTGGGGCCCCCAAACACGCTGGCCGCGGTAGATATAAACTCACTGTTGGTCACGTTAGCCCTTCCTTGTGATATAAGAAAGACTTGGAATGCTAGTCATCCTCGATGGCAAAAATTGTAGCTTGGCACAACTGTTTTAGAATCCAGCTTTCCGCACCGCCGGGGCCAGAGGTCTAAGAGATTTACAAGTAATTCACCATGATGCTTCTTCACTACAATTGTCACGTAATTCCACTATAAATCATCAATCTGACAGTTTTGCAAATGCGTTGTTACGTGATCAGACGATACCCATCAGGTCTAAAGTGCCCTCGTTTCAGGCTACTTGATTGTGCTGAACGTAGGTGATGAATGAAGCAAAGACTTTCGGAATGTTGGGGTGATCTATTCAAGATATACAGTGCACCGACTGAAATGGAATACGTCAACTCGCCGTATCTCATCTATCAAAATTGAGCACACTGAAATTTCGTAGCTCCTGCTTATGTAGGTGTTTGTCATAATTGACTGATTGTGTTGAAACTAAGTGTTCACACTCGAACACCGCTCCGTAGACAGACTTTCAGTATCTTTGCCAAGCGACAATGCTTCAAAAAGCCCGTATGCTTCTATGAAGTTATAAGAGCGCCGCAGTCCTCTTTCAAGAACTGCCAGGACTGGATTGATTGATGTCAAACCACGGTGGCACGTGAACTAAAACCCTGTGATGGTAGAGGATCTGTGCAACTCAAGAACTACTCATTGGGAGTCTCTCACGAATTACAGCAGCCTGTAAATTAATTGCATATGCTACCAGATACGAGAGAAAAATTAGTCAAGTCGTAATGGTCCAACATTGGAATGCTCTACAGTTGGCTCCAGCATGGGCCGCAATTGAGCCGTATTCTGAATCATATGGCGCTGCTTGATCTACATCATGCACCCGCGAGAACTATTGTTGCGGCATGTATAAGTATTGCTACATGAACATAAGTGCAAGTTGCTTCTAGTTGAATTTGCAGCATGTGTAACTGCTCCGAAGGAGGGAGGGTATCACAATACGAGAAGGCCTATCGCGCTACAACACCGAATAAAAGGAGAACGTAGGAATGCCGAGAGTATTACCATAGCTTACACTTATGTACATGTTGTGACAGAAGGTCTGAATATATGGTCAGAAGCTGAGACACGTAGCCCTGTCGCAGACAGAAGCTGCCTGTTACTTGTCCCCTATGCATACTTCCCACCGCGTTGAACTGTTTAACTGTGGCAATGACTTACAGTCGCAGTTGTATGCAGCACTTGAATGTAACGTGTGATGATACGGCTCTTATATACACTTATATACTGCTTGAATAGCCAATCCGGGGACCGGTTATTATGGTCTTTTTAGGCAGACACATGTAGGGTTGTTTTGCAAGTAGTGGTGAATTCCCTTGTCAGGGTACACTTTGCCGCAGCCACTTCGATGAGTTATGGATTTGGTGTCCCGTTGGCTTGTGTCTCGTTGTCCGTTCCAGGTCAAGGACATAATAACAATCATGGTGTTTGATGATGGAAAAATTGGCAAACCGGGGCTGAATGAAGCCGGACCACATGCCTGCATTTTGGACGTGCAAGACTAACAGATTATCAAGACGGCCAAGATAAAAATTCACTATATATTGGGACTATCTTCCGGCCCGTATTTCTACGTAGAAAACTTCACCTCCCTTGATTACTCCTCCCATCCAGTCCTCAAAATCGGAACAAGTGTTAATTGTAGCATTCGAAGGCTGGCAAGAGAGATTACATGAGCAGTGTCATGACATGAATGCCGGCAATTGTCGACTTGTAGGCGAACCAAAATGACATGTTCCTTCGAAGTACGAAGGAAAGAAACGCAGTAATAATATGCGGATTAGTGAACATTTGAATTGGCCTTCGGTTGTTAGTTTCCCTGGGGAGATCACACCAGCGCATTGGCGCCATAAAACAGTTTGTATATCAGACACCCATGCGTCTGTGATGAGGTGAAAATGTGTAAGCGGCTGTGGCGGGACCATATCCGGCCACACAATGGTTGAAACAGCCATCATTGGCGGAAAGACGGAGCACACGTATATTGGCGGAGACAAACTCAGTGGTGCGGATGAAACAGAAGATGTCAGGGCAGAACGGCAGTTCATGCTAACGGAAGCGAATGATACAGAAACTCGAAATATTTAATATGGAGCTCGCTCTTACGGGAAAGAAATATCGTTCGTGTCGACTGATCCTTCCAAAATTAGTGTCAACTTGTGTTAGAACACGTTCAAGTGTGTCTAACTTGAATCCCCAACAAAATGTCATGTAAGCCCTTACACGCGTGGAATCCCTTGCACAATTTAGCCGCGCACTGCTGTTCCGCGACAAGACCTCATTTGTCTCGAAGTCCTAACCCTTGTCAATAGTCCTCAACACCACCAGCACAATGGAGCCGCATTCTCAGCTGCCAGACGGCGTGAGTCGGGAGCTGGGCGTCGTGATGTTGCAGGACAACGAATTCTTCCTCTCCTGCGATCCTCACCTGAACAAGTATGAGGCCAAGGGCGAGGTGGCCGAGCCACAAATCCCCGAGAGCGTGAACACACGGGGACCTACAAAGTCCTACGAAGTGACAGACCAGCTTGAGAACATACCCAAAGGTATTTGGGGATCAACCGTCGTCTCCACATATGAGTTCACGAACATCGATCACGGCGTGTTTTCGCGTGTCAAGAGCCCTCTCGGAGTGAGTATTGATACTTGCTGGGAGATCAAGGAGGGCGAGGGGGGCAAGCTGGACTTGGTCCAGGCTGCGGAGATCAGTTGCTCAAAGCCGCTGATGTCACTGGTCAAGGGCCGTTGCGAGGCTGGATGTGAGTACCATAGTCCTCTCGCAGTGCAAGTTCATCATGAGGCAGAGATTGCGTCCTCTCAGAGACGCGATTCTTGCCCAATACTGATGTCGAAACAGGGGGGAAAATCCACGCCAAGATGTTGGAGCGACTCCGGAATGACGCCAACGGTATTGTCGCTTGATGCTGCAAGGGCATTGCCCGGGGACTACCGGTACCAATAGTTTCATGCGATCTTCAAAGCCACCGGCAAATCACCAATGAACACGAACCAATTTCCTTGAATTACTGTTATGGAATGGTTGTAACCATTAGAAAGGATTACGAACAGAGCGCTAGCGTGCTGATATCCAAGTTTTCTTTTGTTGTCTCGAGTCGGACACTTCCTTTGGACTAGAAAGCGGGAAGTTCAAATATCCCCATAGAGCAAAGAATTTACCAGATTGTATAGGCCACGTCAAACGCCTCATCACATAAATCATGAAACAGGAGCCATAAGTCTTATAATGTTCCACAGATTGCTCGATTCTACCCTCTTAGCTAGAGAACTCGACAACCTTGTCCTTCATCGCGCCGATGTGTGCCGAGGTGATCACCTCTGTCGATCTTGTCCAACCCTCGGCGAACGGCAGTCGAGACTCGCGGAAAAAGATGTCAACCCAGTCCACCCTCGCATCCCCCTCGACCTTGTCGCCAAAGACAGCCACAAACAATGCGGTCTCGCCAAGGCCAGCAGCCTCCCCACCTGAAGTCAGGTTATACTCCGGGTTCTCAACCTTGTCCTTCGCGATCCTCGCGAGCCTGCCCTTGGCCGCGGCCTCGATCGAGATGGTGGTGGCGTTGGTGTCCCTCCAGACAGCCGATGTTCCTGCCCACACTTCAGGGTCGAAGTTCAAAGCGTCGCCAAAGTAGGCATCCTTGCGGCTCAGACTGGCATCGTGTTCGATCAGGTTGTGCTTCAGCAGGTCGTGCAGGTTGAGCGTGTCGTTGCGGCCGGTGGTCGAGGCAGTCACGCCGACGCCGAAGGGCCCGACGGAGAAGTCCGGAGCCAGGTTGATTGATGCCTCGAAGCCGGCCTGCATGTCGGCGAGTGAGATATTCTTGCCGTTGCGGGCGACATAGCCGTGGTTTGCCAGGGTGTTGAGCATGGGGCAAGGAGAACGGCCTAGGTTCTGTTTAGTTGAGTTGCACGCTGTAACATATCAATGGCACAACTCACTATCGTCTGCGCTTGGTGCTTGATACTCATTCTGGTCGGCGACGGCCCGCGGCTGCGGGTAGGCAGAGACGGCCAGAGCCAGAAGGTTGAGGGACAGGATTGAAGATCGCATCTTGTCTTTGAGTTTGGACCGTGAAGACGAATCGAGAGTTTGATTACGATTTCTTGGCTGGCGAACAAAAAACTCAAAATCACTGACCTTTGAGCCGGGCTACATAATTACTTATATTCTATGCTCTAAACATCGGACCCGACGAGCAGACATCCCCTGGCCATTTCCAGGAGTGTAAGGCCTGCTCCTGGGCTTGCAGAACCAAGCCTCAGATGGATCTACGCTGTGTCGTGTTTCTTCTGCCATCAGGAAGTACCCCAGAGCTTCGGATCCACTGTCCCACAGATCCCCTTGCGCTAGAAGCATTCTTTACCTATGGTATCCTTGAGTCAATCTGGGTTCACCCGAGATTTGTGGCTCCCCGTCACGACGAGCCAGTCAAAGATGAGACATTGTAATGAGATCAACAAAGTCGCCCACTCGGACAATGCCATTATTCAGCAACTTCCCAGTCCTGATCATTTGCTTTCCCCACACTAGGGGCTTTGCTTCTGCCGACTTGACTGCTTGTTTCTCTACCAGGCTGAACAGATCCCATAATTCCTCGTTTCACATATACCCTAATGATGGCTAGAATCTCAAATTCTGCATTTGGCAAACTCCTCGCTGATGACTTAAGCCTTTGTGGATACGAGATCGGGGCTTAAAACGTTCCGACGGTGCAATAAACTGCCCGTGTCGACGTCGAAGTGGCAAATGTGGAATGAAGCCTGGACTGGACCCCTCGATTACTTGCTTATAGATGAGGCTCAGTGACCATTGCATCAAAGGGAAGACATCCTGCCTTCACTGAAGGTTGTTTTAGCTGCGGATACATTAGTTAAGGCCTCTTGTTTCCTTGTAATAGTAAGAAAGGTGAGGCATTCTTGCTCTGCATGTTATCATTTGACATTTTGATTCCTAGACTACTAGCCTGAGGTTTTCATGCCTGTATCGCTCTCCAGCGAAAGCTTGGAATTAAAACGTCATATTGTGAAGCTTCTACTGCTGCCAAAATCCACCCTTGTTACGTGTTGGTAATTGTGTTCACTCTGTGAGCTGATTTTGGAAACTTTGTAAAAGTTTTCACTCATAAGAGGGGCTTGTCGTGC
Source organism: Diaporthe humulicola (assembly GCA_038088545.1). Lineage (NCBI taxonomy): Eukaryota > Fungi > Ascomycota > Sordariomycetes > Diaporthales > Diaporthaceae > Diaporthe > Diaporthe humulicola. Next base: position 404,617 of record JBBWSL010000025.1, on the reverse strand, counting down.
CTCAGAGACTCTCATTTAGACTGTCCTCATCCATGGCACGGGTCTCACATCAAGTGATTCATCGTGGCTAGCGACAGGGTGAGACAAAGAGAGGCGCGGCATTTGCAGTGCTCGGAAAGTATACCATTGAGAACTTCGCGCTTCGCCCACACACTGTGCTTTGCTGGTCCATGACTATCAAAGAGTATTGTTTTCACCATGCGGGAAGTGTGGGAACCACGCCTGATGTCTGTACCGCACTATCGATCCCACCATCTACGACAGTCACACATGTGTCTTATCTAGTTATCGCGTCTTGACCGCCAAAACTTCCTACGGAGTCAACCCTCCGTGGACTTGGCTCCATATTTGAAAGCGTCGGAGTGCCCGTAAAAGTAACGTCGGCCCCAGAGATAGGCCACCTCCCCACTCCCCTCTTTTCAATGGGACTCTTTGCCCACATCTGGAGCGAAGGCGATTGGTGACCAAAATGGATGCTCGAGGGTTTGAGTCCGCTCTGATGGCCGCTTGCTGCACGGAGGTGGGTCATGTTGGTTGAGCTCGAAGTATCGGTCTGCTTTGAGATTCGGCAATGGTCCCACAAGCGGGCCTACGCCCGGAAGCCCGATGCTCGGAAGGATTGATCTGGCAGGACTCAGACAAAAATGCATGGATATTGTATTGCGATATGTCGTTTTGCGTATAGCATGAGCGATAGATTGTTTTCAGTTGCAAATATACCTTTTCAAAGGTTTCACTCAAGAATAGAAGCAACCTTACCATACCAACGACTGAGACCCCGGAAGAGGAACGATTACTTGGATACATAGGGCCTGCGAGTCTAGCGAGGCTCAGCCTTTGAGAGTAAAGAAACAGAGGTACAAGAGTATAGCAGCCCTAATAATACAACATTATTCTATAGTCACACCTCATCCGCAGGCAATGGAAGGGGAAACACCTCGTGCTCGCGTACGTCCAACACAATCATATGGCCCGGACTGTGCGCCATCGACAGCCCCTCCAAGCCCGCCGCCATGATTGCATTCTGCGGCGTCACGCCACATCCCCAGAAGACTGGGACATAACCGTCCTCAGTCTCGTCGAACAGGCGCCCGCTACCATCCGATCGAAGACTCGGCTCCCCCCACTGCACGCGCGTGATGTCCTCGATGCCGAGCCTCCGCGCACCCTCCCAGCCCCACGCGACTGGCTCACCATGGGTCGCCACGTATGGCCGGGTGATGGTGCGAACGGCCTCGACGTCCGCGACTTTGTAAGGCCGCATTGAGACAACGTAAGTGGCATTGGAGAATACGCCGGCTGGACAGAGGGGGACACCGGTGCGGTACATTGGTACATTGCGGTTCTGGAGCTGGTGGCGGGGCGCGAGGCCGGCGCTTGTGAGGGCCGACTCGAAGCTGTAGGAGCAGCCGATCAGAAAGCCGACGTGGTCGTCTGTCCACTGAGTAGAGATGTCGAGGACATCAGTGTCCCTCAGCTCGCCGTTTTGATAGACCCTGTACTTGGGGAAATCATGGCGTAGGTCAATGTCCCGAGCGACGTCTAGTGAGACGTCGTCTCCTCGTGTGTGTTCGTTGCCATTCTTCGTGGAGCCATGGGGGCCCGTTGCCACAGAAATGGACGATTTGAGGTGAGTTCTTAGATACGTTGCGTCGCCTGGCGCGGCAGATTCTGCGAGAAGAGGGCAGGGGACAGGGTTGCGGGCGCAGAGCAGGCGAAAGTCGTCAGCGTAGCGAGAAGGGAGGACAATGAGGTTTGCTTGGAGATAGGTGGGAGCTATTCCGGCTGTTGGGTTTGTGAGCGTCTTGCCGCGGGCTGCGAGACGAGCAGATAGGCCGGTGGGGTAGCGCTGTGCGGGAGACCGATCGGCAGTCATGCTGGATATATTGGAGATCAAAAATAAGGTCAAGTATGTAGATAGCAAGAGGATTGAGGATCGGGAATACTTAGTCTCGCTTTTTAAATGCTGATTGAAGAGAGAAGCGCCCATCCGGACCAGGACACGCGGCCACTTTGGTGCGAGTCTAATGATTGCCCCGACTTATGGGCGCATGATAAGAGCCGGGCTCGGAGCAGTCCTGCCGGTACTGCAGCTGCGTTATGAAGACCGTTCTTTCCTGGAGATTGGTTGCATTATTGCGGCAGTAATATACCTCGTAGTATTCTTCTCAGCCTAGCATGAAAATTATGTTAGAACCATACCCTAGGGTAGTGATCGAAGGACACGCATGTGGATAGCCTTGGAAGACAACTGGCTCTTAGTATCACCTCCTGTAACTCTTCTTTATTGAGAATGTGCCACGCTATATATATGATGCGTCTTGCGAGTCCTTCTGCAGTTGACCGTAGTTCAATGTGGCCCTTGTCAGGGAGATGGACTGGCCCTTGATGGATGAATGTGCTTGCTGATGGGCCTAGTACGCAGATGCGGCTGTTGGCATGGCAATTATTCGGTAATACAGATCTCGTCCGAGATCTTAGGAGTTGTTTCTCCCGTCAAGTCGCATAGTCGTGCTGCAATGCAGTTTGTCTTTTGAAAAAATTGTATCTTCCTGTGTGGAGGCAAAGAGGCAGAGAGCATGCTTGCGCAATCGAAGGGAATGGACTTTAGGCACCAACAGGCACCGTCTCCATTTCAGCTACGCACACCCTGACAACAATCTTTTCTCTACTTTATAGCATCACACGACGTTTCAGCACTTAGTGGCAGGAGAGCCTCTTGCCTGCGCTGTCTTCCTAGTGCCATGTTGAGTCAAAAGCAGTTGAGCTGCCAAAGCTAAGAGACTCCAATGGCAACCGTTTTTCAAACTTTCTCCTCTCCTTCCCTATCCCCCCAATTTTACTGCTCCACTCGGCAACCTTTATTTGAATCAAGGTTTGTCAATAACGATATGGTCAGCTAGTCACGTTCAGGGTGAATCTTTGGGCCAAGCAGCTCCCATCGAGTTGGTGTTTTCACTCCTCTAGAAATCAGATATCAGGGAATTGTTGCTGTCAAACATACGAAAGTTGATAGCGGCCCAGCCAGAATAGAGAGAATTGTGACCATATCCACTGCCACATACATTATTACGGTAACACAGCCACTTGATTCAAAACTCGTATGATATCGTTATGAATCCCCTGTGGCCTACCCCTCTGACCCAGTCATCCTGTAGGAGGATATCCCATTGAATGTCATTCTATAGCATGCCGATTTAATTAGAGGATGGCATTCAGCGTTGCCCAGGCGTCTCATTACTTGATTAATTATATAGATGCTGTGGCCGTGGAGCCACCCGAGCAAAGTCTCCAACTCAACCCGAAGTTGCCTTTGATCCAGTGCCTGCTTCGCATGAATAATGACGGTCAAGCAAGGAGCCTTCAATTGGACCGCACAACCCCTCAGGCTTTTCCACTTTTCCTTGCCGACTCAGTATGCGGGAAACGGAGCCCATTGACTTGCTTGCTCGTCTTGGCTCATCACGACGACCCTGATTTCATGGCTCGCTCTTGTAGAGTGACCAGGTCAGGCTCAAGAACAATTGAACTCAGAATAGATTACAGTTTTATGCTCAGCTCGTATAAACGGGCCGGAACAGTCTGCCGAGTTGTTCCGATGGGGCTTGGTAATGCTGTGACATTTTCCAGCACTGTCAGTCTGTGCCTTTCACAACTTCCACAGGGAGCAGCCCGGTGTTTCTTGGGGCCTGGTCCGTGCTTTTCGCGAATCTCCTAGCGTGGTTCTGACTCTCGGCTCCGGACCCAAGTTAGCGTGGCCGTGGAGCCGCCCACCCACCTTGGGCAGGGCTGAGACTGCAACATCAGTGACAACGACCCCTGATGATCCGTCATCCTCCATCCACAATCCGATCCACACACCTTCGAGTGCGTCAAGCCCACATCGATGAATGATAACATAATATTGTATCTCACAAACTCTATACCGGCCGATCCGAATCTTAGAATCCCGACCTTGACCTGTGAGAAGGTCACCTCGGTGGTGGTCTCAATGTCCAAGCCCGAGTCCGGGGGCAAACTGGCCAGCTCATGAAACATCTCCCCCGGTGCCTCAGCGAACGACCCAGCAAGGACACATGCGGTGGCAGACATGTCGAGAGTGAACTAAAGCACCAAGTGTTCGATTTTGTAAGTGTTGTACGATCTATATCCGTTACACCAGACCCTGTTATGTTTGCTCGAGGATCAATTCTCTGTTGTCGTCCGTCTTCATACCTGGGACATGGCCCTCTGTGCCCACAGGTCCTGGATGTCGTCACCATGCTTATTGTGAATGCTTATCTGTAATCTCGCGCACTTCATTCCAGAACGCTGACAGAATCAATAAGTCAACCAACCCCTAATGTTATGATCACAACCGCTGGTTAATCTGAGACATTAAGTCCTCCCTGGCCGTGGTGGATTGCGCGGCTCGGCGAAGCCACGCCACTCGGAGTCTGTTCTGATCTTTAACCTTCTTCCTCCCTTGAACCGCCCGGACACCATTTCCAGATATACTTAGCCGTTCTGAGCCCTTTCCTTGCCGCCCCACTCCCGGAACAACCTATTTAGAGTCTCCAGCTGGGCCGGACGGGCTTCAGACCATCAGGATCCTCAACATGGCCCATCTATCTACCTATGGTGCCGACTTTTCGGTGACCAAAAAGAAGGCGATTGAGGATGCGAAGAAGATGCAGGTTGTGGTCGAAGACGAGTGCATCAAAGCGGAACAAGAGGTGCCTCCTTATCTGCTCCGAGAGCTGATCGGCAAAGGGAGCTTCGGCCGCGTGTACAAGGCCACAGACTTCAAAACGAGCCAGATGGTTGCGGTGAAGATCATTGACATCGAGGAGTCGGACACTCTCAACCCAAAACTGGCCGACACCTACTCCGAGTTCTTGAAGGAGATCAATGCGCTCAAGTTGCTCAGCGAGGGCGGGGCGAAGAACATTAACCATGTCCTGGACGCCCTACCCGTGGGTCAATCCATGTGGATGGTTACCGAATACTGTGCCGGAGGAAGCGTGGCCACGTTGATGAAGCCGACAGCTCCTGGAGGGCTCCAGGAGAAATGGATCATACCGATCCTCAGAGAAGTCGCCGAAGCCGTTCAATGGGTCCACAAAGCCGGCATCATCCACAGGGACATCAAGTGTGCCAACGTGCTCATCACCGAGGCTGGTGGCGTCCAGCTCTGCGATTTCGGTGTTTCTGGCGTGATCGAGACAAAGTTCGACAAACGGTCTACATTCATTGGAACACCGCATTGGATGGCGCCGGAGCTCTTCGACCCCTCGGCCTCGTACGGTGTCGAGGTGGACATTTGGGCTTTTGGTTCCATGGTCTTTGAGATAGCCTCTGGCCTACCGCCCAACGTCATGGCAGGGATAGATATAACGCAGCTGGGTGGCTATCTCAAACAGAACACGCCAAGGCTCGACGGGAACAAGTACTCAGAAAAGCTGAAAGATCTCGTGTCATTTTGCCTGGTCGAAGACCCCGCGCAGAGGCCCACAATCAACGACGTGCAGCGGCATCCATATCTGCATAATACCAGCTCATCACATCCTACCTCCTCCTTAGCAATGCTGGTCAGGGCTTTCAGGGTTTGGGAGTCCCAAGGAGGGAGTCGAAAATCGTTGTTCGCCTTTGGTGGAGCCCAAGGACCATCAGGACCGGACCTTTCATCCACAGCCATGTCGAATGACGAATGGAACTTCAGTACAACCCTCGCCTTCGACCAGCGCATCATGAACAGCACGGATGCGCAGGCAGTCTACGATGTATATGGGTCTAACGTGGACCTTATAGACCCTGGGGAGTCCAACCAACAGCGGTACAGGCCGAAAAGGCGAAGGCCGCCACCAAACCTCCCTGTGATGAGGGCACCACTGGAGAAGATATTCGATCCCAACACCATCTCGAGCTATAATGAGAACGCCCGAAAGTACTATGGCAAGCCTCCCTCACCGCCTGCTGCAGACTTCATTTCAGATCTTCCGTTACGGGATAGTTCGCACAACGCGACATTGAGAGAATCACTGATCGACCTCGACGCCTCACTCCATGGCAGCGATCTCTCGAGGTTCGCCGACATGAACACAGTGAGGGCGAGTACACGGCGGTCTAACGAGTACGATCTCGGAGAGGACTACAGCAGAGCCCCGAACAGCGACCCAGAAACAGTCCTCGCTGCGACCAACAGGAAGACACAGGACTGGAAATTCCCCGCCATGGTTCCCCCAGCGTCCGCGAGCGCGGAGATGTCTCATTTCCCCTTCAACGAGGACCGAAACAGCAACCCCGACTCAGCAAGTGATTGGAAGTTTCCCGGGCCGGGTGAACGCCAACCTGGTTCAGCCAGTGAGTGGAAGTTTCCCGGGCCTGGCGGTCGCCAACCCGGTTCGGCAAGCGAGTGGAAGTTTCCCGGGCCTGGCGATCTTCAGCCTGGCTCGGCAAGTGAGTGGAAGTTTCCTGATCCCGGCGGTCGCCCACCACTGCTGCATCACCCCACAGAGCCACTGGGCTCCTCGCCAGGCTACAACGAGAGCCTCATGGTTCCCCGAGCGGCCTCACAGATGGAGAACCGCGCGTCGGTCAGCAGCCTGATTGACCTGGACGAAAGTCTCCCGGACCCCATCGCACCGGCGGACATCATCCGCCCATCAACTGCCAACTCCGACGTGGGATCTGAGATAGGCGGCGCCTTCGACCTAGAAAAACATGCATCATATTACCCTCTGCCCTCTACGAACCGCGAGCCGTCCATCTACATCTCGGACGAATCGGACTTTGCCGGGCTGGCAGGCCACCGACAGACGAGAAGCATCAACATGATGGGCGGCATTCCGGAGGTGGACGAGCGGCAGCGGCGGAACACGGGCGCCTTTCTTGACGACTCACATCTCTATTCCGGGGACGAATACAACGGCAGCGAGGACTACATGATGACCGGGTCCTCGACGGCGACCCGCTCCCAGGCCAGCTATCAGCACGGCCGCGGACCCAGTGGGGACTCGGACTACACCATGACTGGATCCACGGTCAGGACACCGTCCATGTCGTCGTTGAACTCTGCCTACCAAAGAGACGGCATGGCAAGCGCGAGTGATGGCAGCCTGCTGCCACCATTGCCGGCGCCACCCTCGGAAAGGGTGATGATGGGGGAGGGAGGGGAGCTGATGAGGGACGAGTTCATGAAATTGCTCCAGGGCATGACAAGCCATCTCAGCTTTACAGGTGAGTTTGTGGGGAATCTTCCAGTCAGGAAGTCCGGGCGGGGACAGGAAAACCAGAATGGGCAATGATACGCTCTCTATGGGAAAGGCGATGTACGATTATTGAGTGCGATGTGTATGACTGCGTTGGGGTCTTACGGGCAATTTGGATTTGGATTATGGGAAGCACTGCACACATGGGAACTCGGTTTGCAACGAGGCAAACACGGATCTCAGAAGGGATGGTAAGAAACATCGGGATTGGGCCCTAGACATACATGGCGAACACATGGGGAGGGCATCGATGGGCAAGGCTGGATTTATGAGCTGTGGGACGGATGAGCGCTGCCATTTTGGACTGGTTTGGGAATACATGCTTTGAATGGAACAAGGACCATTTTTACGAGATTGGATGATTTTGAATGCATTAATTGGATCAGATTCGCTTGCAACTGATTTTCTTTTTGGGAGTATGAGATCAATCCGCCGATGTGGTGATGGTCTCTGTGCTGGTGTTGGCCGAGACCGAGCTCGCCACTTAGCTTCCCACCTCAAAAATTGAAGCTCTCAGATGACTCAACTGAAAACTCATCCGGGCTGTAGAACACAGATTATCAGCTTGCGCCAACTACACTAGCCTTTCATCACATTGCCCCAGTTCACTGCAAATTGTACTTTTTTGATGGTCTGTTTAAGTAAAAGTCGGTCTTACCTGCCAATTCGAATTTGGGCAGCATCTTGTGCAGCGAGAGGGCCACTCTTTCGGCCCGTCTCATCAGCCTCATCCTCACACTCACCGTCGGCCTCAGGACCAAGAACCTTCTCCACCACCGTCATAAAATTCGCAACCATGAAGACAAGGATACTGAAGGTACCACGGGGGAAGGACCCAGGGCAGTTCAAATCACCAGACAGCCTCGACACCTGGGAAGTCTCCTCCGACCCGTCAGTGCAGCACACCATCGAGCCCCTGCGCGAAGCAGCCACCCTCCTACAGCAGAGCGACGTACCAGTCGCATTCCCCACAGAAACAGTCTACGGCCTCGGCGCAGATGCCACACGCAGCGCAGCCGTCAAGGGCATCTACGCGGCCAAGGGCCGGCCCTCAGACAACCCGCTCATCGTGCACGTCTGCGACCTAGACATGCTCCGCCGCCTGCTGCAACCACACGCCAGCAGCGGCACAAACGGCACAACCACCACCACCAACGGCCACGTCGAGGACCAGGACCCGATACCACCGATCTACAGGCCCCTCCTGCGCAGGTTCTGGCCGGGCCCCCTGACGGTGCTCCTCCCGAACCCGGCGGGCTCGGCCCTCGCGCCCGAGGTGACGGCGGGCCTGCCGACGTTCGGGGCGCGGATGCCGGCGTCGGCGCTGGCGCGCACGCTGATCGCGCTGACGGGCGCGCCCCTCGCGGGGCCCTCCGCCAACGCCAGCACCAAGCCCAGCCCCACTGCCGCGCGGCACGTGGTGGACGACCTGGACGGGCGGGTGAGCGTGGTTCTGGACGGCGGGGCGTGCGGCGTCGGCGTCGAGAGCACCGTCGTCGACGGGCTGTGCGACCCGCCCGTGGTGCTGCGGCCCGGCGGGGTCAGCATGGAGGAGCTCAGGGCCGTGGAGGGGTGGGGCGGCGTCGTCAAGGGGTACAAGGACGCCAGCGAGGTCGGGGAGAATGGGGTCGGGCCGCGGGCGCCGGGGATGAAGTACAAGCATTACAGCCCCCGGGCGCGGGTGGTGCTGTTCGAGGCCCGGACGGGGACGCGGGGCGATGAGGTGCTGCGGGAGCTGGGGAGGGTCGAGGGCCGCAGGGATGTGGTCGGCGTTGTCCGCACGCACCGGTGGGAGAGGTTACCCGGGCATGAGGTCGGGGCGGAGGAAGGGGACACGGACGGGGAGGCGGATCTAAGCTACGAGATACACACGTCTGTCATTGACGGCTCGCGGGTGCTGGATATCGGGCTTGGGCTGGACAGCAAGACAGTCGCACAGGGACTGTTCTCGGCGCTGAGGGAGCTGGACAGGAAGGGGGCGGATGTCATATTCATCGAGGGCATCGAGGATAAAGACGACATCGCGGCAGCCGTCATGAACCGCCTGCGCAAGGCGGCTTCGGATATTAGAGCTTAGACGGCCATTTAGATAGCGGGCGCCCTGCACATAGACTTGTGATCAATCACCAAAGAGATAATAATGTCATTATTCTCAGACTTTTTGCATGGTCTTGGAGATTCCCAAAAACAAAAGTGACCCCTTGACTCCTCTAAACGTTTAGACGCCGCTAAAACACTGCCCGTCCGCCACATCACAGCCCTTGCCGCAGCCAGTCCGTCAGCTTCGCCTTTCCTAATTGCGCCAGGTTGTTGACGCCCTGCTCGCTGAAGGGGTCGATGCGGCGGAGGTCGACGTCCTGCGTGGGCGCCTTGCTGACCCTCTGGACGATGATGGTGGGGTCGGTCTCGAGGATGATGCCGTCGTCGACGATCTCGTCGACGGCCAGGGAGACGAGGTCGTAGCTCTCGATGATGGTGCGCTTGTCGACCGACGCCTTGAACAGGAGGTGGAGGGAGTCGCGCAGGGCGAGGATGGCGTTGTACAGCAGGACCTCGTTCTCGTCGACGCTGCCGACGAGGTAGAGCATGACGTCGCTTTCCGACTTGTACAGGACGATGCGGCCGTCGAACAGCAGGATGTCCCCGGTCTGCTTCGCCGTCTTGTCCAGCAGGGCCTTCTCGAATGCTTTCTGGGACTTCACGTCGGGGTATGGGTTCTTGGAGGCAGCTTCGGCAGGTCAGTGATCGGGCCTGGTGACACGGAGGCGTCTGAGGAGGGCATACGGGTAGTCTGTCCTGGTGCAAGCGTGGCCTGGTGCGGCGAGTCGTAATACTAGGAGGTACGGTGAGCTTCGACATTCCGCGTCTACTGTATACACGGGGAGGGGGGTCTAATGCTTACTTTCGCATATAGTCTGGAGCCGTCCTCCTACAATATCACAGCTTTGGTCAGTGAGGGATCAAAGAGTGCAGCGTCGGGTGGCATGTCGCAGGGGCAGGAAGCTCCTGGGGATCGTCGAGACCTGTGCCGCGCAGGACAGAACAGGTGGTTACTTACAGCCGACAGGATGAGGATGGCATTGACCGAGTAGAGCGACATTCCAGGAGCCATCTTGACTGTTTGCGGCACTGGGCGCAGTTTTGACGAGAGGGCAATGAGGCGGGTCGCAAGCAAGGCTACGTACGGACAACAGACAGTAGACAGCTCCTCCGTGTTCGAGTTCAATGCTCCGTGTCAAGACCGATTGACCGGCCGGCTCGTTGTGGCTGTGCGGGCGCCCCCTGCGTAGTGTGGCTTGACGGCTGACAACGATACGCTCATAACGCAGGCCGCTGTGGGGTATCTACTTGGTGCGCTGTAGTTAGAGCTTCACGAGGCGAGTGCACTTTCTTCAGGCTGGGATTTCTTGATTTATGATGTGATCCTTTTCCCGTTATCTCGCAGGCAAGTGAGTACCATGCCTTGAAGTCAAGCCACAGCAAACATGTCATTTCGTCCATGGGTCCCTCTTGCTCAGTATCAGCAGTGCACGTACCCCTGAAGCACAGGGGCCAAGTCGACGGCCCAAGGATGCCATTTAGATCCCTGTCAGCGTTTTAATGGGCGACGCGAGCAAGTCGCGTCTGGGCAAGGAACCCGCGTTCGACGCGCCCCCCAAAGATTTGTACCAAAATTGGACTCTCTTGCCCTTTGGATTTCTTGTCGCTGAGACACGCTCCCCCTCCACCTCCACCACTTTAACATAACCCTCCAATTCCCCTCCTTCGTTGTACCGGTGATCGTCCTTACTTTCCCAGCCCACCTCATCAACAACCACACATCATCACAATGTCGTCTCCAAGGCGATCGACTCGCAGCTCGCAGGCAGGAACTCCTGCCCGCAACACGCGAAGCTCTCAGGCTGGCAGTCCTGCTGCGCCTGCTGCTGAGGCTGAGACTCCTCGCCGGACGCGCTCGTCGCAGCTTGCATCCAGCCCCATGTTTTATGAGTCCTCTCCAGCAAACGATGGCGCCAATGCAGCACCGTCCTCGCCTCTGCGGCAGATGAGCAACACCCAGACTACCGACAACGGTCCTGCTCCGAGTTCCCCATTGCGCCAGCAGACCGAATCCCAGACTATCAACGATGGCGAGCGTACCCCTCGAGCAAGCGGCATGCGCATCGGTGGTAGGACTGCCCTGTACTCCCTGGAACTCGATATGGTGTTTTCGTACTAAGAAATGTGCAGACTCTTCGCCTGTTCGCTATGACCCCAGCTCAAGCCCTGGCCACCCCCAAACCGATCTACGAAGCGAGAGCAGCGGTCTCTTTGTCGACTCTTCCAGAAGGGCTCCTCGATCAAGACGTGGTGATATTCATTCTGAGTATTCTAGCAGGACGCCGGTGCCCCCGCGTCGCATTGTTCTTGGCTCCGATGGCAGGGTCGTGCAAGATGCGCCAGTCTCCGACGCTGCCACCTTTTCCAACAACAACCCGGGCACATCAGACGCCGATGCTCTGGGTGGTCAAAGCCAGAGTTTGGTATGGGGAACCACCATTGCCATCGACGACACCTTCAACGCCTTCAAGAACTTTTTGAGGAATTACAAACTCAAGTACCGCCTGATCAAGGAGAATCAGCCCGATGAGCTCGTAAATGCTCCGGAAAACCAAACCAGATGTTACTGGGAGGCCCTGGAGACAATGCTGGCCCTTGGCACGAGCAAATTGTACTTGGATGTCCACGATCTGAAGGCCTACCCTGAGACCGAGAAGCTGTGGTACCAACTCCAGGCCTACCCGCAAGAATTGGTTCCAATCATGGATCAGTCTGTTCACGACATGATGATTGAGCTTGCTCGCATAGACATGGCCAGGCAACGAAGCCAGAACACTTCCGCGCCACAGGCTTCGCAGAGCTCCGAGCCTGCTATTCCCAGCTCGGACCATCCTGAGGATGCTCCGACACCTCGTCCTACAGCCCAGAGAGAGGCAACTCTCGAGGATCAAGTCGCGGAGACTATTTACATGGTGCGCCCATACGGAATGGACAAGACCACCAACCTCCGAGATTTGAACCCCTCGGATATGGACCGGATGATCCAAATAAAGGGCCTCGTCATCAGGACAACCCCTGTTATTCCGGACATGAAAGACGCATTCTTCAAGTGCAGTGTCTGCAACCACGGCCTTCTCGTCACCCTCGACCGTGGCAAGATTCGGGAACCCACGGAATGCCCCCGGCAACGCTGCGGCTCTAAGAACTCCATGCAAATTGTTCACAACCGCTGCAACTTTGCAGACAAGCAAGTCATCAAACTGCAAGAGACCCCAGATGCTGTGCCAGCTGGTCAGACCCCGCATTCAGTTTCTGTATGCGTGTACGATGATCTCGTGGACTTTTGCAAAGCTGGTGACAGGGTGCAGATCAGCGGCATCTTCAGGGTCAGCCCCGTTCGTGTCAATCCTCGCCAGAGGGCCATCAAGAGCGTTCACAAGACATACGTTGATGTCTTGCACGTGCAAAAGGTCGACCGCAAGCGAATGGGAGCGGACACGACTACCCTGGAGCTGGACGATGACGAAGAGCTCCAGACTGACAACCCTTCCGGAATGGACGAGTCGCGCAAGGTGACACCAGAAGAGGAGGAGAAGATCAAAGAGACTGCCGCTCGTGCTGATATCTACGATCTCCTGGCACGTTCTCTTGCACCCTCTGTCTACGAAATGGACGACGTCAAGAAGGGAATTCTCTTGCAGCTTTTCGGTGGCACCAACAAGAGCTTCGAGAAGGGTGGTAGCCCCAAGTACCGTGGTGACATCAATGTCCTGCTTTGCGGTGACCCATCTACTTCCAAATCCCAGATCTTGTCGTACGTGCACCGCATCGCACCTCGTGGTGTGTACACCAGCGGCAAGGGCTCCTCTGCCGTCGGTCTCACGGCGTACATCACGCGCGATCCCGAGACGCGATCACTCGTGCTCGAGTCGGGCGCCCTTGTCTTGTCAGATGGTGGTGTCTGCTGCATTGACGAGTTCGACAAGATGTCCGAGTCTACTCGCTCCGTGCTGCACGAAGTCATGGAACAGCAGACGGTGTCTGTTGCCAAGGCCGGTATTATCACCACCTTGAATGCTCGGACGAGTATTCTGGCATCGGCCAATCCGATCGGCAGTCGATACAACCCTGACTTGCCTGTTCCGCAAAACATTGACCTTCCTCCAACGCTGCTGTCTCGTTTCGATCTGGTGTACTTGATTTTAGATCGGGTCGATGAGAAGAACGACAGGCGACTGGCAAAGCACTTGATGTCCATGTATCTCGAGGATACACCTCACTCTGCCCAGTCTAAGGATGACATTCTGGTGAGTTGCACTGTCCCGATTTTATCCTTAGCTTGTGACTGACCGACCATGTTAGCCCGTTGAATTCCTCACATCTTACATCTCCTATGCTCGCGCCAACGTCCAACCCACCATCACTCAGCCCGCTGCTCAGGAGCTGGTCGAGGCGTACATTGAGATGCGCAAGCTGGGCCAAGATGTGCGCTCTGCTGAGAAGCGTATCACTGCGACCACCCGGCAGCTCGAGTCCATGATCCGACTTGCAGAGGCGCACGCCAAGATGCGTCTGGCCACCGAGGTCACCCGTGAGGATGTCCAAGAGGCCAACCGGCTGATCAAGTCTGCCCTCAAGACAGCGGCGACCGACAGCCAGGGCCGTATCGACATGTCCCTCCTGACTGAAGGGACGAGTTCTGCCGACCGCCAGAGGAAGGAGGACATGAAGAACGCCGTGCTGCAGCTGCTTGACGAGTTGACGGCCGGCGGCCAGACTGTCAAGTATGCCGAGGTCATCAGGAAGCTGAGCGAGAACACGGGCGCGCCTGTCGAGCCGAGTGACTTTGCCGAGTGCGTGCGCGCGTTGGAGATGGATGGATCAATAACGGTGTCTGGCGATGGCGCGAGGAAGAGCATCAGGAGGGTCACTGCTGTTGTGTAAGGTCCGTGGCTGGCTTTTCTAGACGTGTGCTTTTCTCAACAATGGGCGTTTTGGATGTTTTGGTTGGTCATTTTCCATATACCGCTGTAATCTGTACCCCGGAACGCGATCAATGAGACGATGCCTAAATACATTTTTTCCCCGTGAGACTCGTGTCATCCTGTTCCGAGTCACCCACGCTTCATTTCGAACACAACATGCTAGTTTTATTTGCCCACTTTACAAGGTGATTTCTCGAGGGGGCGCTGTGTAGAGATCTGAGAAATCGCACGTTCTATCTACGCGCTCCAAGTCTATGGCGCATCTACGCAGACTTGCCAGAGAACTTCAACTCCACGCCTCCGATGACGTACGCCGCGACGAATGTGGCCACCATGCTGCCAAATACCACAAGGGGCTTGCGGATGCTGACCAGGAAGGGAACGTCGTAGGAAACAATCAGCTCTCGGCCGCGGAAGTCATCCACCAGGTTGCGCGCCTTGATGACCAGGGCGGTCCGTCCGATGGTGTCCAGGAAGGTCTTGTGGAGCTCGACATCGGCGCTGTTGATGGAGGATTCTGGGACTGTGGTGTAGAACTTGACGTTCCTGTGAAATATGATTAGAAACGGCCTTGAGGAAGAGGAAGGCACGCGACTTACTCAGCTCCCTCGGGCAGGATGACGCGGACGACCACGTTCTCATACTCGACACCCTCGGCCTGCTTGGGGCCCTCGAGGAACGGCACGTTGAGCACATAGCCGCTGTCGGCGGTCTTGCGCAGGTAGTTCTTGGCGTCGGCGTTCCAGCCGATGGTAAAGGGGTACTTCCAGCCGCCAAAGATGGGGTAGCGGGGCTTGGTGACGAGCAGGGCCTCGCGTCTGCCGCTCCGGAACTTGGACGTGGACACGTTGCCGATGACGTCGTAGTAGTACGGGTCGAGGCTGCTGGCCGCGAGCGGGAAGGTGAGCTCGCTCAGCGCGTAGCTGGTTGGGTTGAAGTGCTGCTGCTGCTGCCACTTGACGCGGTTGAACAGAGACGAGAGGTTCGCGCCGCGGTGGTACAGGGTGTATCGCTCCTCGAAGGCGACGTTGCCGCCCCAGTGGCTCACCTCGACGTCGCGCTCCAGGTCGGACACGTGGGTTACGGGCTTGGAGAACTCGAAGCGCACCTCGATGGGGAGCTCGGCGCCGGCGGGGATATTCTCGTACGGGCCGTAGGTCAGCTTCGAGCCCTGCTTCTGGGGGAACTCGGAGACGTCGCCGCTGCCGGGGAGCTTGGTATAGTCGGGGACGTTGGACGAGGGAAGCTTAATCTCCGTCTTCTGCTTCGACGTTGTGTAGGCGGAGGGGACGTAGGCGGACGACTGGTACAGCAGGAACTGCTTATCATCCTGGCCGATGGAGGCCGGGAGAGGCCTGTACGCGGAGGTGTAGTAGTAGGAGATGGAGAGGGTCTGCTCGCCGCCGGCCTTCAGGGGCTCGGGGAACTTGATGCGGTAGTACTGGACAGTGCTGTGCGGACGGGACCAGTCAGCTGCTTGTGGTCCGCTGGGAGGGTGAACTCAAGTGGCGTCTCACCTTTCCGGATCGAATTCCACAGCCTCAACCGTGAATGGGCCAGCTTCAGTGTCCTTCTTATTCTTGACCTCGAACCCTCCCACTCTGGACATCTGGTCTGGTGTGAAAGGCAGGAAGTACTCGTCCTGGGGCTCCTTCGCTATGTTCTCGATCTTGGTGTTGATCACCTCCTTGGCATAGTTCTTCTCCAGCTGGAGAATATGTACGAGATTGGCATTCTTGAAGACCTGAGGGGGCTTGAAGGTGGCGGGCAGGTTGACCTTTGAAGTTGTGGTTGTTGTGGATTCGGCAGACACCAGCGACAGACACGAGGCCAGCGCCGGCAGCAGGGCTGAGAACTTCATCTTGAAAGCGCAAATTCAGTTCTCATGTGGTGGCGCAGCCCGGAACAAGAAGAAGAAAAAGGGAATCTGAGGCAGTGGGGATCAATTGGTCATTGATAATGTTGTGTTTACTGCCTTCACCACCTTGGTTGACCACCTTGTTTGGGATGTCGACCCTGGACTCTGCGACGGGAACCAAAGGACAGCTCGCCGTTGGAGCTCCCCCAAAAAGATTACGTTGCTCTGCTGCTCGCAGCTGCTGCTCCTGCTGCGTTGCGACAGCCGCCAAGCCGGGCGCTAACGCTGGCTTACACGTGATGATAAGAATGATAAGCAGCAGCCGGCAGGCAATGGCTAGCCTGACCAGGCGCCACCCGAGAGCCAGTGGTATGACATAGCTTTACTATGGCTCCTATCGTGCCAAGGCGTGGGAGCCGAGCCGAAAGAGACAAGGTGGGGGGAGGGGGACTCTCTCTGTTCCCAATTCAGCGAGCAATTGAGATGGCATGGGCATGGCGGGGTCTCAAAATTCAACAATCCAGACCACCATAAGTCCATTTGCTGCGACACCTTGGGCAGAGTCACACCACCCAGGCAATTTGTCGTTGGTCATTCTCGCCTCCTGTTACCTCCCGATTCTGAATACGCCCCTTCATTCATGCGTGTTACAATAGATCCCAACAACCCGGGCCTGCCTGAGCTCAAGGCGCTGGAATTCCAGGGAATTCGGTTGAGAATATAGTAGAGGTTGTATCGTAAGCTTTTCCTGTGTCCTACACACTCACAGGAGTTTGTGTGCCCAGCGAAAAGTGATGAGTAAGGTGTTGTTTTCGCTAGATCTGCTACTCGGCATGTATACCCTGGCATGGCACCTGGGCTACTAGTAGACAGGTAGTCTGAGCTTACTGTAGCCTGCAGGGGAGCTGGGGTGGCAGGGCTATGGATTGGAGCATGTCGAAGCTGAGTCTTCGTCCAACGCCTCTCCGGATTTGGCACCACAGAGAACCCACGGTTCGGTCGGGGTAGAGCGGGCCAAGCTCACCCTAGGTCTGGGTAGCCTCTGCCCGCCCGTTCATTGGAGATGGGGGCGATGGGGGCCTGTACCGCAGGAACGGACCATCCATGGGTAGAAAGAAGCGAGAGGGAACCTTCGGACATCGAACCGTCGGACATCCTGTAGTTGATCAGAAGAGAAAAGAAGGAAAGGAAAGGATAAGAGATGGATGCAGTCTGCCTTGACACGTGAACTCATATGCATCTCGAGCATACTACGTAATTCGCCCTCGAATGACAATCTTTCTGGATCTCAAAAAGGTCCATATTTGTGACATCTCCCATCAGAATCTGAGCACAAGTCAGGGTTGCTCTCCCAGAGCTCGGGGATCCACTCTGACCGCCTCCCTACCCAGGCTTGCCAGGCCCAGACTACTTGAACCTGACTGAGCTCCGGATCGACTCGCCTGCCCCAACCTCGTCTTCTCGCCGCCATAAATAAGCCTTAGACCTTATACCCCTCGACTTTTGGCCGCCTTTGGATATCAACGGTTCTTTCCACATTTTGATCCAGACCTTCGCCTCACGGCATTTCTTTTAGGTATTATTATAAGACAGAACAAGCAGTCAATATGGTCGGATTGGGTCCCAAGAAGCCGCCATCCCGCAAGGGAACCGGTACGTCACACGATGCTTTCCTTGCCGCCTCGCCAGTGTCTGCACAGGGAATCAATCATGTTTGTGGGGTGTTTCCAGGCTGGAAAGTGATCCATTGCATCCGTGAAGCTTTTTGAGGTGTTTGAAGGATATGGAGGCGAGGAACGGACGCAAAATGCGGGTGAGGACCCGAGGGCAGGGAGAAGGGTCATCAGGTGGTTTGTTCTGCACCCCAGTGGGAAGGAACACATACCCCAGAGGGAGCTGTGTCACGGTTTCCCAGCTCAATCTCCTTGAGAACTACTCCTGGAGTTGCTGGCGAGCCTGATCCTGGGAGAATGAGAAGAGAAGACCACATCGTTCTCCTAGAACAGCTTTATGCCTTGTTCATGAAGCCTCGTCTCACCTCGAACCCTCACCTACAAACCCTGCTCGAACTCTCCAGGCCAATCACCTATAGCCGTGGAAAGACCGTTTGCACCTTTCCAGCCCGCCCAGCCCTCGTTTACTTCCTAAGATATTCGTCCCATCTATTCACCAGGCCAGAAAATTGCACATTATTCACTCTGAAGCCAGCAGCATCAACAAGATGGCGCTAGACAGTCATATGCCACAACTTCCCCCCCACGACAAGGCCCTCTCCCCCAGGACCAAGACAGTCCATTCCTTTCACCACCACAGGCACTCTTCTGCAAGTTCGTTGTTGGTGCTTTTGTGCTTTCCATCTATCTTTCTGCAGAGCACTTGCAAGCATGGAAACTGACCTTGTTCGTGATTCGCTCAACACCACAGGCTCCATGATGGATGTCCCCAAGAGCCTTCTGGCTGAGATCAAGGCTCTGGAGGAGCAGCTTACGGTCAAGACCGACAAGCTGAAGGCTATTACGGACCACTTCATGAAGGAGCTCGAGAAGGGTAAGTCAATACAAAAACCACGATTACTTGCGGAATTCTGTGCTAATTCGTTTGAAACAGGTCTTAGTGTCGAGGGCGGCAGCATTGTGAGCTTCACTTTGAATCTCCCCATAAATCCAGCATGATCAAGACTAACAGACAAACAGCCCATGAACCCTACCTGGGTCATGGCCTTCCCTGATGGTTACGAGACAGGCACCTACCTGGCCCTTGACATGGGTGGCACCAACCTGCGTGTGTGTGAGATTACCTTGACCGACCAGAAGTCCGAGTTCGACATCATCCAGTCCAAGTACCGCATGCCCGAGGAGCTCAAGACTGGCACGTCTGAGGAGCTGTGGGAGTACATTGCAGATTGCCTGCAGCAGTTCATCGAGACCCACCATGGCGGCGTCAAGCTGGAGAAGCAGCTCCCTCTGGGTTTCACTTTCTCCTACCCCGCCACCCAGAACTACATCGACGAGGGCATCCTCCAGCGCTGGACCAAGGGATTCGACATCTCTGGTGTTGAGGGCAAGAATGTCGTTCCCATGTTTGAGAAGGCCCTTGCTGACAGGGTGAGTCGACTTCCACTCTTCTGACCAGAACACATACACTAACACGCCACACAGGGAGTGCCTATCAAGCTCTCGGCTTTGATCAATGACACTACTGGTACACTGATCGCTTCTGCCTACACCGACACCAAGATGAAGGTTGGCTGCATCTTTGGCACTGGCTGCAATGCTGCCTACATGGAGAACTGTGGCTCCATCCCCAAGCTGGCTCACATGAACCTGCCTGCGGATGCCCCCATGGCCATCAACTGCGAGTGGGGTGCCTTCGACAACGAGCACGTCGTCCTGCCTCGCACCAAGTACGACATCATTGTCGACAAGGACTCTCCCCGTCCCGGTCAGCAGGCCTTTGAGAAGATGATTGCTGGTCTCTACCTGGGCGAGATCTTCCGTCTGATCCTCGTCGATCTGCACGACAACCACGAGACCCACATCTTTGCTGGCCAGGACATCGCAAAGCTCCGCAAGGCTTACAGCTTGGACTCGTCGTTCCTTTCTACCATCGAGGAGTATGTACCGCTCATTTTGTCTTTATTGTTTGTCTATTCAGTGCGCTGACAGCTGTCCTTAGTGACCCCTACGAGAACCTTCAGGAGACCTTTGATCTCTTCCTTGACAAGCTGGACATCAGGCCCAACGGCCCCGAGCTCGAGCTCGTCCGCAGGACGGCTGAGCTTATCGGCACCCGCGCCGCCCGCCTGTCCGCATGCGGTGTCGCTGCGATCTGCAAGAAGAAGGGCTACGAGTCCTGCCACGTCGGCGCCGACGGCTCCGTCTTCAACAAGTACCCGCACTTCAAGGCCCGTGGCGCGCAGGCCCTCCGCGAGATCCTTGACTGGCCCGCCAAGGCCAACAAGAACGAGGAGGACCCCATTGAGATCCTCGCCGCTGAGGATGGTTCCGGTGTTGGTGCCGCCCTGATCGCCGCGCTGACCTTGAAGCGGGTCAACCAGGGCAACCTGTCTGGAATCCTGCACCCTGAGAACTTCACTTAGACGGTTCTGCATTTCGTGAGGCCTTCTCATTTCCTGCCATTGCTGGTGCATTTTTGTGTATCAGTTGAGAGGCCCTGGAATGGTCTCGGTAAATCTTGGAGGGCGGTGGTCGTTGGATCCAACCGCAGTCCCGGCGTTCGAGTTGAGCCAGGAGCAGTCCTTCAGCCCAGAAAGGTGCAAATGGGCAGTCGATATTCTGAGATAGAGTCACGTTAGAGATGCCGGCCGAATCAAAACAAAAAGTACTTTGGAAGCGCAGCTGCTGAAACTTACTGTCCAGTGTCCAATATCTTCTCTTGACACCCTCCCACTCGCCCTTGCCAGCCTCCTCCAGCCCCTTCAAGTCTACATCGATTTCATTCCATTCCACATCCATACCAGCATCGGCCATATGCATCTCTACGACCTTGGTGTAGACGTCGTAACAGACCCGTCTGTCCGCGCCAAGGCCATTGAAGAAGCCAAAGATGCCGTTCTGGTCCAGCAGGCCGGGGATGTACTCGGTAAAGAACTTCCGCAGCTGGCTGTAGTCCTCCCCAAATGTGTCAAAGTAGACCGCATCGTACACTTCGCCGTGCTCCAGCAAAATGGGCACAACGTCCTGCCAGCGGCCTCTGTGTATCTTGTAGGCGCCCTCCTCGGGGCCGCTCGCCTCCCATCCGGCGCCGAAGCTGGAATCGGGCGAGGACGTGTGCTCGAGGACCTCCTCGTGCGCCTCGATGATGTGGTGCCTCGCGGGCTTCGTGTCGGCGAACATGGTGTCGATGATGCCCATGCCGAAGCCGATGTTGAGGATCCTCTTCCCCGGTGGCTTCCCGGGCAGCAGGGCGTCGACGCTCCGGCGCATGATGTCCGTCTCCCAGGCCATCATGACGCCGTTGCCGTCATCGTCCACCAGCTTGCCGTCCGAGTACGTCAGCTTGGACCGCAGGTACTTCTCGCTCTTGACGTCGGTCTCGGCGTCGGGCTTGGGCGGCTCGAACTTGGGCTCCGCGGCGGTCTCGACCAGCTCGGGCGCGTCGTCGCCGTCCTCGGGCGGGCCGGTGGGGCCGTCGTATTCGACCTCGACGTGGGCTGGCTCTTCCTCTTCTCCCGCATCCGCCATGTCCTCGTCGTCGGCCTCCGACCCGGAGCTCAGCTCCTCATAACCATCGAGCACCCCGAACAGCAGCTCGGCGCGCACGCCGGCCTGGACGCACAGCTCGTAAAGCTCCGCCTGGCCCAGCCTCAGCGCGACGCACCCGGGGGTCTCGTTGTGGTCGTCGACGTCGTTCCATATCCCGCCCCAGAGAAGGAGCTCCTGCACTGTCCCCTTGGCCTTCTCAGCGGCCTGCTTGTCTGCTTCCGGGTCCGCGGCGGGCCCGCAGGACCTGATTGCGGCGTGCAGGGGCGTCTCGCCCGTCTTGGGGTCCTGGACGGACGCCTTCCCCGGGGCGTCGAGGAGCTTGCTGATGGCCGGGGTATCGTGCTGCCATGCTCGCAAGAGGATCTCGGAGGTGTCGATCGGGCATTCGGGGGTTATGCGGGCGGAGATGGACTCGTCGAAGGGCTCAGTGGAGGAGGAGGCCATTGTCGCGATGGGGCGCTTGGGCGATGACGCTCGCCGCGATATGGGCAATCGAAATGATGCTCGTGGAGTTCAAGAACGGCTTAGCCTAGTAGCTTATGAGAACGTGCTTCTCTCTGTGTGTTTGCACTCGGTCCCACGTCTCACATACACAAGCACGAGCACAAGCACAAAAGCACACACGACCAGGCACCGCAACGAGGTCTAGATCTGCAGAGCTGCCCCTCCAACTTTTTCCCCCCTCGGCGGCCAGCCGTGCCGATGGAGTCGACATGCGCCCACGCGGAAACCCGGCGCTGCACAGAGGAGCACAGGGGACAGGGGAGCTTGCATCATTGGCCAATTGCAACAACACCGGCCACAACGTGCCCAGACCAAGTGGGGGCCACCTCCGACCCAGCGTCACATGGCGGCGTTCAGATGTTGTTGCGTCCTTCTGGGGCTGGAGCTGTTGCCCGCAGGAGCCTCATCACCCAACTGGACTACCACCTGCGCCGTCCTCTTAAGCTCTACGCCGTCCATAAACTTCCACTAAGATTGCAGAGGAGGTTGGAGCCGGACGAGCTGTACCGTGCGAGAGCTTATGACTTGAAGATTATTGATTTGTTCATTGGCCACTAGTTATTCTGTCTTGCTTTGCCATTCGCCGGTTTCCTCCATCCAATTGCCTCGTCAGTCCATCTTTCTTTTCTTGCTTCTCGAGGTAAGGAATGCCGCTGGATTGCGATTGAACAGTCCACTCCTCGTCCAAACTCTAACCAGCCCGTTTCTCTTTTCCCTACTGCACGGCTCTTCTTCAATTTGGCCACTATTGCCGGGCGATAGAACCCAATTGCGGACGACCTCGGTTACCGCTGCCCGCACCGCCATGCGCCCATGCTGATCATCCGCGACCTAAAGACAAGCAGAACCACCTGGCAGTCCGCCCGCCTCCATTCGACCTCGACCTACTCAAGACCCTTCAAGCGCATCCCGCCCGGTGTCGTCGTCATGAAGTTTGGGGAGCAGCTGCGCTCCAGCGCCATCAAGGAGTATCAGTGGTACTACATCGACTACGAAGGGCTCAAGGCCGACCTTAAGAAGTCCAGCGGGCCTCTCGTCGAGCAAGACAGTCAAGGCGGCGGTGCGAAAGCGGCCAAGAAAGGCAAAGGGAAGACTAAGCGACAGTGGACCGAGGATGACGAGAGCCGTTTCGTATACCGGCTCGAAGGAGAGCTGCAGAAAGTCTACCAGAAACAACAGCTAAAGACTATCGAGATCCAGCGTCGGATCCAGGCTAGCGAGCGCGACGTCAATGACATTGTCTCGAGATTGAACGAGCGCCGCGCCGGCGAGGATGGCCCATCCGAGGAGGAGTTTATGGTGCTCGAAGAGGACCTGAGCGACATCATCGCCGATGTAAATGACCTGGCCAAGTTCATCCAGCTGAATTACACCGGATTCTACAAGATTATGAAGAAACACGACAAGATAACCGGCTGGCATATACGACCCGTGTTCGAGGCGCGCATGAAGGCGAAGCCATTTTACAAGGACAACCACGACGAACTGTTGGTTGATCTGTCCAAGCTCTACGACATTGTTCGCACCAGGGGTAACCCGATCAAGGGTGACAGCGCTGCGGGTGGAAGCCAGGCAAACTTTGTTCGTAACACGACCAAGTACTGGGTGCACCCGGACAATGTCACCGAGGTGAAGCTCATCATCCTCAAGCACCTGCCGGTGCTGGTGTTCAACGCTAATAAGGAGTTTCACCCGGATGATTCTGCTATTACCTCAATCTACTACGACAACCCTGACACGTGGGAGCTGTACGAGGGCCGGCTCAAGAAGACAGAAGGAGCCGAGGCCATCCGTCTCCGGTGGTATGGCGGCATGAGCACCGACAAGATATACGTCGAGAGAAAGACCCATCGTGAAGATTGGACGGGCGAAAAGTCCGTCAAGGCCCGCTTTGAGGTGCGCGAGAAGCAGGTCAACCCGTACATGAAGGGCGAGATGCTTCCGGCAGCTGTGATGGAGAAGCAGCGGAAGACGGGCAAGAAACCGCAATCCGCCTACGACGAGGATGAGAAGTTGGCCCAAGAGGTACAATGGGAGGTTCTGAAGAAAGGCTATGAGCCCGTCTGCCGAAGTTTCTACCACCGGACCGCTTTCCAACTTCCGGCAGACGCCAGGGTCCGTATCTCACTCGACTCGGACCTGACCTTGATCCGCGAAGACAACTTGGATGGCCGGAAAAAGAGCGGCGACAACTGGCGTCGGATGGATATTGGTGTTGACTACCCCTTCTCCCAGTTGCCGCCCGAAGACATCTGCCGGTTTCCTTATGCGGTGCTGGAGGTCAAGCTTCAAACACAGGCTGGTCAGCAGGCCCCGGAATGGGTGCGCCAACTGGTCTCCAGTCACCTCGTGGAGGCCGTACCGAAATTTTCCAAGTTCATCCACGGTTGTGCTGCCTTGTTTCCTGATCGGATCAAGTTGCTCCCATTCTGGATGCCCCAGATGGATGTCGACATCCGTAAGCCTGCCACACACAACTTCGGCATCCAGCGGGGTGGCCACTCCGGTACTACGGGCACTTCGGAGGACGAAGATGATGATTTCGATTCGGATGACGAGGAGGCAAGAACGGCCCCGCGAGGCCAAGAAAATGTCAATAACGGTGGCACATCTAACGGACTGTCACCAGAGACCGGCGCGCATGGGGCTGCCGTGGCACACAGGTTGCGTCAAGCACAAGCCGATGGCTCTACGGATATAGAAGACCAAACGCGACTTCTGCCCGCGAATGATGACGCTTATGAGCTTTACGAATCGGACGAAGAGGAGGAGGAGCAAGACCGGCTGGAAGAGGCTAGAAGAGTTGGCGGCCTCACATATGCCTCCACCCTTGTCCAGACCAAAGCAAAGGCTGCCGGTCGTGGTCTGTCCAAGCTAGGCGGCGTCGTAAACAACCTCAGGTCTGGGAGTGAAATCCCGGTGCACGAGAGGACCATCGCGCTATACGGGACAACCCAGGTGCAGAACAAGAAGTTCGTGGCGCCTCCAGGCAAGAAGATATATGTGCCTGTGAGGGTGGAGCCCAAGGTGTACTTCGCGGCTGAGAGGACCTTCCTCAACTGGGTATGTCCAAACACTCACATCGCCTCTCCCGGGACGCTTTGATCTAGACACGCAAACTGACCCCAAACAGCTCGAGTTCTCCATTTATATTGGCACCATCGCCTCGACCCTTCTCAACTTCGGCAACAAGCCGAGCAGAATTTCTTTCATCGTCTCGGGTATCTTCACTCTTGTGGCCATCGCGGCCCTCTTGTACTCGGTCGGGACGTACGTCTATCGAAGCCGGTCTATTCGTGCCCGTAAGGCGGCCAGGTTTTACGACTGGTGGGGTCCAACGCTTCTTTGTTCAACACTGGTGGTTGCTGTCATTGCGAATTTCGCCTTTGAGGGGTATGAGCGGCATTGGTGGTAAGCTTTGCATTTGGCTCGGGCGCGGCTCATGTGTTTTCTTGTCGCGATACTGCATACTTCTTGGATCGGGTTTCCTTGTCGGTGTTGTCTAACTGGACCGGGCGGAAAATAGTGTAGTTTCCAGTAATATTATCAATTACGATGTCAGGTAAATAGTCTTAAAAGAACACCGAGCGCATTCATCCTCATCATATACCAATCTTCAATATCTCCTCAACCGCCTGGTCCACGCCCTTGGCGATGACTGTAGGCCTTGCCCGCCGCTTCCGAACGTCGTCCCCAACGCCGAAGATGGCCTCCCCGAGCCGGTCAACCCAGCCGGTCCCGGCCCGGTCGATCCACGCGCTCCTCAAGCCGACGCTCCGGGCGCCGGCCACGTCGAACGGGTTCGCGCTGACGAGCCACACCACCGCGTCGTTGTCCTCGTCGGCCTCGGCCTGCAGGTGGCTGTATGCCTGGGCGGTGGGCTTGTACGTCCGCACCTCGTCGACGGAGATGAGCTTTTTGAAAAGCCCGCCGCTCCCACCGCCGCTCACAAACGGCTTCAGGTCCGGCGACGACCCGACAGAGGTTGTCAGCATCCTCTCGGTACCGTTGCTGAACACGACGGCCTCGACGTCCGGGCCGCCCCGCTGGCCCTGTTGCTGCTGCACGGCCCTCAGCCCCGCAGGCACGTCCGGGAACACGGCCAGCGCGTCGTATGCGGCCATGAGGCGCTCGGCCGCGTCGTCGGGGACATCGACGCCGTCGAGGACCTCTGCGGCGGCGTGGCGGAGGGCGGCGCGCGTGATCTTGTCGAAGGGCTTGTAGGTCCCCATAGCGGTGACGCGCCACGTGTATTCGAGCTGGTACTGGCGCCACTTTGCCGCGACGGCCTGGGCCTTGGCCCTGCTGGTGTTGAGGTGGGCGGCCAGGTCCTTCGCGATGGAGTCGGTCGACAGGATCGTGCCGTAGAGGTCAAAGGCTATCACTATCTTGGACTTTTGGGGCGCCATGTTCTGTGAGGGGCTTGGGGTGTTTTCCTTCCCTGGATTTACGAGTGGCGAGAAGTTGAAGATTCGCTGAGCGAGTATACTCGTGGCTTTTTTTGGTCGTGTATGAGTACCCTGGGTTATCAGGTGAATATGTGAGGTTGATGTAAGTACCGGAACGGGATAGTAGAGGGGGCTAGACGCCGCCAATCACGGTGACGCAATGTGGGGAAGGAGAGTGTATGGCGTCGTGTTAGTCTGAATGCTACCTTGAACTGGGCCGCCTGGCAATATCCTTCTCCGAAGCATGTTGCCTCTGTCGAAGACGATGATTTTCCCATATCGGTAGCGATCAGGTAGACAAATGCATCAGAGAAACTGTCAAGATTACAGACAAGAACCATTTCCTAGAGCTCACAAAGGACAGCGGATAGAGGGATTTCCCCATCACCCATTGGGAGCAGAAATCAGGGTTTATTAGCTTCTAATACCAACTAAAACGGAAATTCCGCAGCCAGTCTGGCCGATCATGTCAAGTCTGTAAGTGAACATAACAACTCAGTGCAGTATTGCCCCAAGAATACAAAACATCGGAAAGTGTACCGCCCTCGTTTACCAGTAAGGAGTAAAAATGTGGCCTTGTGCTTCAAGTGGGTGGCACCTAGGGGTTATTAATGCTACATAGACTTTAATGTACTGAGAGTGCGTGTGTGCAGTGGGCCATTTTGACTACCCTCAGCATTTAAACCTTCGCCATGCGATCTCTTCAGGACCTTCCCCTTAGATAGAGGGTAGCGACAACTTAACTCTAGTTGACTTATTAAGGACAGCGACTTTGTCTTGAAATCCATATTGTGACATATACTACTAAATTGATACTCTCTTATCTTTATCCTAAGCCCTTTTGTGTTGTTGGTCTTGTGGGCCGAATAATTGTTCTTAAATGGTCCAGAGGGACAAGGTGGTGGTAGATCATTGTGTGTCTAGAAGACATTGCAGTTTTACAATTATCCATTTCAGGCAGTTTTTGTTTAAAGGCCGGAGGTATATTTGAAATTGATTGCTTTGGAAATTCTTGGTCTGACAGCACCGGCAGAACTAGGCACGGACTAAATCCAAGACTTGTTTTCAGGCTCATGATAGCGAGCAAGCTAATAGATTTGACCCGTTAGTAACCATTTATGTTGTCCCCAGGACTTCAGGACATCCAGGTACTCAAGGAGTCATTCAGGGCAATTTGGTTGTCTCTCCTAATTCCTCTCAAAAGAAATGGCACGAAATTCCACTTCATCCGATTATACTAAACCCCCCTCTCCCTTCCGCTCTCCCCATCATCCATGATTTTACCTTTCATCTTCTCAAGTCAAAACTTTGGAACGGATACCCTTGACATCCCTTCTTTTGAGATTCAACAACAACGATAATTACCCGAACTATTCATCACTGAACTTCCTCCCAGATCTGGCCCTACTTGCTTGGCACATTACTTCCATCATGCACTTACCTAGCGTAGCAGGGCTACTTGTTGGTCTGCTCAAATCTGTACCAGATGCTGGGGCTGAATTCCATCTAAGCCTTGGAAGCGGACCACAAGGGCCGAGAATCTGTTGGTACACTGGTGCTCAGCTAGACAATGTGATTGAAATCACAGACACAGGAGATTTTACGCTGGACAAGGCGCTTCGCCTGGATAATACATTTCAAATGACAGGTACCGGAGATCTACCACCAGCCGAATCCATCCCCGCTTGCTTCATACAGCCGTCCTCAGGCCCCGAACAAGCTGATGAGCAGCAGTACGGAACTGGAAGCGGCATTATACCAATACCGGTAGACTCAGTATCGGCCTACGAGGATACATTGACACAATCAGCCTCGACCAAGATTACCCACCCCGGCTTGAGGGAAACTTCGACCCCCACCATCTATTACCTGGATCGTTCTCTTGGAAACACTCCCACGTTATCAACCTCTTCACCGGTGTCTACCAGCCTGACTTTGGCAACAACTTCAGCATCCATTCCGCATTATGTGCCTTCTTCTTCTGGTCTTTCGAATACCGGAGCTTGGGCTGTTACTCAGGAGACTATGGCGCCCACTACATTGACCACAACAGATACCAGCTCATACAACCTCAGTTCGCATGAACCGTCACCCACTAGCACAATAGGTTCTGTGACTAGTTCCACCAAGGCATCTACTCAACTCAGTGCCAGTACTGCTCCTCCTGCAACCACCACCGTACTTGTCTCCCTTATAACTACTCTCAGACCCATTGGCTCTAGTAGTAGCATCTCGGAAACTGGCTCATCTGCAATAGCCCTCGGAACTACCAGCTCTGCGTCAATGACACTGGGACAGTCAAATACTGCGAGGTCCTCTATGCAGCCAGGATCAATAACAGCGAGTTCGAGTTCAAGTCCAACAATTCCCACGCATCCGACTCCGCAGTCGACTTCAAAAGCATCTGAGGCCAGTGACTTCGTTCACCAATCGACCTCGAAGCCGGTAGAAAGGAGAAAGTTGTCGCCAAAAATTGTGTGGACGACTATCACGGTCCCTTCAAATCCGCAAGGAGTATCAAGTTCGACCTCTACCAAGTCATCCTCTCGATCATCCCCCTCGACAACTCCTGGCCCTAGGTTGAAATTTGTAGATGGAGTAGTCATATTGTCAGGAACAAGAGTTCGACCAACCCCCGCTCACCAAACCACAGTCACGTCAACACTTACAAAGACATCGCCCGCAGCATCGGCACCCACAATAACGAAAAACCGCCCACTGCCCACATCTAAGTCCGGGGAGGAACAACCGGAACGTGGAAGAGAGCCTCAAAGGCCGAAGAACCAGGCACAGGATGCGAATCAAGCATCCAGAAGCTACATGGATAGAGTGACAGAATTTTTCAGGGGGTTCCAAGGGAACTGGGAAGGCGCATGGAACAAACTTGAGGAGATTGTTCCAGGGGGTGATGAAGCCCCAGGACAACCGGGAAGACCATCTTCTGAGTAGAGTACCAGGATGCATGACAGGCCGTACCAATATGATAGCAGCCCTGGGACCGTATCGGAGGTGAATAGAATGGGAAAAGTCAAGAGAGCCATTGTTTAGGCGGCATGATTTATTCTTGTGTTTTGAAAGCATTCTGATGATAAACGGTGGGATGAACGGTGGGAAGAGTTGCGGCACCCGAGATTGTGGGAAAGCTTTACAGAAATCCTTGAGCGGGGAGATTAGGTAGATATTATCTGATTACCTTCAAGCCCGAGCCTCAGATTTCTTTCTTGAGTTAAACAGCCCACAATAGTTATATCTAATTTAAATTGGATGTGTGAAAGTGATTAGGTTTTGCCCAATCTCTCCAGATGATTGTGTAATCTGCCAAGTGATACTGAGCCGTCTGTCCCTCTTCTTCGACCGGATGGAACATTGGGCTCCCGGCCCCAGATTAGCCCTCCCGTGTTTGTCGAGAATATTGACGATGGAGGTGAGTCTTTCGATGAACCGACCAGGATTGGCAGCCTGGCTGGCTTGATCGCCGTAGTCCGCAAAGACAACAAAACGCGTCATGTCGCCGGGAACACGACAGTTCCTGATAACTCGTTCCTCCCAACTCACCGTGTCGCCGTTGAATTTACCGAGTTGGTCCTCCCTGGCTCGACCTTGAGCCTCCCTTTTCAACGGGGCGTCCCTGGAAACCCAACTCTGCTCAGATGCTCGACTCGCACTTTCAACTCGACTCGCCCTCATAAAGGGATCCCCATTGACCCCATGCCCTTCATTGTCCACTTCATCACAACTATCGAACATCTCGCCTCACAAGTCGACCGTGCTTGGACGCCCGAATCCCTCTTTTAATTCGACTCTTTCTGATGTATGAACCCAAATTGTCAGCGTCATCTCCGTCATTATAGATTTGTTGCCGACTGGCAACAAACCTCATTTTGGTCATCAAACTTTGAACTCGCTTCGCCCGCCTGACCGAGTCTCCTCTGGCGGGGGAAATCTCCCAAGCAACACCACTTTCCATAACAAATCGTATTTGCCAGGAAGACGCCCCGCCCGTCGCAGCCTGAATGCCGCTGGGAGTACGTTTACGCCCGACGTTTCCAAGCTCGACCTCCACAACTCGATTGCCCCGGCCCATGATGCCCCTACCAACATTGTTCCTGTGGAGCTTTGGATACCAACGGCTTCAATGACTGAATTCGTGCATAGTACCGCGGACGGAAGCTTTTCAGGCCCTTAAGGTATTCCTGAAATGCTGTTACTTATAGTTATGGACACAACTCTCTCGAAGGATTAATCAGTCTTCTTTCCGCTCAAGAACTTTTTTGTTTGCACTGATTTAGGGACGAGGTCAATACGAAGGGTGAATATTTAAGTAGATATCTCAGCGTCCCTCCGCATGGCCAGCGCCATCGCCACCCCTCCGTAACTCAATTGCTTTCCCCAGTGCCTCTTCCACTGCCGCCACAATCTCTTCCTCATCTTCTAACCCCACGCTAAAGCGAATTTGTTCTGGCCTCGCGCCATACTGGGAATTATGTCAGCAACTTGGTTTGTCTTCTATCAAACACTGGCGGCCTTTGGACAACAGCTGGGCACAGAAGGTATCGACACCCCCGGCAAAGATGAATTCGCGTAGCGTGTTAGAGAAAGATGAGAATTCTTTCTTTAAAATTACTTACACTGGCGTGATACTTGGCCTCCTCGGGAGTCTTCCCGTTGGCAATGGCATTGAACGGTAAGGCCAGAGTGAGGTGGGCACCTAGGTGCGGGCCGCAGTGCAACTCCAGATTATCGTAAAAGGCCTGCGCCGCCGCGAGATCCTCAAATTCCACGGAAAGCAGGCACCCATAGCCCGGCGTGAAGTCTGGCGTGATCTTGCGCATGAAGGCCTCGTAGTTGTCCCGTGTGTTGCTTGTGGTTGGGTACAGCACCTGTCTGACGGGAGAGTCCGGGTCTTCGACCTGCGTGGCGAGGTATTCCGCCAGCGCCGCAGCGTTGCGGTTCAAGATTGCGGAGCGGGCAAGGTAGTTGTTGCTGTTTGCGAGAAGGGCCTCCGCGTCGGCGGCGAAGACTTCGTTGTGGAATGTACTTGCCATGATTCGCTTGACGTCGATATAGAATGGGGACAGTGGATTCAATACGATGCTACCAGCCATTATATCCGCGTAGCCACTGAACGACTTCGTGCATGATGTTGTGATCAAGTCTGTTACGGGTAGGATGTCGATGTTGCAGAATGATCCGACTGTGTCGTCGACTACGATAGGGAAGTCGTACTTGTCTGCGATCTGGCGCAGGCGCTTGAGGTCGGTGCTTACCAGGATGGGGTTGCTTGGGAATTCGACAAAGGCATAGCTCACAGTCTTGCCATCTTCGTAGAGACTCTTCAGGTACTGCTCGATGGTATCCCATGAACCACTTCCGGCGTCACCAAAATGTTTCATGCCGCCCGGAGCCTCGTCGAATAAGTGCCAAGTGGAATGAGATACTGATCCGAGGACAAGGATGGTCCCAGGGCACCGTTTCATGAGAACTTCGTTCAGCCTGTATATGGCAGCCATTCCAGTCTGATACAGGTAGACGTCGTCCGGTTTGACCTTCACCTTCTCGGGGTCCAGCGGAGCTCTGCGTAGTAAGTCGCTGATGCGATTTCGTAACTGCGCGTGTGCTTCAGATTCCGGGTAATACGTTGGAGCCGGAATATCGTCAAGATCACCAGACCAAAACACCTCTTTGAACTCTGTGTCCGTATATTTCAGCAACTCCTCGGCTGGGCGAGTAAGCATGCCTGTCCCAGTGTTCTGCCACGCCCCAATTACGCCTTTGGTCTTAGCGATGTGATAGATGACACAGTACAGCCTGACTCCGTGAATCTCTACTATCCTGAATGACAGATCTCCTTCAGAAAGCCGGCTTTCTTTCCGATGAGTCGACAGGGAGTGCTCTTTGTGGACGGAGAACGCCGCCGAGTCGGTATACATAAGGAGTCCCGTCATCTCAGGCAGGTCGAGCTTCTTGGCTATGGCCGCTGCGAGCTGGCGGATTGGTCCAAACGGGGAGAACCGAGGATACATGGACTTCATTCTTCCGAACACGGTCATGTCGCCGTCACGAAACCTCATTGCCGTGTCCCAGCCGGGCATGTTGAAGGTGATAGTGTGGGGACCCTCGGGTGGCAGGGAGTGTCCGAACTCGGTCGTTATGGGCTTCACAGGCATCATGAAAGCGTCTTGATTTGACAGCTATAGTGGAGAGCTGTGTATAATCTTTTCACGAATTTTAATTGCTTTTGGAGGATCGCAGTAACTTGGCACGGTTCTATGTCCTCTGGGAAGGGATGATTGTAGCAGATCGAAGGGAATATGTAACAGGTTGAGCGCACTGATCTAAGGGCATCTAACTCTTATAGATCTACGATCTATCACTTGCTCACACATGTCTCTTCCATGGATGGCCATGTCGGGGGGATATAAACGGACAAGAAGGGCAGCTGCGTGAGCATCCGTCGCAGTCCGAGAGTGTCTCGAGGATCCTTAGCTCAACGGCGTAATAAGCTGCTACACATACGCCGGCCCAAACCTTTGCCTTGCTTGGCGATTGAACTACAACATCCCCTGACATGGATTATCGTCGTGCTATATCTTCAGCCCTTCAGCCCTGAAATGCACATTCCCAGGACAGGGCCAGTCAGAACACTAGCTCGCCAGCAAGCGCGAAACAACGATTCCGGAGTAGTAATAGTGCTAGTATTAGCACACTTTACAGATCAATAGGCTCAACTATATGCAATTACAAGCTAGCACCCCCCGCAAAACGCCACGCGAATGAGTGTATGCCAGAAATGTAATAGGTTGCGCACGCACGCACGCGAGAGCCGAACCATGTGATCGTATCTGTCGGGCCACGGCCCCGAGGCGTTGAACCATTTTGGCGCTCAATCTTGGCGCTGGACAAAGCTTCAACGATTATCGGAACTGTTAAGTCATGTATGGGGCCCTGGAGCTTCTGAGCTTCCCGATGATTCATCCAGGACCGTTTCTTCCATTGGAGACCCATTCGGGACCTGGAATCATCAGGTCTGCTTATCGCTGCTTGAGAATTTGTCTTGCACTTTTCCTGCGTGCCCATCCCCAGATTTCATCCACCCTACGGCTCAGTACACCAAGATTATTCATTGATTACGCTCGCTTCTACCACTTGACGTCCATACTCTCATTATTTTGTATCTCAACATGCCACATCCCTCGACCGCCGACTTCTCGCTCCTCATCTTCATCTCTGACGATCTTGCGTTGATCCCCCCCTCGTGGCGTCGGCAACATTTGAAGATGCGCATATACGGGATTTCACTGCGAAACCAAAGTCAAAACCGAAGCCAATGATGATGAGTTGCAGGATAGTTTGACTCACAATGTGGAGATGCCTCGATGCACCTCAGACTGAGGCTGTGATATTCATGGTTGATCGATAACTCTGGAATGGAAAAAAGGACGCGTGCCGTGGGAAGGCCCGTCAGAAAAAGTCGTTTGCACAATCAAAGCCGAGAGGCTCCTGGCTAGTGGAATAGTATAATCGTAAGGCCATCAAACCCACCTTGAAATGCACAAAACCTTGCCAGCAGCTTGCGCACCGCCAGTGATAATTGATAGCGTAACGCTGTTGCCATGCCACGAGCTC
The DNA here is from genome assembly GCA_038088545.1 of Diaporthe humulicola. Lineage (NCBI taxonomy): Eukaryota > Fungi > Ascomycota > Sordariomycetes > Diaporthales > Diaporthaceae > Diaporthe > Diaporthe humulicola. Next base: position 370,681 of record JBBWSL010000025.1, on the reverse strand, counting down.
CACAACGAGGTAGTCTTTTCCCTTGGTATCGCGGGCTTTGGATCTGGGTGTTCATTGCGAAACTCAGCAACATAGCGTCGGTTGCCTCCTAGGTTGCCGCCCTGCCCAAATTTTCGGAGAGGGACAGTGTAGTACCTTGCTACCAGCAGCATCTCAATAGCTATTACAGTGGTTCTGCAGAACAATCCAGCGCAACAATTATTATCTGAGACTAGTTGGAAGTGCCAGCTGAGCGAATATCTCCGGCACTTTCCAGGTCCTGAGCCTGGGGAGCCACATACGGAGTTTTCCTCATAGCTACTTCCATAGTTAGTTAAGTGACGCGTCTCTGAGATCCTTGGGGCGTTGTAGAACTGATTGTAGCATGGCATGACGCATTCGATGAGGCAAGAGGATAGCAAACTCACCTAGGTGACTTTAGCTGGGTAGTGCGTGTAGCATGTTGCCTCCCTTAGTCACTCTTGCCACTTCAGTCAAATCGTCAACTGGTGACCCCTAGATGGTTACTCTGCGACTTGTAGAACATTTCTGATCAAGGTGTTGTTGAGGTTTTAATTGTCAATACAAACTTGTCCGGATCACTGTTACAAGGTCGAGAGTCAGGAAACATAGGCGATCGATGAGGCATGATATCAACTAGCTGCTCAAGAGAATCGCGTTGTGCGGGGTTGTTGGCCTCCTGCCGATTTCAGAATTAGTCGCTTGATAACCATTCCTGATGGACCACGATGCGATTCTAAGGCTCATAGCAATAGTAACAGGACGCAGTCTGACACGCGCACACTCATACTCTGTCCGTAATACGTCGGTAGTCGCTGCCGAAAACATGCAACAAAAGCATCTAGAATGCGCCTTCTACGTTTCATACATTGTTGTGTACGTGGAGAAGTGGAAGGAATGTAGAAAACAAACAACAATCGCTCTCTCGTCTTACTGGAAAAAGAACGCTGCCCTCCTTTTTTCTCCAGTTCCCGATTTTCTCTCCATCCTTCTTCGAATCAACATTCGCGCGGTCCGTCAGCCAAGCTTTCGTCACTCTTATTTCTGTATTCTCTCTTTGTTCAATAGACTCGCTTTACACTTCTTTGCTTCCAGCGTCTTCTGGCCGACCGGACTGTCGGAAGAGTAGTGCCATGAATCCGTCGCCCGCCCAATCTCGGAGGAAGAGACTCAGATCTATCTGCAAATCACTGACGAAGAAGCCCGCGCCATTCTCGCCGGCGACGAATTTCAAGAACGTCTTCGGCCGTTCCAGTTCAGTCTCCCTCCGGTTAGTGCAGACGATGATGTCCAAAATCTTCGGCGTGGTCTCTCCGCTGAAGAATCCATCCGGCGACCAAGGCCTCGCCGAGAAAGAAGAGCCAAGCCCAGCAGACGCTGGAGGGACTGGGTCAGGTGTTGACGGGAAAGCTTACCATGGAGGAGACCATGAAAGGCAACATGCTGGAGCTTGAGCAAAGGGTGCGCGAGCACTGTGCCGAAGAGTTCGATCGATGCCTTTCTGTCGAGTAACACCGGTGGAAGGAAGCGAGGCAGATGGCAATCAAGAGAGAGCAAGAGCATTTTGACAGGAAGTTAAGAGATCTTCCAGAGGAGACTGGGAGCACTAGACAGCGTGAAAGAGGCGAGCGATGACGACAGTACCATCAACAAAGAAAACATATTGGTGGAGAGACCAGCGGAGCTCACGACTACGCCACGAGGTCCGTTCTCGGCGTCCGTATGTGCAACAGCCAGGCAAAAGCAAGGAACCAGTTACGGTGCTTCCGCGCTTCGACAAGCTACATGATAGGTGCCTTGAGCGGCAGCGAGGATGTGACTCTGGTAGAGCAACCAGTCCAGTAGGGTTGGCGACAAGGCGGGGATCAGCCAGATTGTGGGAGCAACGTCGAAACCCACACCAAGCGGACCGAAGACTGGAATCCTGGTCTATGTCACGCCCCAGATTGCGTGCAGTTCCCTAGCTACTCATACGTAAAACTCGATAAGATTTGGGATCAGATAAAAAAAAAAGTCATGTAAAGCCCCGTCTTGGATGTGTGGATGATTGAGAAATTTGCGTGAGTCCCTACAAACTTCTGGATGATGCGGAGTCTCCCCCCCCCCCTTCGAGGCTGAAAGCCCCATTCCATCCATGCTGTTGCCTCGAGGACTGCTTATTCCCCTGTTCTCTTCTGTTGCTGACCGTAAAAGGAAGTCCGGCAGGCCGGATGCATCCAACGGGGGTACTTGAGCTGCACTTCATTGCTGTACTGATTTGCCTGGAGAAGACAGGCCAGAGGGTCGGACAGAGCATTCCACTAGACGGCTTGTTCCTCTCTGTCTGGCTGCATCTTTTGATTGACCTTCTCACATGTGCAACTGGGATAGGCAGAGTTGTGCAAGGTAGAATGAGATGTATTCAGGTCCACCCTATGGGTAAATGTGTGGGCGAATTCCGGTCTGGTCTTGAGGGTTTAAATAGCTACATGGGCAGTCTGCAGCCGGTGAATAGAACAATTCACACAAGAGTCTTTGTGATAGAACTCACACCGTTGGAAGAGGTTGAAGAAGCGATAGTTATACCAAGACTAAGCTCTATCGATGACCGAAAGCATCTAATTGGGAGGGGACTAAGAGCATACAAGCTCTGGAAAAAAAACTAAGCTCTATTTCTCTAAGCATCATGTTCAATTCAAAATTTACACAGCTATGATCTTTGCGAGCTGATTAACAGCATTGTATAATACCTCATGAGACTGAGTCGCGCAATATTATTCTTCTATTGCCTGTTCACTGATAGGCCGTCTGCCATTAGAATGTACTGCTTACCGTGGCATCCGGAAAGGATTTCACCGTACACTGGGGGGAAATGGTGCCGGAAATCATCAAATCCAACAGTAAAGACTGCAAAATCTCAGCATTAGACTAAGCTCTCGAGATTGATTATTCTCATAAAAGTCAGTAAAAACGTGGCGCAGAATCTAGGCCGTCAGCAGCATCCCACGACTTCGTACCTGGAGGCTGGACTACTGTCTGCTGCTTGTGAGACACAAGGTTAATCGAGACGCGTCAAACTCAGTAAAGCACCTGTTAGCTTCATACTCCCTTCACCTTACCACAACCATATTCCCACCTTACACTGTTCCAGATCTAGGGGTAGCTGAGCAGTAGGGGTGACCATAGTAAGCTGTTTCGTCCCCTTGAGATCAATTACCACCTGCCATATCCGTCACTAGACTACCTAGTAGTTAAGGAACTTACCATGCGGCCTATCAGCAGGGCTATAGAGGCTCAGATGATCTTTTGGAGACGAGAACGAGTCTTCAACAGTACAGTACTGCCAAGCTTGGGAGCTAGCACCAGCAGTTCTTGGCTCATCTGCCGTGGCGGTTGTGGAACATGAGACGCCACGGTTTCATCTTCCTCTGACATGCGCGTGATGAGCCACTGATCCCGGCCATTACCCTAGGATAATAACTTCGATCAGGCATGGCTTTGGACATCGGATTGGCGTTCGCGGGCCGCCTACCCACACTTGAGTGGGTAAATCGACAATAGGCAGGCAATTCCATTATGCACCCCCCAAAATTCGTAAACAGCCGTGAGCGAGATGGTGGGGGTGATAGCAGATGCAGACTTGTTGCATGTGCTACGACAACTAACTCTTGAAATCGACTTCTGACCCCGAGCTTCGATCCTGATGTGGTTCTACCCAATTCGGGAAAGCATGCCGAACATGGCAAGCAGCTTGATTCTTTTTGAGCCATTGAGCTGCCTCGGCTCATATACTGGCTGTGGCGTTTTGTGTAGCTAAAGTGGCCGTCTCCTCGTCTTCGTCGTGATTACAACTTCAGGTCGCATCGAAGCGCCACTCGATCCCATCTCTGGCCCAAGACGCTGTGCCATTTTGTCGCCGGCCCACGGATACGATGGGCTGGTTATACAATTGGGCAGCACAAAGGTCAGATCCAAGGGATACCTGCCGATATTGCGAGGCTTCGGACGATACCCATGACAACTTATCTCCACGTGAACTTCGCAACGATAATGGCAACAGGAGAGGCAACGGTGGTAATGGAGATAGGCACAACGGTGGCAGAAGAGGTGACGGAGGCGAAAACCAAGGCGGTGACAGAGACAGAGGAGATAACGGAGACGACAATCAAAACAAGAACAGTACGTCTCCCTAGGATTTATACCAGATGAGCTCTGGTGTGGGTTAATCTGACCTTTTCAGATGACGACAAGAACAACGGTGGCAAGAAGAAGCCATCCGATCATTCAAGCTCAACGGAACCGCCTTCTTCAATTACTACAACGATAGTCTCTGTTGAGCCTCCAACGACAATCGTGGTCCCTTCAGTGACTCTCACCTCCGTTGTCACAACGACAACAGAAATACCAACTATGTCTACGCAGACAGGAGCCAGTGCTACGCCTACAAGTTTCACGATCTCCATTACAACTTCAGTTCCAGCATCATCTTTATCATCAATGGTTTCCCCATCTTCGATATCGGTGACAGCGACGACAGTACTTCCAACACCACCATCGACTTCAAGCTCTCAAGGGAGCCCTCCGGCTATATCGAGCTCAGAACTCTCCAACGGGGCTAAAGCCGGCATCGCAAGTAGGACTCGACTCACCAGTGAAGCCGCCCATATAGAAATCAACGCTAACTCGATCCACAGTCGCGGCCCTCTCTGCGTTCGCTCTCATTCTCGGGGGCGTCTATCTCTGCTGGCGGCGCGGAGCTTCCCGGACGAGAGGACCCGCTGGTATGCAACCAGAGACCCCCGGTGCGCAAGGCTCCTTGGTCCAAGGCGCTGTGGGTATGGCACAAGCGAGAAGAGGCAGCGTCAATGATAACGCAGGAGACACGGGAGCTGTCCATTCCTCATCGTGGCGAACCACGCACCCGTGGCGCCCACCATCAGCACATTCGGACATGGCAGCCCCTACCACAGACATTCTAGCACCGCCTGCCCCAGCGTTCCAGAGATCCGCCCAGGACGCGAGGAGGACCTTGGCCACCTGGGATACAAGCTCCGAGCCAGACTCGTCGGCGGCTGACCGGTTCTCTGCTAGCGTGCTGGCTACACACCTATCCCCAGCACCAACCCGTCCAAGGCGTATTGCTGGCTCGACAGATGTTTAATGCACGAGGTACGGGGAGGCGTTGACGCCAGGCATAAGAAGTATAATTTGACAATCTGGCATGTATATATCTTGCTGAGATGAATCTATTCACGCTACCTTCAGCCTTCATGTGACGGTACGGCACTTATATACTGCTAGAGATATGGGCATGGATCGATTGTTATGGTCTTTTGGCCCAGCGGTCTACTTTCCTAGCGGTCTACTTTCCTAACGGTAGACGGAATCCGTGTCACTTCGGTCCAGTTTCTCTCAAGGCGCGCTGACGGGCCAAAGAGATCAAAGAAACAGCTTCATGAATCTGTATGATGAGTCCAAAGGAGCTCTGGCTGTTGATAGCAACATGATTGCTACTAGGCCTGAGAGAGCCCGTAGTTACGACACACCAAACAACTGCGAGTCTATTCTGGGCATAGCAACATATGGGTACAGGACAGGTATCGGTGGTTCTGTGTGGCCCATATGTACCCAAGAGCTGGCTGTGAGCTCTAATGCTATGGCGCATAGCGTTTAAATCTATTCAATGGAAGATTAACATAAATACGACGGTTCGCACTCGTAGTAGCTATAACCATCGAGTTAGTAGGGAAGCCGATGCACCGTCCGTTTTTGCCGGTTCGAATCTCCGCATTCATTACCATACTACTGAGTACCTAGTATCAGCGGAGGCCATGGACTTGACGTGCGGACTGGGAATCCTGCTGTGGTCACTGAACGTTCTCATGATTAGCTGAACATGATCCAGTGAAGCCCAGTTGCTCACTTTGTCTGTCGTTTGTATGATCCGACTATTTAAGAAGAAAGACCCAACCTCTTCTGGGCCAGTCCCAACTTAAACCTTCCGCCGTCAGACAACTCTTGTATACCTGAAAGCAAGTCAACAGCCAAACAACGGCCATTGTCAGTCAGCAACCCTTCATCATGAAGAACATCAAGTTGATCATCGCTGCCGCATTGGGTGCCCTTTCCTCCCTGGCCGTAAGTCCACACCTCTCGATAACACGTTACTCAATCGAGACAAACGATGATGGAGACTAACTCAAGACAGGCGGGCACACCGGTTGATGCAAGCCACAACGTCGCTCCCGAGGTCGCGGCAGCCAAGTTGCCCTCGGATGCCGAGTCTAATGGTGTCCCTCTCCCCTTTGTAGATGCCATGGTCATGACACCTAAACCCAAAAGGATGAACTGCGATATCTCAGGGAACGAGGCATTCGTTGGGGATATCCATCGGGGCCAAATTCACCTCAAGCTCCAGAGGGGTAAGCCTGGAAACCAGGCTGTATGTCGCAGTACCCCCTGAATTTCTCTGTTGCTCGACGCTCAGGCCGTACATGATTTACTAACACACTACAAGCACTCGTGCGGCCGGGTGAGCTGCTCATACAACTCAGCCATCTTTTGGTGCAACGACGTAGGCTACCCCCCTCCCATGAGCAAAAAAGAGAAACCTCCTTCGTTCATGAGCAGTCCGACCACCCACACTCCACCGATGAAATCGTCTTTCAGGGCTAATTGCTGACATGCTTTGGCTCGACAGTCGGCAGAGCACCTCACCTTGCCCTACTGGGGCAGGATTTCCCAGGGTGTTGATGAACTGCTCTCTTCCAGACACAAATGCTCGAGAGGTGATCTTGTGAAAGGGCAGGTGTTCTACGATAATTGGAGTGTCATTGTGAAATCTGAAAGCTGTTAGGTAGAGGGAGTCGATATTGGGGACCGATATTAATAGTTAATGTTGTCTCTGATTTCCTAGAGAATAGTACAGCAGAAGAGCATGCGAATACAAGACATTGAATGACTACTTTCTGACCACATGCTTTTTCTGCCATGTCCGGACTCTGCAAGAATGATGTGTGTTACGTCCATGCCATTCTGTACAAAGAGCTGCAACTTGAATGTCAGACTGGCGCACAACAGCATCAAACCTAAAATCAACCGTGACCACTGCTGGTCCGTAGCCGGATGAGCCTCCGGGTAAGCCCCGCATTGGAGACGTGGCAGGGGGGCCGATCACCGTCATTCCGAGAATAGATCATAGTGCTCGGGCTGGGAGACTGCTGATTGCATTTGGTGTTAATCTCGAGCTACACGATATCTCGACACGCTGCCCTTGAACAGCTGGCCATAGTGGATGAGGAACGGCAGGCTACTGTGGAAATGCGCGATCTCGTTGTCGCATAGGCTGGCTGCTCTGGATCAAATCTCGGTCTACAGTTCGTCCGGGGCTGTACTCAGAGCACTCCCAAGGCCAGCAACATCCTGCTGAATGTAAACCTCGCCTCCACGGCCGTCGTCTCCAAGGTCCCGCACGTGCCGGATATTCTTGCCCACGGGAAACGCGCGCCTTCCCGTGTCGATATTTGTCCGCCATCCGGAAGCCTGCGTGGCTTCTTCTACCAAACGCAGAAGCGCCAGGTCGCTCCCTATCAATACGATTAGCACAGTAGAGACTTGGACCAATCCCTTGGTGGACGTACCTCTGGCACCCATCAATGAGGCGCTGATGGGCCTGTACTCTAGCGATTCCGTCACGCGAGACTTGTAAGGAAGCTGCGCGACTGTAACGAGGCGCTGTCAGCTACGGATGTCGCCTAGACCGAAGTTGGATGCTGCACTCACATGGCACAACTATCTGCGGGGTGCCCAGCATTGGTGATAGGAGTCTGGTATCAATGCCCTCCAGGGCTTCGGGCTCACTAAACCGTAGTTAGAAACTCAGAAAAGTCCTAAAAGGTACGCGCAGTAATGGTTCCAGTGATTGCCAAATAAGAATTGTCCTTTGTACGAAATCACCAACATACCTCGGGGGTTCGTCTCGGTACTTCTGCGCAGCAGTGCCAGCTGGCAGTATCATGATATCATCAGACTCGTCGCTAAGGGACATGACCGTCTCATCAAACCATGTCCTGAAAGTCTCAAGCCGAATGAGATACTCGTCATAATCGTCGTTTGTGACCCGCTCACCAATTTCCCTGGCAAAAAGAGGTCAGCTCCGCCACCAACGCGTGCGAATATGCGCAAAAGAAGCAGAAGGCATGTATACCATCGGTAGCTGGGAGAATCCTCGACGAAAGGCTCGCGGCCAACAGAATCGCCGTAATCAGCTCTGAATTCATCAAATTTATGGTAGAAATCATGGCACAAGGACCAGAACGGTGCCTGCCAACAGGTCAGTAAAACGTTTTCCAGCCGAGATATGAATAAGCACAGGCGAGACTTGCCTTCTTCAAGTATTGCTGCAAGGGCACACTTGATGCCGTAGAGTCGGAAGGGGGCGAATCCTCCCATAGTCGGGCTATATTCACTTCGGCCCTCCTGACGTCCAGGTGAGTCTCCAAATTCTTCACGAACGTTTCCACTAGTTTCTGATGCTTGGCATCAGCGAGAGGAAAGTAGTCAGTTGGGTAAACAATGCGACGAGGCAGCTTGACACGTTTGTCAGAGACTGCAAGGCTGTGCTTTGCTGCAGAGACTAGGTCCTCCAGACGACGGCCAAACAGTCCAACAGTGTCATATCTCCTACAAAGGCAGCTGGTCAGTTGTATAATTGGTAGAATGGCTATAGCGAAAAGGAGATGCTCACTCTGAACTGATCTTCACACCTTCCAAGGACGCTGAGTCGTATGATGAGCGAAGAGCATGCAGTCCATGGTCTGTGGCTCGATCCCGGACACCTCCGTCGGCTATTCAAGAAGTGATGAAGTTCAGCAAGGCACACCCGATCACAATAACAGCACGGGTCAAGGAAACTCACAATCCCCACCAACAGCAAAGTCGAGCCATAGGTAACCCGCAAGGGAAGCAGCGGCTCCTGCGGAGCTACCGGAAGCCTCATGATACCGGTCACCCCTGGGGTTCACGGGTGCATGGTGGTCGACCCACTGAAGCCCAGTCGTGAACTGGGTCGTGCGCGTCTTACCCACGACCACGGCGCCCAGGTCGAGCAGCTTCTTGACGTACGCCGCCGAGGCGTCGGCTGCGGGGTATAGCTGCGTCCACGCCCGGCTGGACAGAGTCGTCTTGGCGCCTTGGACGTCGAAGGTGTCCGTGAGCGCGACGCGCTTTCCTGCTAGCGGCCGCCTTGAGTCGGGTCTGTGATAGAAACGGCTGGGCACCGGGATAGTCTTGGAGACACCATCTGAAGACAGCGTTGCGACGGCTTGGAAGCTGATAAGCGTTGTTAGATATGAGTTTTGTCGTGTGGATGGACGGAGCGTGCGAAGGAATGATACCTCTGAGGGTCGAAAGGGCTGTCTGGCAAGAGACCGAAGTTAAAGGCATCGAGTTCGTCAGGATAGAGCCGCCATGCCTGATGTAGGTTCTGCCCGCTCAGGAAATATGGTCCAGATGGCAACAAGTCAATTTCTTTAGATATATCAAGCCCATTTGTCATATGATAGACGGTGAAAGGGCAGTCCGTGGAGGACTGTACATCAGATGCACTAGCACAAGCTCCATGCGGTTCCGAAGCAGACCCGGACGGCTTGACGACTATGATGCCGGTGAACTCATCTGTGCAGACATCGTCGTTGTCTACGAGATACTGCAGAGTCCTACCAAGCTCCTCGGGGCCGGCGTTGATCTCGTCCTCGCTGAGGACGACGACGGGGATGACCTGGTCAGCCCTCACGCTCTCCTCGACGCTGCCCTGCACTCTGTCAGCGTTGCTGTGGGTGAGATATGATGGGGGCAAGATAACAGCCGTACCAGGATTTGAGGATGCACGAGGTAGTCAATACCTGCCACAATACAGGTTATGAGGTGCTTCAATGCCATTTTCGAGATGGCGGCTCGGATCGTGGTTGACGTGATCCCCGCGCGGAGGCTGTCCCTACGTGCAGGGCGATTTCAGGGTCTGGGCTGACAGGACCTCGGATCATAGCGCCTGAAATCCAGGTCGCTTGGCTGCCCGGTTGGCTCTTCCTCAGGACCCCACCTCTCCAATTTGGATCAAGATCCGCCTGCCAACTACCTACTTAGGCACTGTGTACGGATACTGGTGCTATTTCGAAGCTTGAACCCCAAAAGAAACATCAACTTTATCCCAACTTCCGAAATCGTTGTCTCGCGACACACCGCAAACCTAAGGGTTGTCTCAGCTGCCGTCACCCACTTTCTGTCAAGTGCTGCTTGCATCTCAGATCACGTCAATCTCAGTATCTAGAGGTCTCTTGCTCCCGGATGTCTCATCCCAGGCCGCCTCCACAAGCAGCGTCTTGCTAGCTGTGCTTGGTTTCTGCAGGGTGACGTCGCCTCACGCACCTCGTGTCGACACTAAAAATGGACGGCGGCGACCCCACCCGCCCACCAGAGGGTGGCATTCGAGAAGCTGCTGCGACGTCAAAAACAAGCCCTGCGCATAACATGTCAAGTCCGATCAGGTTACGGACCGAGTGCTGCACATGGGAGGCTCGTTTAGAGTTTTGTCGTCAAATGCTCCGATCTGCCCTGCAGCATCGTACGTCGCAGGTCTGCCGCCCGTCTTCACACGAGCCGGGCAAAAGTGCAGTCTCTGCTCCATCTCGTGAGCACTTGGGCAAAGCAGATCATGTGCTGTGGTGGTCCCTAGGCAGCCTGTTCATCGGCCATTCCAGTCCATCTCCAGCCTTACTTCGTCGTCATAGCTGAAGGGTTCAGGGTCCTGGCCGCATTCTTCCCAGCGACGTACAGTAGGGGGTGTGTGTGTGGATGTGTCTAACTATGTGCCGGGTGGCTGTTCGGTCAGCAGGGGCCGCCAATCACACGGGGAAGAGGCTGTTCCGGTGGTGTGCATCGCAGGCGTTCGCATGGATTAAACCTGGTTTTGTGGTGCATTCGGCCGGATCGTTCTTGTCTTGGCCTTGCGTCGCCGGGCATAGCCCGCGGCCGCCTGTATTTCAGAGTATCGATGAGGAATCTATCTCTGTTCATAAATATGTTCCACGCCCTCGCCTGGTGCCCCCATTGAAGCCCACGCTGCTCTATTCTACTATCTGCTCTCTCCTCTTGCCACCTTACGAAACCACTTCACTAAAGAAGGTCTCTCTTGACTTCCCAATTACATATCCATCCCTCCGTCTGTCCGCGCTTCAAGCTCATTCAAAATGTGTTTCGGTATTACGCCACAGAGGAAAAAGAACTACTACTACCGGGAGGAAGTAGTACCCGCAACGAGATATCATCACCACCACAGCCATCACCACCCGGCAAGAGCAAGCTACCATAGTCACACCTCGCGACACTCGCACTACGGCCACAGCCCTCGGGCTAGCCACCACAGCCACCACAGCGGCCCCGTTGTGTACGAGAAGCGAACATCCCGGCGATACGTGTGAGGCTTGGGCCCAACGACAGCCAGCCTAGTTCTAAGAGACCACCACCTTTGAATGCATGATGCAGCATTTTCCGTACCGGAGTATGGCCATTGATCATGATGAATGACCTCGCCGCACGTCATGGGATAATTTCATCCGGAATTTGGAATGCAATCACAATCAGATACACAGATAAAGCATGGCATAGCATTTACTCCGAGTCGAACTCGACGCACGGGTGCTGGGGGAGCCAGGGACCGGGGTAGCGGCAGAGACGTCACGAGAAGACTTCAAGATTACATGGGTAATGAGAGCAGTTATTTGGTGGTGTTGGCGGCGACATGGTAACGGAAAAAGCCACGGCGCATTGCAGTCTCTCTTGGTCGGATATAAATATGTATAATCAACAACTGCTAGAGCAGCATGCTTCCTTTCTAAGCCAACCAGAATACTTAACAAATGGTACAGTGACCTCCCGTGACTGCCTTGCCGCGGCCACCCGCCACATTGCAATGGCTCCTATGCATGACTGAAGGACGTGCCGTTATGTTTCAATAGAAGTCATCTTGCCCGGTGACCTTTGGGATCTCGGCCCTGTGAATTCGTGTTGCAAGCTAGCAGCTCTCCGTGCCATCATGCTCGGCCTGCCTATGGTACCACTTTGCACCCTCCAAGGAAGATTTGAAGTCGGGCCCAGGCCCAGCAAGGCCCACATCGACGATCGACTTTTTTGACTCTATCGTGGTAATTGATGGAGTTTAAGCGGGCAAGCAACTGTCGTGCAACTTGCTCGGTTGCTCGGTTAATGGATTAGGTGCAGATATGTGTGAGCTAGGGCACACGAGTCTTGAACCTTTTTTTCTTTCTGGTCCTCAAGCACAACCTGGGAAAGCACTCGCTGTTCACCAGCTGGAGGAGAGACAGATAGACTTGGGGCCTTTCAATCTGTGAGTTGTTCGAGATGGCAATACGTGACCTGTTGCTGGTCACCTCTCGGTCACATTTCAGGACCACTGTACAACGTTTCTATCCCCTTCAGATCAAATCTCTCCTTGTGCCTTTCGCACCGGATGGGCTCCTTCTAAGTTGAAGCTATCGGATGATAGAGCGAAAAGGAAAACCGTTGTTGGTAGCTTAAGATTAGCTATACGAACGAAAGGCTGACCATTTTATACTAGCATTTCCAGATTCCGCATCTAAGCAAATCAGCATCAACAAGATGGTTGGAGGAATCAATATAAGATCTGCTTGTTTCCCTTCAAAACCGGCCCGTCGAGAGTCCCATCTTCACTCACGTTCTCAAACGAAGTGAGACTCTAACAACAAACCAAGTGGGCTATTGTTTCAGGTCTCCACAAAATTCTGAGTATAAACTCCATCGCTCACCGAGCTTATACTCCCTGGACCATCACGATGCGGTCTTCGGGCCCCCCTAACCTTCATGCTCCTTCTTGCTTGCTCCATGGCTACATCAATCGACAACTTGAATGGAACAGAAATCGCCAACGTGAATGGACAATGCAAGCATAAGCCTGGCGAGCCATGGTGTATAAAGACCACGCCAGGCGCACGGTTGAGGCACGGGTGGACAATAAAAATTCCCAACGCTGGCACTCCCAAAAACATCAAGACCATATGCAATGGATTCTGGCGTGGTCTCGCACAATTTCCCGCCTGTGTTGTCTCATCGCCCCATGGTTGTTCAATACATGATTTGAACGCCACACTGTTCGAGGCCTGGTTTCACACAGCTCTCTGGTGCAATGAAGGTCATGTTGAGGCTGCATTCTGGGAGGCGACCCACAACAAGTACGGGTTCGTATATTGTAGGGCGGAATGAAGATGCAATGAACCCAGTGGGCAGATGGCTCCTAGGGCACACTCACGGAAGGACATTGTCAATAACATTCCGCCCGTGCCTATCAACAGCACCAACGACCAATATGCTTCGCTTCTGCTGTTCACCTTCGAATTTCGATCACACAGTTTTGTAATTTTGGCACCCGTGCCTTCCTTGATCTTCCTGACGCCTGATGGATCTCGGGGTCAATGACCACATGCACCACACAGTCGACGTTGGCCCTTCTCAGCTTCTGCCACACAACAACACCAGAACTTCAACTGGGACCTTCCGAGGCCTGTACCAGGAAGTTTCGTTCAGTAAGGGCATGATACAAGACTCTTTATTACACATGGGGTAGTTAGGACATTCAGAGGACTCGAAAGCTTCCGAAAGAGTGTGATCGCCAACTCCTTGTAATTACAGAATTTTTGATTCACGTAATTCTGATATACATAATCAACCAGCTTCACTCTCCTTGAGCTCAAGTGCTAGTTATTGTCTGATTGCGCCTTGTCTAGAAACTGTGGTCCTGCAACTCTGATCGGAGCCCAATTGGCCCATCTCTCTCGTTTGCCCCTTTTCTTTCTGTTGTTCTATTGGCCTCGCGTCAGTGGGCCGCTCGATGAACAGTTCGATGGTCTGGCACTATGATAGTGGAATTTAAAGTGGTTGCAGCGGAGGCACGGAGGGTAGGAGCGGTAGGGGACACGGGACAGGGGACCCCCTCCTGACAGCCCAATGGTTCTCTGCATGACGTCAGTGGCTTGACGCCTCTGTCTCTCCAAGCCGGCAACCCGCTGGACGCTTTCTCTGGACTTTGCTCGATTGGGTCAACCTCGACCAGACCATCGTGGAACGATGCCGCTATCGTCGAGACACAATGGAGGGGGGCCGAGGGGGGCGATCTAAGACACCGCTGTCAGTGATGACGGCTGCATGGCACATGGCTGGCTGGCCGCTTTTGCTCATCAATGCCATCAATGCCTTAAAATTCGATATATCTATGAATGGGCCTTGGTTCGACATTTTCCTATCTTATAGACACCCTGGACCCCACCTGCACTTTCAACACGACGTGACCGCATCGTGCCTCCTCCGCCACTTCCTATTTGACACTTTACCGGAGCTTACTTTCGGCTCAGCCCAGGCTTGACACTTTCGGATATAAGCAGCAACGCAACCAGAACGACAACAGCAGGAGCTCCCCTCGATACAGAACAGGCTGACAGGTCAACAAGGCATCTTCGGGGTAACTCAGCTCAACTTTACCATGTGAGTTCACGCAAATTCTACAGTCATCCTCATAACAGATCCGACCCGAAAGCATGCCTGTGTGGTCGCGCAAAAGCTCATCACGTAGCTCAGAGTGGTCCAACCAGAGTTCCGAATCAGGCTACAACACCCGACCAGCAGGCAAGATGTGAGTTTATGAATCCATGCCCACTCTGCGGATCGGAGTTCCCTCTCCAGTTTCCCCACGAACTCTCCAGACATGGTCTAGACCACACATGTACTGAACAACACCAGGCACCGTAACCTTTCCATCCGCTCTGGCAAGACCAGCAGCGGCACCGGCTCGTCCGGCGGCGGCGGGTCGCACCGCGTGGGCTTCTCGCTATCGTCGCTGCGCGGCTCGATCCAGCCGGAGCTGTCGCGCAAGCTGTACAAGCTGATCAAGACGTCCAACAACGTCGTCAGCGCGCACGAGGCCGCGGGCCGGGAGCGCGTCAGCATCGCCACGCAGCTGTCCGAGTGGGGCGAGCAGACGGGCGACGAGGCCATCAGCGACGTCAGCGACAAGGTCGGCGTCATCGTCAGCGAGATCGGCGAGCAGGAGGACAACTACGCCCACGCCCTCGACGACGCCCGTGGTCTCATGAAACAGATCCGCAACACCGAGAAGAGCGTCCAGCCCAGCCGCGACAACAAGCGCAAGGTCGCCGACGAGATCGCCAAGATCAAGTCCAAGGAGCCCGAGAGCGCGCGCCTCGTCGTCCTCGAGCAGGAGCTCGTGAGGGCCGAGGCGGAGAACCTGGTTGCCGAGGCCCAGCTGACGAATATCGTGAGTGATGCTCCTAGTAGTCCCGGGTTTTTGTTGTTCGCCTTGGTGGTCGCCCCCGTCGTGGGGTACCAGAAAGCTAATTACTGTGACGTCCCGCTGTGTTAGACCCGTCAGAAGCTCAAGGAATCCTACGATGCCGAATTCCTCGCCACGATCGAGCGGGCCGAGAAGCAGATCATCCTGGCCCGCCACGGCCGCCGCCTCCTCCACCTCCTGGATGACGGTGCCGTGGTGCCAGGCGACGAGCGCCAGCCCTACACCCATGGCGCCCAGGCCCGCCAGATCCTGAACGACGCCGAAGATGACCTCCGCGACTGGCAGCCGGAGCCCGAAGACCAGCAGCCGGGATCCCACCATCACCAAACGGCCCATGAGCAAAAGGTGCCCACCGAGCTCAGCAGCCCGACGTTCTCGAGTGGTGGAGAGTTAAGCCCCAGGGAGGCCACGCACGGTGGCATTGCGCAGAATGTATCTGGGAACACGGGGGCTGAGGTGGCAGACACCACCTCGACTACCCAACCTCAAGGTGAGCCCGCGTCCGCGAAGAGAAGAACAGAAGGAGGTGGTGGTCGTAGAGGTGGTACTGGAGTCAATGGCGGGGTCTACGGGCACCGCCGAGGAGCGTCAGACGCTGAGATCGAACCACAGTCACCGCAACAGCAGCTTGAGGGGAGCACCATAGTCACGGCTGGCAGCCCTGTCAGCTCCGTGGGTGGCTGGAGGCACCATGACGGTGGTGTTCTGAGGCACAAGCAGTCCGGCCTGGCATTCTGAGACACCAGTGGATGTGAACAGCATGAGAAGGGAAACGGGATGTTCCGGTGAGTAACAAGTTGTCAATGGTTTCTGGCTGGTGGGAATAATCTCGTTCTGCGCTTTGGGTATTTTATTCGGTTGGGGAACATAACTAGCGAGGGGCGTACACTTTTGGATGGAGATTGAGATCGGTTGGGATATTCATTTTGTGTTTCTGAGTACGGCATGAAGGGAGAAACGAGAAACGCAATTACGAGAATAGCATACTGCAATACATCGAAGGCGTGTTACGAATGAAGGTGCTATAAAACGGGTTGGAGTGAATACTGCAGTTCACACAAAGTTTTATATCAAGTTGCGTCGGCAGATTCATGAGCCATTATGGCGAGAGATGCCGTCTCTCTGAAGCAATTCATAATGCAAGCCATGTCTTCAGGGATTGATATTTATCAATGGTGTCAGGGCATAAAAAAAACCAACAACATCGCATTTAAAACACCCACCCAGCAACCAGTAAGTCAAGTGTGTTCTCTTATTCTCTGTCCATCCTTATCAATTATATCATTGGATGCTTACGTTCCGCAGTTACATTGCTAGGCCCTATGATCTGATGTTATCGCAGAACGGAAGATAGAAAAGTACTCTGGGTGTCTCTCCTATTGTATCAGCTGCGCATAGTCCAATACCATCTGTCTGTCTTCAACTATGTCTGAGTCCAGCACCGCTTCTATAGAATCAACGACTTTAGTCAGACCTTTGGCCAAAACTCCAGAGAATGATGAGACTGCTGTAAGTGCTCCGTCTAAAAAGCTGGGAGAACCTGTAGGGTACCCGGGTAAGTTCCGCGAGTGGCTGCCCGAGAGAAATAGGACCTGTTGCCACGGCACGTATGCTGAAAGGGCCCCATAGTGGCCCTTGACGACTCATCTTGGCGAGACGGGCGACAATTCACAATATTTGGACCGGATACAGGCGCCTGCCCAAATCTCATGTCTTACTAGACCACACCGCCCTGGGTGGGTCAATATCAGCCATATTCAGTCAACATTTCAACAGTTCATGGTACCAACCTCCGCTAGCCATTTTTCTCGTTTAATCTCCCAGTGGCACCTCTGAGCCAAACGCGATACCTTAGTTATACGTAGCTGAAATTTGAGGACCAACCCAGATCTCTGAGCAGTAGTTAGTGAACGACCTTGCTCTATCACACACCTCCATGCCTCTACCCGGTCATTGAGCTTGGTAACAACACACTTGAGATGCCGGAAACCATACGAAGTTGCACCCCTGGTGGCGTTACGGAATCTGGGCCGTCGGTTTCTCATCCGTCCTAGGTCGCTGTGGAAAGGTGCCCGCCGAAGCAACCGTCTTTACCATCCCTGGCGTATTTGCATGGCGTGTATTCCCACCAGCCTTCTTGTCTGTATTCGAAAGGTATTCATTACCCTTGGAAAGACAGCGGTCGCACCTCTGTGGCCAGGCCCTATCTCGAGGTGCGCACTTTAGTGGGGTTGTGTTAACTGTCTGGACACAGGCGTCAAATCATGGCGGCAATGCAACTTCTCTCGTTGTCTCTGCGGCAGCACACACATTTGCTGTATGAGAGTTTATTTTTCATTTCTAACGTCTCCAAAAGTCAAAAAGAAGTGCCGTACAGTGATACCATTGCAGTTTTGCACGTATTTTAGTATTACATTATCGCATTCATTGTTCGACAGTTCGGAAAATGATACAGGCCTAGTCTTAAATGGACTTATACGCAAAAGTCAGTCTCCGGGCGCACACAGCCAGCTCACAGCCAGCTCACAGCCACATATGTGTGCTGCTCGCCAAGGCTTTGATTTCCACTGGTGTGCAGCATGCGGTGAGATCTCCTGGGCAAAGGATCACTCTCATTGCATTGACCTGCCTAAAGCAGCGCCGCCAGCACTAGACCGCTTCTAGAGATCCGAGACGTCTGGCCGAAAGCCCATCGCCTATGAGGTAGCCCTCCGTCGCTGTTCCTATTCTTCACTGTCCAGTCACAAGTGCGAGAGGGCAACCGGGGCTCATGGCCAGCCCCCCATCATCTCAGTTGTCCTTACTGTGTAGTGCTGTGGTAGAACCCACACACACACTTTTGATCTCTTAGCCTTTTCGCCTCCCGGCTACACTCACAGATGGACCCCTGCCTGATAACTGACCCCATGCTGTACCTCCCAGTAACCCTCCGGGATGTGGTCCACAATGGATGCGGTCGATGTACACAGAAAAACAAAGCTACGGCCCTGCAGCCAGCCCGACCATTTTGCACCTGAATGTTGAGACCTCAACTTCTCCAATATACAATATCCAATCTTTCCCACTCTTGATCGTTAAATTTCCTCATAATCCCTCGACACCACCGAGAATTCGACTTATACCAACTTGGCGTCACTCAAAAGCCAGACCCACCGTCCCAGGAAAAATAGTCTGGGCCTTGCCTAGTTGGTCTTGCAGCTCGGTCAACTAGTAACACAGCTCACCATTAGAAGACCTCCATGGGCCAAATACCCAAGCTCCCCTGGGATCCATCCTGTCTTTGGAACCCAGAAGGATTCTGTTGGCTGGGAAAACAATCCTTGTCCTACAACACATACTGTAGAAGAAGGCGGCGTGGAATGCGTTCTCCCACAACATATACAGTCACCGGCAATTGAACGGACCTCCCTACAAGACCACATTATTGCCGATCCCAACACAAAGCGACATGTTTCCACCAGACGCTATTGTGTCGGTTGCCATTGGGGTTCCGACTATCCTTATTGCGTCCCTTGGGCTTTGGGTTGCATATGTGACACTTAGCGCGTCAAGACGGAACAAAAGACAGGTGCCAATATTACAACGATCCAGCAATTATTGGGAGCCCCTCTCAACTTTGGATTCCTCGACAATGGTACTACCCCGGCGGCCCGACCGGGTATACTACGCTTGATTGACTGCACTCGTCATACGCGGTTTGGTTCAGTCATCTCAACCTCGTGCACACGTGCAGAATGAACTAAGTGTTACAGATGTAAGTACACAGAACATCACACGAATCAATGAGACCAGGGCTGTCATAATCTCATACATAGAGGCCCCGTCAGTGAATTATTGAGTTTTCACTTTGTATCCTTTTGAACTGAGCGCTAATAATCGGTATGACATAGACTATCCTGAACTTTGTCTCCAAATTCCCAAGATATGTATATTAGTAATAATACTTACGGTTAAAGCACTTCGTAAAGTCTCTCTGTATGGGCCACTGTGATAACCGGCATGACTTCATGGCTTCACCTAGAGTCTCTTAAGGGCAGTTGACATTTGATGCACCGGAATTACCTTGACCATCCTTTTACCACGAATAGCCAAATATTTTATGCAATCGGATTCTTTATGAATGAAAAAGAACTGTTTTCGAAGAAGTACTAAGACATTGCGAGAAGAAATATCTTTGAAGTAGATTGAACTGTGGTCGAAATATCCAAGGCATGTGGGTCTGGTGTCTAAACGCACGGGCCAAGTGGACCACCGGGATTGACAGGGGTAGCTTGATCCCTGCATGAGCTTAATTTAATTCCATCATCATCAGATCACGAATTTGGTCCTCGTCCCATTCTCCCGTCTACCTTCCACCCAGACGATATGGACGTGCTTCTCCGACGGTCTACTTCCAGCTACCTCTGCCGACGCTGCTCACGGCAGGTCGGGAAGTCTATTAGGCGATCCTACACCAGCACTGCCAGGCAGCCCGACATTTACGATGTTGTGTGCGTAGGAGGCGGCCCTGCGGGCCTGAGTCTGCTCACTGCCCTGCGTAAGGACAACACTGCACGATCAATCCTTCTAGATCAGTTTCACTGACCCTGGCCACAATAGGCGCGAACCCCATCACATCCGGCCTCAGAGTAGCCCTCGTCGAAGCCCAGGATCTCTCAAAAACCCACCAGTGGAAGCTCCCCCCGGACCGTTTCTCGAACCGATGCAGTTCCTTGACGCCGACGTCCGCCGGCTTCTTCGAAGACATTGGAGCATGGAAGCACTTCAAGCAGGAGAGGATACAGCCATACCATGAGATGCAGGTCTGGGATGGTGTTTCGGATGCGCGCATCGAATTCGACTGGGGCGGAGGACCTGGTCAGACCATCGCCTACATGATCGAGAACCTCAACATAACGTCCGGCCTCCTCAGCCGTCTTGATGAGCTGGGCGGAGTATCTGTATACGACAATACAAGGCTTGAGGGCATCAAGTTCGGCGAGGACAAGGACGGGCAAAATCTGTCCGAGTGGCCAGTCATCCAGCTGGCCAACGGTCAGCGACTCTGGGCGAGGCTCCTGGTTGGCGCGGATGGTGCCAACAGCCCTGTTCGGTCATTCGCCGGGATTGAAGCACGAGGCTGGGACTACGGGAGACACGGTGTTGTTGCGACGCTACAGCTGGAGGGCGAGGGCTGGGGCGGCGAGGACACCAAGATCGCATACCAACGATTCCTGCCCACGGGGCCTGTTGCCATGTTGCCCATGCCCGGGAATTACTCAACACTCGTGTGGTCGACGACTCCGGAGCGAGCTTCAAGGCTGAAGAGCATGTCTGCGGCGGACTTTGTTGCCACCGTCAACGCCGCCTTCCGTTTGAGTCCCGTGGATCTGGACTACCTTCACAACCAAAGCTCTGGCCAAGTGGACGAGGTCTCGTGGCGTTTGCAGCACACTTCCGTCCAGCCAAAAGCCATTCCTCAGCCCGTCGTCGGCGTTCAGGAAGGCACAGTAGCATCGTTCCCCCTCAAACTGCGCCACGCCGACACATACATCGGCGAGCGGGTCGCGCTTGTCGGGGACGCGGCCCACACCATCCACCCGCTGGCCGGTCAGGGTCTCAACCAGGGACAGGGGGATATTCAGAGCCTGGCCAAGACCATCGCGTACGCCGTCAGTCACGGGCAAGACATAGGCACGCAGCTGTCCCTGGAATCGTACAATGCGGAAAGGTATGCCGCCAACCATGTGGTATTGGGTGTCTGCGACAAGCTTCACAAGCTTTATTCGGTCGGAAGCGGACCTCTGGTTCCTCTCCGGTCCTTTGGTCTTAGCGCTGTCAACGCCATGAGGCCTGTGAAGGACTTCTTCATGAACCAGGCTGCTGGCCACGGTTTGAAGCTGTAGCGGCTCTGGACAGTTTTTGGCAGCATCTGGCCCCCGAGCTAGTAAGAGTACATGTCCATGCTAATACAAATCACAATTTCAATCTCTCGTGACTTGGCGGTGGCTACTACATGCAAAGCTCATGTTCCCAAGATAATTCTACACCGCACCATCCCCACCGTAGTGTTCGGAATGACTATATATTTCATGTTCGCTATGATGCCATCACTCTCACACCCCTTGACTCAAACGGAGGCATGGGAAATAGACGGCCATGGATCGTTTGGATATATCTAAAGCGTGTGAAACAGCTTCTGATCTGGGAAATCAGGTTGAGTTAAGACGACCCAACGTATGAAACAACTGCTCACCAAGCAGCCTGATATCTAAGCACAGTCAGAACTCATCTTTGCTGCCAGTCTGGGAGCACCCAGGACAGAATAACCCCCGCTCAGAGTCATGGTCTACACACTGACGGCTTCCGTTGCAGAGATTAAAAAAATGCATATTCCAGAGCTTCTGGCACTGACGAATTTTTCCAAGGAGCTCACCATCTGACGGCAGCATCTGATAGCAGTGTGCTTCTGCTTGCCTCCAGAGGAGCTTGTAGTCACTGCCCTGGGAGTCCACGGCCTTGCCAAGTTTGTCGAGCAGGCGGCATCAGTGCAGGTATACCGAGCTGGTATAAAGGCAAGAGTGGATTTCGACCCAATGGGATGATTTGACGTGCAGGCTTCTGACCGTACCAAAGTCGATGGACTTCCAGGTTCGATTCTGATGATACAGCCGGTGTTAGAGTGATCTCATCTGCTGGTACTGCTTCAAGAACCTTAGATACCTACCTCTTGATCCACGTGCTTTCAGATGAGCCTGCAGGATAGTCATCAGGGCGAGGACGGAAGCGACCACCCCGAAAACAATTGTGAGAATCTCTCCGGATGTCATTCTCCTTTTCCGCTTG
This sequence comes from Diaporthe humulicola, assembly GCA_038088545.1. Taxonomy (NCBI): domain Eukaryota; kingdom Fungi; phylum Ascomycota; class Sordariomycetes; order Diaporthales; family Diaporthaceae; genus Diaporthe; species Diaporthe humulicola. Next base: position 348,480 of record JBBWSL010000025.1, on the reverse strand, counting down.
GGTGACCTTCAAATCACTGCGTCACAAGACAGAAATGAAAGTAGCTGTAGAATATGTGACAGAATGAACAGTATTGTTGTGTTCAAAGGCTGTTTTATAATGGGAAAAGGATAGCCTAATTAAATACAGAGATTGCAACAGGTGCGGCTCTTGGTAGTGGACGGTGCCAAACCATATATGATCATTTTCAATTCCCAAAATTGACCCAGTGCGGCGATTAGCATCATTGTATGAGCCTGTGTAAGAGGCAAGGCTGATGGGTTTGTCGGGTGCAAAATAGGGAAGCGGAAAGTCAACTAATTGTGTGAGCCTGTGTAAGAAGACGAGGGCATTGGGCCTATGTAACAAGACAAAGATTTGTTTGGACACCCTGATGACATTGCCCAGGTGGGCAGGCAGACATCGGTACTGGCAGACATTGGGCCTGTGCAAAACCAGAGCTGTGCTCGCTCTGGTCATTTGCATAGGATGTGGCGAATCCTTGGCGAAATCGAGCCTGTGCAGAAAATCAGACACTGCGGCGGGAATGAGCCCGTAAAAATATGTTGGTCTCTGGTCAAGTATTGCCCCCGGTGCCAAGATGTGGAACCTGACGGTTTGAGGTGAGCAAGCCTCTTTAAGGAGGGTGAGTCTGTGCCAGGGAAATGAGCCTGTGCAGAAAAGAGTGAGCCTGTGTAGAAAAGAGTGAGCCTGTGCAAGGAAAAGTGAGCCTGTGCTATGGAAATGAGCCTGCGCAAGAAAAGAGTGAGCCTGTGTAAGGAAGAGAGTGAGCCTGTGCTGAGGAAATGACCCTGCGCAAAAGGAATGAGCCTGTGCACGCATCCAGCGACATGCATGCACGTCTGATGCAAGCCTCCTGCATAGCTTGAGCCAAGCCCATAAAGCTGCCGTGGCTGTACCTTGTGCAAGACGTCAGCAGCCAGCTGAGTGGCTCGGGGGCGAAGTAACAATGGAAAAGGGATGACCATATAATCCTGGGCAACCCGCTCGAGGTACCCAAGCCCAAGACTTGACACACACACAGCATCAAAGATTTATCAGCCTTTCAACAAAGCCTTGCTTTATTATTTCTGAAAAATACCAAAAACTATCAGCTTCATCTTGTCCATTGCCAACACACACTATCACGACAGAGCTGATACACCGAGAGCGTCTCAAAATGTCAGGATTATTGTACGTCAGGTATTATTATGGGGTACAATTCCTCTGTCACGTTGTCTGATAATCGCAGCATTGCTCGTAAACACATTCAATCACCTGAAGCTTCCCCCAGAATACCAAAGAACAAGGCTATATTCCAGTGTGCCCTGTGTCCGAAACGATTCACCAGAGCCTACACCTTGCGCGGCCACATAAGGACACACACGGACGAGCGTCCCTTTGTCTGTGAGATCTGCGGGAGGACCTTTAGTCAATCATACGACCTGAGGTCGCACTGGTTGGTACACTCGGGAGAAAAGCAGCATGTTTGTGGGGGTGAACTGCCCAGTGGTCAGAAATGGGGCTGTGGTCAAAGATTTGCCTTATCAAAAAACCTGAGGAGACATTTCAGATCTAAAAAGGGAAGCACATGCATCAAGCCACTCCTTGATGAGGAGTTATCTAATGGTCAAGAAGCGATGCTAGCACCAGGTGCATTGACAAGGGTGACGGATTCGTTGCCAGCCCCGGAGCAGGATTCTCGGCTACATACTTCTGAGCAGACAGAGATACACCACAGACCAGCCTCTCCAACGGGATTGGGGCCACTGGAATCTCCTTGGGTGTCCAACGAAGGCGGACAGTTGCCCCAGCCCAATCATTCCGTTCCACAGCTGCCTGCGCCAGCGTCAGATTCAACCCGGAAGGAGGCCTTGAAGGCGGCCGATACTGTTCGTCGCTATATTCGACTACACGGCCGGTTGTATGCGGAAGAAAATGGGCGTCTAGGGTACCTACAGCTGGATTTCAAGCCTGTAAACTTCCGGCAGCCATTGAATCCGGACTTCCTCTCAGGCACTCTCGCTAGTTGGTTCCAAGCGGGTGACTAGACATTGAATTCCTATAGAAGTCTTCGTGGCCATATTTGGCCGTTGCGGTATTGGTGAAAGTGACATTTTTTAGTGATAGCTCTTCTTTCATGTCCTAATTTGGATGATTCAGTCCTCCCCTTGCTGTAGATTCATTAGTAGAGTGTTGTTAACGCAGGGTAGTGATACCATTCAGGTAATACAGAAGGAAGTGAAGTCATCACAATATCTCATCACCTAAACCGTCACTCGGCTGTCGCCGCTGCGATAACCTCTTCGAACTCCCTACATACCATCCACCACGTCTCTCTTCAACTGTTCATCATTGTCGGTAGGCTGTAGCCTCCCATCATCCTCGATATCCAAGGGGCCAAGAACGTCTCGAATCCTCTGTCCGCCGCGCCGGACCTTGTCGCGCCGCTGAATGAGATCTTTCCGGCTGTGACGTGCGTGGCCCATCTCCCGAGCTTTCTCATCTGGGCCGACACCGGTCAGGATGTAGTGTAGGCAGGAGGCAAGGCACTAGTGGGCCTTGCTTGGATTTTTTCCTGCATAATCTCGGCGCTGAGGAACGGTTCATTGATGGTCATCCGTTGACCTTTCTCCTTGTTTCTGTATTCCCGATAGCGACAGCGTGGCGACACGCCGAATACTGTCAGCTTAAAAAGGGGGCATTTGTTTTAGCATCGCATTGTAATGATGTGGCTCCCAGGGGCTGTTCGCTCTGTATGGACTGTCAGCTTAAGCTCCCTAATTTTATTTCGTGTCAACCATTTTGGATGTGTATCTTTGTAACCTACAGTTGAGCACATGAATGGTAGTGTTTGGATGCTGTAAGTAGGCATGTGGCGTGTGGTCGCATTGGGCTGAGATATATGTAGAGGTATAGTCAAAATTTGATACCATCGTAACGTACGTATTCAATCCTAGGTTACGGAGAAATAACTTCGTGGGCATGAGAATTTCATTCATGTAGCCTACATCCTCATTTTATGTTAATCTGAGACGAAATGCACCAACTCACTGAGCCCATTCGCTCAAGAGACACCATATGCCTGCTGGCCACGCGCCGCTTCCTCTCGCATCTTTTCCAGCCAATGGTCTCGCCCCTGCTCGAGGAATGGCTGGACTGAGATACAGTTACGCCGCACGATCGCTTCCACCAAAACATCTTGCTCACCAGCCAAAGACCGACATCTGTATCAAATGGGAGTGGCGTCCACCGTCACTGCGATACCCCACCGCCTTGGCTTTGTTCTTCACGTTCCTTACGTTCACAACACGCGGGGCATTCACTGGGAATGTTCACGTTGCCCCTTTCTCCGCCATGAATCCGGGGATTTATGTAGTCGGGATTTTCTGGAAAAGGGCAGTTCTCAGTTGTCTTGGCGTCCTCGATCTTCTCGGCCGGATGTGAGCAGGTGTCAACGGAATGAAGGACAACCTGTTCGTACATGTTGAAAATATTCCAAAAGTCCAAGATCATTGTATATTGTCGGCGGTGATGCGCGTTTTACGAAATGGGAGCGATGTTGTCAAAAAGTTGAGTTGCGTATTTCATGAACAGTTGACTGTACGAATGATTGTAATGCGCAAGAGGTAATGAAGACTTCTGCAATTGAGTATATATTGAATGATTGTTCTACGAATGTTCCAGGGAAGACTAAAGGTCTACTGCTTTATATAGCCAGGAGTTCAGGAGCATATTCCGCCGTGACTGCGAGATTCTGCCGACAACGCCAAGCGGTCGAGGTCGAAACAACTCTAAGCAGGGACATCTTGTGACGATCGGCAAACTGTTGTTAGAAGAGCTACGAACTCAAGTAAGTGCTCAGAGGGACTGTTCTCTGGCTGGCAAGGATAAATCACGCCGTGTGATTCAGGAAATCGTCGACTTCCTTGCTGTGACACACTCTAAGTGGCCGCAGCTGAGCTTACACCATGGCAAAAGCACTTGAAATTAGCAAGTATAGGATGTGACTGAGGAAAGCTTATCAATGTGATTAACGTTCAGCTAGCTATTGTGCAAATCATGATTCGAATTTAATTTTTCTTTTTGTAATTAAAGCGGTGATAAAGTTTTTTGGTGACAGACTGCTTTGGCTGACTATTTCCACACTCGATTGATGTGCTTGTACAGGAATCTTGCAATGTGAAGAAAGAGATTGAGAGGATTTCATCTCTCCGTAATTATAGCGACGGCCAATGTGTGCATTCACACAGCCACTTATCGCAATGCATCTAGGAGTTCTTTAAAGTCCCTGGCTGGTTCAGCATGGATTTCGGAGGTGCCGGGGTGCCTGAATTCACGCACTCGGTCGCCGTATGCTGGGATTGCATTTGCAAATTTGCACCGTCAGTGAGCGTGCCTCTTCCGCGATGCCATCCTCGTGGCGGCTTTGAAGTTTCAGTGATTGTGAATAGTATTTATCAAGTCGTTGGCTATGAGAACGGTGAAGGAGCTGGAGACCTTTACAAGGGCATGTTGTTTGTGAATGAATTAGAAGAACGTGGTTGTTTTAGTTTGATGCTGCTTGGTACCTAGATACTTGGTGCAAACAGGGGACCAGCACCCGCGACCCTTCCCCGGCCAACAACCCTCTCTTCTGCAGCCAACCCCCTTTTGCCCCTGGCGGTTGGTTGCCTGCAAGCCAGTCTTCGCACCTTCTTGTTACCCATCGCGACCAATACATAACTGCATTGATCGCCACCACACTTCTCCTTTCGCACTCACACTCTGCCAGGAGGCTGCAGCCACCATGGAACGACCGATTGTCTTACCCAGTCTCGATGGCTCGGCAGCCCCGGGGAAGGCGGAACGGCCTGGAAAACACAAGCTCCCTGCTGCCGCGCCAACCTTCCTTCCAGTTAACATTTCTGAGTCGGGCGCCTTGGTCCTGGACCCAGGCCAGACCGAGGATGCCTATATGAAGCAACTCGAGAAGCTCAGGCACAGCAAAGAGACGCTCCAGAAAGCCGGGTACGTCATGCAGCCTTTGACAGAGCTCGAGCTGGACCAGAAGAAGAAATGCGCAAGATGCCACAAATGTGGGTTCGTCAGAAGATGTGCGATGCTTCCCAAACCCACAACATCGTTCTAACGGACTGGGCAGCCATCTTCAAGAAAGCGTTTAAGCACACCCTTGATGGAAAGCCAAAACCAGGCAGCGGTACTTTTGCAACGTCTTCGACCAACAAGGGACCACCAGGTGGAACCACAGATGCCGTTGGCAAGGCAGCTCAGGACGGCCAGCGTTCCAAAAAGCCTCCTGCGAATGGAAACAAGCAGGAATGCAAACACCACCCGGGACAGTTCAACGGTCGTGTGAGTCCTTTGCCATGAACCTCCCTCTGTGACCTTGTCATCTGGGACTCCCTTGCTGACATCTCTCGTACCTCTCACCCAGACCTGGAGCTGTTGCAAAGCTGGTGCATGGAATCAACCCTGCAGGACTGCGGCCGAACACAAGGCTGCTACGTACGAGCCAGGACAGCTGGAAGAGCAGTATCGGTACTACCACACACCCGCTGCAACACCTGGCTCTACAGTCCACAGGGCAGTGGCTGGTGAGTCACCACGGTGCCCCCTTCAGTCGATGCCTACCAACACTCTGGCGTTCGATTCAAATAATTTGAGAAGGGTTTACTGACTGAGAACTAGTTGATTGCGAGATGGGTAGCAGTATGACCAATGAGTCTCTTTGCATCCGAGTCAGCATTGTGGACTACTTCACCGCCGAGGTGCTTGTCGACAGTTTGGTTTTCCCCGACGAGCCTCTTCTTAACTACAACACCCGCTTCTCTGGCGTAAATCATGCTCAGATGGCCGCAGCCAAGTTGACCGGAGACTGCTTCCTTGGGATCGCAGCAGCTAGAGAAGCCATATGGAAGTTCGTTGGACCCGACACTATCGTCGTCGCTCATGGTGGTCAGAATGACCTGACCTCGTTGCGCTGGCTCCACGGAAACATTGTCGATACTCAGCTGGTGGAGTCACTTCCGGTGGTGAAGCTAGAGAAGGAAGCCCAAGAGAAGGACGGCAACAAGAAGAAAGCTCGCGAGGAAGATACTCGCCAAGCGACTGGAGACAAGGAGCCAAGTGGTCACGCCGCCGCGAAGGTCGAACCCAAGGATTTGGCGAAGAAGGAACCGCAGCAGACGGGTCCTCGGAAGCCGAATGAGCAGCCCAAGAAGAAGCCCAAAGGCTCTGGTCGATTCTCTTTGAAGACGTTGACAAAGGAGCGCGTCGGCAGGGACATTCAGATGGGCAAACAGGGACACGACAGCGTTAATGACGCTGTTGCTACGCGAGACGTCGCCCATTGGAATGTCGTCAACTTCGGCCATGGCTTCTACGAGGTCAAGAGCTCTTAAGTGGTGGTCCGATACAAGATGTGGGACCATGCTTGAAGGAACACGAACATTGTGAACAATGTCAGCTAGCCAGGACTTCATTCTTCTTTAGTCCTCATAGCCACAATACCAGCTGTGCATTTTAGATGCGACCTGTGTCTTGTTTCCCCACTGCGAGTTTGAAAAAGTGACAAAAGACCCAGGGGACAGGCCTTGCTGACTCCCGCTTACGGCGCCACCGGTTTCGTGTCCTGGTGACGACTTACCTTTGACCGAATGCAAAGTTGACCCGGATCAGGCGACTTTCTTGTGGAATTTGCCATATTCAAATGTTGGGTTTTCAACAGATTGGATGGTCGTAGGAGCTGTCCAGTTGTGCCTCAACGCGGTTGAGTGAAGATCTACTGTTGAGACTCCATGTCCCCGGATGCGTCCCGAGTTGATGGATTTTTTGCGGTTGGCTACTTCTCTTGGATACCTTTTCTCATTGTGACACTAATCTGAAATATCTCAAACGTGTTTTTTCAGAAAGTCCAACGCCTTATCGATGATGGCCGAGTTCTGGTCTCCAGGCACCAGCTTGGCATCAAACCCGTGCCCAGCTCCATCCACAAGAATCAGCTCAGATTCCACACCATGGGACCTAATCTCATCATGTGCTTGCTTCGAGACATTGGCATTGACCAAAGCATCTTCCGTTCCATGTACAAAGTAAGTTGGCGGGAAGGACGCATCCGAGAACAAGGAAGCCGGGTCAACACGCGCAAAGTTGCCATCTGCAACGATGGTCGTCAAATGATTGCCAGCTTTGATAGCATTGAACATCCAGGCGACTCGGTAATTACTGAAATCAGGACCGTTGGGCCCCATCGGTGAAGGCCCACTGGTCGGAGGCGGCAGGTCATTGTGAATCTGATCTATGAACTGCTGATCGAAGGCCGGTTTGGATGGTGCCGCGGTGTGGAAGATGGGGTCTTGTAAGTACTTCATTCCGAAGAGATCCAGAATAGCCTTCGGGCGGTTGGAGAGACCAGCCTATGAAACTAAGTTCAGAGAAAGCTTTTACAACACGAGGCCGGGCTTGCTTGATTTAGATGCAGCACATACCGTCAGAAGGGCCAAGGTTCCTCCGCATGAATGGCCGAGTACCACAATTCTGGAACCATCGGCGCTTACACCCTCCTTCTTCAATAGGCCAGGCAGTGAGAGGCGGGCCCATTCATAGGCATCAAGTGAGTCTTTGACCGGACCCTCGTACAGCGTGACAGTGGGGCAGAGTCGATAGTTGGCCGAGACAACGATGAAGCCGAGCTCAAGAAGTCGATCTCTGTGATATGCTGGGAGCATCGCCTTGGACCCGACTGTGAAGTTTCCACCGTGGAAATGCAAGGCTTTTCCGCAAATCAGGACTTGTTCTAGAATGAATGGGAAAGGTTTCCTGTGCAAACTGACCAATAGGGCTGGTGGTGTTTTGGTTCTTGAGGAAGTAGACATCAGCGTCAATTGACACGCCGTCCACTTCTTTGAAGATGTATTCTTTTCGCTCCATGCTGAAGATGATGTATGTGAAATGTTATTACGATCTCGATAGGCCTATCTGGATTTTGAGTCTCAACCAATGCTCAGGGATTGCGAGCGTTTTATGGCTCGAAACATTCCAAGTTGCTAAGCGGTCCATAGCTCACAGCCTAGGGCTAGGTAGTGGGATTCGGAAGGCCCTCCGCGGAACAGCTGGTAGCATGTATAAACCCCGAAACGCCGAGGTCTCTGAGCCTCATAATAAGGAGCATGATGATAAAACCGCAGATCTTGACTCGAGGACACTTTGTGGCAACAGAGCGCTGGGGTGCCTTGACATGATAGACGTGGACCACAAGAGAAGTTGCGAGATAAACTGTGCTACAAGATAGAGGCACTATTCATGAAAGGCTTCGGCACATCGTGCCTGTCAAATCTCTAGAATAAGGGGGTGGCTCTAGATCCTTTCAGGGGAAGTTAGTATCGTAATAACTACATATACAAGGCCATTAACTCAGTCTCCTCCCTCCTCCGTTCAGACCTGCTTCGTCAGGCCAGGCAACCGCCGCACTGATATGATTGGACCTGGTTACCTCCGGGGTTCCAGCTTGACATTCATGTCGAAAACCTCAGCAAACCAAAGAGACCGGATTTCGAGGGGCTTTGTGGGGTCTTCCAGCTCGACATCATAACGAGATAGCAGTTGAGCAATGAATTTGTAGGCTTCAAATGTCGCCAAGTTCCGCCCGACACATGTTCGAGAACCGTATCCAAACTGTCTCCATCGTCAGTATTTGTTCCCTTAGGGACGTGTCAAGGGAGGTTTTACCGTTGCGAGGTTCTTGTCCATTTCCTTGATCCTCTCGGATGGGTTCCCCTCCTCTGCGATCCACCTCTCCGGTCGCCACTCGTCGGCATCCTCTCCGAAGATTGACTGACACCTATTCTGGGCCAGAGGACTCATCGAGACGGTCGCACTGGGACTTATGTAATAGCCCTCAATGTTGACACCTTCAGAAGGGGCTTTCCTCGGGAGCTGCCAGATGATGCTTGGGTGCATTCGAGACCCCTCCTTGATGCACGCACCCAGAAATGGGAGATCCTTGATGTCGTGGTACGATAGAGCTTTCTCATTATCGCCCATGATCCCAGACGCTGCTCTCGCGGCGTCGATCTCGCTCTTCAGGCGCTGGTAGCGAGCCGGATCAGTCAGGAGCGGAAGCAGCGCCACCCTGACGGCGACCGAGGTCGTGTCAGCGCCGGCAGCAAAGAGGTTTCCAACGTCGGCCAAGAGTTCAGGTAGCGTGACGGGCTGGCCTTGAGGCCCTTTCATTTCCAGGAAGTGGTCCAGCATGTCGCGTTGGCGCGGCTCTTTTGTCTTGTTGTTCATGCGCTGCAGGACCTTCTCAACGGTGAACCGCAGGAACCCACGGCGGTAATTTGCGATCCCAAGCCCAAGTCGCGGGGCAAGGAAGTCCACAACAGGATTCACCACCCAGGCAGCCTGCCAGGGCAGATATCCAAGATTGGCACACCAGAAGAAGGCCTCGTGCACGCCGGAGATGAACCCCGTCTTGTCTTGTCTGTCCCGAATGAAGCCGAGCGGCTCACTGATACACAGTGTACCCACAACATCATATGTGAAGTACGAGGACCACTTTGTCAGGTTGATCGGCTGCTTCGTTTTGGCGAATTCGTCAAATCGCTCCCACAAAGAATCCAGGACGACCTGAACCTTAGGTTCCGCAGCAAGGATTGTGGACAAAGTGTAGGTTGTGGACACCCTCCTGCGAAGAAACGCATGCTGGTTCGGATCCGTGGCGCCGAAGAACTAACACCGATCAGCATCTTAACAATGTGCAGAGAATTTGTTTGAATCTTACAGAAACTGCTGTTGATTTCCTCCCTTCGGTGCCTCCCAGGGCCCTCCAAGTGTCGTACCAATCAGTCTGTGTGGGGCGTTAACTACAGATCCCTTTCCCCAAAATTCTTTCGCTTGTAATATTACCTTTTGGGTGCCTCCAGAATAGCTGTAGATGGTTCTGGTCAGTTCTGGGCTCACGATACTGACCTCGTTGGGCGAGATTCGCACAACAGGACCATACTGCCGATGCAGGTCGAGGATATCGCGATGCCAGTAGCCCCTGAAATAGCGGTTCGTCCGCCATAATTCAGTTATTTTGGCGAGCTGCGGACCGGGAACTTTCCTAAGAGGGTGTAGAAATATAGAATATAAAGCACGGCAAATCACAAATAGCAAAATTGAAGTTGAGACCCAGCCGAGCATGGAAACGTCAAATTTGGATATGATATGGTGGACGAGGTTTGTTTTGTGAGACATTGTGGGCGTTTGAACGACTCCATGCATGTACTACCAGGGTCCCGTCGTTGCATTTGATATACCTTGTGTTTAAATATTCAGACGAGCAGCAGTCACTTTCAAGCATTTTGATGCTTTATTGCTGTCTGCAATTAACGTACTGTCTGTGCTCTCCAGGGCTGACGCACGTTGACGCGCCGTTCCGCGGCTGATTCCGCAGTAGACAGAGTACACATGCGAACTGACGGGCTGCAATGTTCCTCCACCTCCGCTAGGGCCGTGCTGCTTAGGAAAGACTATGGGCATACCCACGCGATTGTTTTAGGGCCCGCCGACCCGCAGAAATGGCAATGGCGGCCATGCAGCACGGATCAGACTTACACATACATTATGGGTCTACGCGTAGGCCAAGGGCAACAACGATATACAGCCCAGTTCCCACTTCTTGCGTTCCTCAGGAGTTCTGCTTTTACTACTCGTGGAGGAGGTTACCTACTGTACATTGCTTCGATTCGGCATCCAGTGGTTGGGCAATGAATTTGCATTGCTCATTACCAAGGTACGATAGAGATAACCATCATTCAGAATCGCATCACCCCTTTGAAGTACTAAGCAGTAGCTTAGCTCCCAGTCACTCTCGCCCGTACCATGATTGATGATTTGTGTAAGGACTAGGGATCGCTTCAGTAATACTGAGCTTGGGTTTATCTTTCTTCTTCTGGCCTGCTGGGTACCTATGTAGAGGCCCCCTTCTCCAGCCACATCGATCCTGTGTTCATGCTGTTGTTACAGAAACTCTTCAGTCTACCCTCGTCATAATTGATGCATCATGTGATCATAAGATCGGGCTATCAACTCAAATTAGAGAGCCAGATCCTCGTTCCCTTCAGAATTGATACCATTGAAACCAGAATCAGCACAACTCTCCTCGCAAAGCTTACGAATAAAATTCTCGCTCCAATTGAGAAGCTTCTGGCCCACGATATCCCCATACTTTAGAAGCGGCCGGCTTCGCAGAATGTTGCTCTACCACGCAGGTGCCGAATTGTAATTCCGAAACCCCGAGCGGGCTCGGATGGACAGAAGCCCGACGGCATCAACGGAACACGACCGCACTACTTTAAATCCGAGTCAGGGCGGATTATGCGCTTCAACATAGATTATACGGTCTACGAAGCCCAGACTACGATCATCGGCATGGGACTGCAATGAGGCCTACCTGAAGAATTGAGACAATTAAATAAATGGTGCTGCCTGGCGAGGCTAAATTTTATGTGCGTTTCCCATCGGAAAAGTTGAGGGACCAAGTCAAAGGTTTCATAGCCAACAAGCTCAACACCTGAAGACCACAAAGACAAGGTTAACATTCTCTACAAGAGTCACTGAAACTGATGGCTAGTAAAGATCCCATTGAGAAGTGTCTTGTAGGCATTCCCTCGAATACACATTCATTTTTCTCTTTGGTCATGATGTAGTGGCTAAGCCACGAGGACTACCGAGGACAATTCTCATGCCACAATCACAGTCAAAGTGCAGACTTCAGGATGTGAACACACACAACACAAAGAGCACTTGAGTGCTAGAATCGCTGCCTTGATATGGCTGACTAAGCTGAACTGTCAGATTACTTTCATGGGCCGTAAATTTACAGGATTTACTCGAACAGATCTTCCACGTTTTCTTTTCCTTCAACACAGACTCCGTCATCATGAATGAGACCTTTATTGACACTCCCATGAAGAACAAATCTCACAAGTCTCTCATCGACAGAATTGATGGTCCTCATCGAGCTGCTGTCGCTCAAGCAATTGCCAATGTCCTCTCAACGGAGATTGTTGAGATAACCTTCGCCCAGATTGAAGACGGACTGCCTCTTGCTGAAGTCGTTGACGACGCCTATAGCGACCTCCTTTTCCCGGACCATCCTGTCTTTAATCACACCGAGCTCAAGCCCGATAGTATTGAGAAAGTTCGTGCGTTTCGTGAGAGCTTTGATGTTCAGCTTCTACGATTCGACACTCCGCTTCTCGACGCTTTTCAAGCCGCCTCGCCCGGATCGAGAAACTTCAAGACCTTGCTCATTGAGATTGTTGCTGTAGCGATACACCAAATTTCCGCACTGCTCTACAATAATAATCCCGATTTAGCTCATGAGTCCTCATCTGCAGTGCACGAGGTGCACGTCTGGGAACCCCCCAAGGACCCGGACAGCCCCTGGGATACATGGTGGCAGTTCCACCCTCATGGACCGCCTCCTACGCTCTTTCACCACGCTTGGTACATCAACCATGATCATTATCCTGCCGGCGCGGCGGACGTAGCGGGCTACTGGGCTGAGTCCCGCATCATCGGAGGTGTGGTGCTTTTCGATCGCTCAGGGTCGGATCCGGAGGCTGTCTATCTGCACCCCGACCGCAAGCAGGTCACGTATAGGATCTCAAAGCTCACAGATGAGCAAAAGACAACCTTGGTGGATTTCCTGACTGCAAAGCGAGCACATCACAAGGATTTGGAAACAGACTACGACGAAGAGCATAAGTCTGGGAGTCTTAAAGGCAAATGTCCTTTGCCGATCTTGCCTAATGAGACCAATCTGCACCGTGTGGACCCGGAGGAGCCTATAAACGTAACTGGTGTGTATCGTGATGCGTGGGAGAGGGAGATGCCACCACCAGAGTGGATGGGAGACGGTAGAGCTTCAGATGTGCGGAACATTATAGATTTCCCGACTAAGGCGTCCCAAGGTGAAGCATTAATGCGATGGACTAGCCGCAGTGATAGACGCTAGAGCGTGTTCTTCTACGAAAAGAAACAAGCATTCAAAATGGTGTTATCTAAATACGCACAAACCTGAGGTCCACTATACATTGCAGGACTGTGGCAAGAATATATTAGTACGTGTATAACATGTCACAACACGACCTGGATGGATGTCCTTAGAAACGTGGCGGGCTCAATTACTGCGAGTTACCTGTGCTGTGAGGGCCTGAAATAGAGATTCTGGCCAGTCGCTCGGATCAGGAAAGTAATAATAATGAAATACACAAGTAGTCCTCTGCATCTCAGCCGGTCCTCCTACCATCGCAAGTGGCTACTGGGCCTTCATACAACTTCCGACCCCGTACGAAGTATGCCACCACAGCCAGTAACATGACACCACCGAACATGACCACCGCCCAGTTCATCGTCTCCGGCGTGGGAGAGTAGTAAATCGGCCAGAAGCACCAGAAAAAGGCAAACGCGGCGTAGCTCACCCCAATCCCATTGACCAAGACACCCCAGCGGCCCAGGCTCCAGCGCACCGGCGGCAACGTCTCGGGCCAGCGCAGCCGGCGGTACAGGACACAACCCGTAGACAGGCCGTAGGTGCCCATGAGGGCGACGATTCCCAGGGACAGGATGGCGTTGAAGGCGACGCTGCTTCCGATATAGACGAGGCTCAACACGATGGTGAAGCCCAAGGTCAGGATGCACGAGTTGCGCGGGACGCTGAGCGCCGGGTCGACGCGGCGCAGCCAGTCGGACGCCGGGAGCCCCTGGTCGCGCGCGAACGCGAAGCACTGCCGCGAGGTCGAGGCGAACGTCGACACGCTGATCATAAAGACGAGGACCGCCATCAGGCAGGTGACGGCCTGGGCCCCCGCTGGAGGCAGGCTACCGCTGTCCAGGATGGACAGGAATGGGAAGGTATATTCTGTCGTCGCGACGGTGACGTCGGGGATCGTGAATAGCGACATAAGCATGACGGCGAAGGCAATGGGGATGTTCATGGCAAAGGACCAAAACATAGCGCGGGGGGCGATGATGCTCGCATCTTTTACTTCCTCCGATATGTGAGCTACGGCGTCCGATGCTGCAAATTTATTAGCAAACTGCAGTGTGAATGCGACCCTCTTTTCTTCTTGTGTGATCCGTTGGCTAAAACGGTGATCCACGTACCGCAAACGTTCCACATTGCGGACACCTGCCCGACCATGACAGCCAGGCCAAGAGTCGGATAATTGCCACCATTATCCGTTACCTCCTGGAAGACCTGCCTAGCCGGGATCTTCTCGCTGGTCACACCCAGTGTGACCATGACGATGACGAAGCAGGCAATGTGGAGGAAAACGAAGAAGTTCTCGATGCCAGGCAGTTGTTTTGAGCACCAGATGTTGAGCGAGGCGGTCATGACCCCTATGAGCATCGCGAGGAGGCTTATCTGCCACGGCTCGGGGGAGAAGGTTGGGTCTCCGATCGACACGACCGCCATCAGCAGCTGGGCGGTGAAAATGCAGTCGGAAGCCACAAATGACTGCCAGCACAGTGCGCTGAGCCATCCGGATGCATAGCTTGCAATCTTTTGCATAGATTTGGGTGAGAATTCAGAGACCCAATGATACCTGCGGTCGAATCAGCAAACATTGAATCTTGCACACACTCTTGCTTCCTTCCCCAGTTAGCAATAGGAGGACTCACTGTCCACCTGCGGTTGGGGCCATTGACGACATTTCCGCCAGGGACAGGACAATGAAGAACTGGCCCAGAATCACCCAGCAGTAGCTCCAAAACATACCCGCCCTACCACCATCGACAAGGCTCTGAAAGTTGTTGATGAACACGAACTCCCACGTGCCCATCGTGCACGAGGTGAAGGCAATGCTGCTAAACCAGTTGAAGTTCCGCTTGAACTCTTGCTTCTTGCCCATGCGCTGCATGTCCCTCTGGTCGGCCGAGAACTCGCTGGCCGAATCGATCACGGCCGGGCTGCCGACGAAATCTGACTTCTCAGAGACTTCCATGGCGACTGATGTAATGTATGAAGAGCAAAGCTGTTACTCTTCACGCCCAAACGGCACATGGGAGTGAGATGATATAAGACTGTTCGTAGAACGCTGTTGTATATGGACTGACGGAAGTCGGACAGCTTACAACACCGAGCCCAAGGGTCAGCCAAATTCGGTCCAAGGACCGAGGCGCATATTCTATGAATCAGCGTTGCAATGGTCCTGTTAGGTACCTTAGTGACCGGATAATGTCAGGGGTGTTCTTCTAACGTTGAGTCGTCTCAAGCCTATTACATCCGATCTACCCTTGCATATCTTTGCGTTCGGAGAAATCGCTGGTTGGCTATAGTTGTAGTTCTGCTGCAACCTGCTTGTATTGTCTCATCACAATCGACCTTACCTCATCGCGACTAATTCTTGCACAGATGCGTAAGCCTAGAGTCTGTATTGACCGGAATTTCCATCAGTCCATGGTGTTGATACTAGTGCTGACCTCTCTGCAGAAGGCCAGGGTAACATTGCAGCTGGTTTTAGTGTCATCGACTGAGAGCGAGAAAGGCACGGGACGGTAGATGCTGGATGGTGGATTTCCTGAAGCTAACAGAACCGTGGTCAGCTCAACGATAAAATCAAGGATGCTGCATTCAAAGGTTGTGGGTAAATTTGTTAGAGAATAACGAACCTATTGATCGACGCCCATGCTGCCTAGGTACGAAGTATTCACTAAGTTTAAGTTTAATTTCTTTGCAATCAGCACGGGATATCCCGATTGCCTGTTCTATCCTCATACGTCAGCTGCCAAGTGACGGGCCGTCGCACAACCTTGCTTTTTTGCAGGGTTGAATACCTATTATCGCCTCCACCTATGCTTCCCGTAACTTCCCACCCTACCCATACGCTCCTCAGTCCACCATATGGAGCCAAAACTGTCCAGTTTTTTTAGAGTGGAAGTCCATAGATTGAAGACTTCAGGGAGTGAAAACGATGTCACGTGCGGCTCGCCCGACGTCAACAACATCTGGCCCAACGGCACCATCTCAGAGTTGTCTCTACATCAAGTACGTATCTCCTCAGTGCCCAAGCCAGAAATCATTCTCTATACACTGCCCCTGGGAGAACATTCCTCTCATTCACAGCTGCACGTTTTTCACTTTTCAAATAAGCAAAGCTTTTTTGCCTGATCCATGACAATACAAAGAACTATGACTATCTCAGCAGACTTTCATTGTTGAATGACTTGACATGACCCGAATCGTATTGATCCGCGATAATTAGAAGCAGGCAGGTGTATTCTTGGTCATCTTCCATTGTACAGTTCCACTTCAATATCTGAATGAGCATGATGTCTGAGGACACAAGCATGGTGACAAGATTTACCTTGGCTCCTGCGTCTCTTGTCTGGATAGCCTGTGCCTTTTGCTTCTGTTGATGTGTCCCCGTGGGCCATGTCCTCACAGACTTCATGTGTTCACACTGTCCTACTTGTGACGGCCTGGAAATAACCTTGAGGTTTTCAAAGAAGTCCTTTTTCTAGCAACAGCTCGTTCTCTTGCAAATTTCGCCTCTATGCACTCCATTCTTTCGATATTCCTTGGTGCCTTCCTCGGATGTCCTACAATCTTGCTTGCTCTCTTCAATGTTGTTTCTCCTTGCCTAATCATCTCCTCCGGTGACTTCCCTGGCATCTCTAAGAGGTTGTAGTGGATTCTACAGCTGCAGACCTTGTCTACTGGTATGTGCTCGTTGTTGTGGTTGAGTTCCTCTAAGTTCACACTTTCAGGCATGCTCTGGCCAAAAACAACCCATCCGCTGGCCCCTGGCTGTCCCCTGATGGCTCTTGGTCAAGTATGCCGCTCTCATGAGCCTCTTCAATGAGCATCAAGCCGCTCTGTTCCGGGGCCGCCCTCATTGCATTTCCCTGTAGCTAGGTGTACTCTTACGAAGCTTGTCTCCATGCAACAAATCCTCCTCACAGTGCCTTTCCGTCTCTTTCTACACATGTCTGCTAACGAACTGCACTCGGCTGTCTTTGTTCCGTGGTCGTTTGCCTTGGTGCCTTCCTCGGATAGATCGCATTGAGCGGGACTTTCGAGTTTCTTTGCCTTCTGTGTGTTTTATGATGATTTGCCCTTGTTGCCTCCCGGATATGTCCATCCTAAGCTCATGCTCATACTCCTCCTCAAGTCATGCTCGCTATTCCCTTCCCTGTCTTCCTGCTCAGGGTACTTGTAGTGCTCGTAGTGCTCGTTCTGCTCGTGGTGTTCATGGTGCTTGCCATTCTCTTCGAGTCCATCCTGAAGTTGTGCTCGCCATACTTGCTATACCCATCGTAATCATCATCTCCATTGTGCCCTTGTGTTTGTTGTCCTCATCGTCCTTGCGATGCTCATCGTCTTCATTGATGTGCTTGCCGGTTTGGTCGTGCTCGTCGTGCTCTCCGTGCTCGTTCTCGTGCTCATGGTGCTTGTTCTTGTACTCGTGGTCTTCGTAGTGCTCTTTTTTGCTTCATGCTTGCCGTATTCATCGTAATCGCCATTCTAGTCGTTCTTGTAGTGCTCTTCATACTCATCTCGCTCGCTGTGCTCGTGAGCTCGTGTTGCTTGCCGTGTCTGTCGTGCTTTCATGCCCATTGTGATAACTGTCCTCATTGCCCTTGTTGTACTCATCTGTTTGTCGTCCTCGCCGTGCTTGTCGTCCTCGCCGTGCTTGTCGTCCTCGTAGTTCTTTTCGTCTTCGTTGCCGTGTGTCGTCTTCGTTGCCGTGTGTCGTCTTCGTTGCCTTGTGTTGTCTTCGTTGCCGTGTGTTGTCTTCGTTGGCTGGGCGAGTTTGAAAGGTTTGTGAGGCACGGACATTGTAATCACCCGGAAAAGGTCTTGTAGCCAGAGCCCCCGTTGATGTTAAAAGAAGTGCTGTTGTTTCCCATTGCCGGGTAGACTTAGGCTGCCGCAGGGGGTGGATTCCCATCAGTACCTGCTTTCTCAGTGATCCGGCAGCCCCTTTATGGTCACCATTCATGCACAGTCACCTTCCGGCTGCCCTCACACGTCTTGACTGCAGCTTGACCATACCCGTAAGCAGATTCAGTCCACAGAACGACTCTGCCACTGCACAATCTTCTCAAAAATCTCACCCGGGCACAGCTTCTCCATTGCCTTCTGCGCAGCCAAGCTACTGGCACTTAGGTACGTTGTGTCAGGTCCGCTGTCCCAACTCTGGCCCGAGCCCGTTCGTCACCTGCCCAAACGCCTGCCTTGCCGTCGAAGGAGGCACTGACAGAGTCATCGTGATCCCCCGAAGCGAAGCAACAGCTTCCCCGTTACCTGTCAAGTCTTCCCTATCGACGCAGAGTTTCTACGTCTCCCAAAGGAAACGGAGGCTCTTCCACCGATCTGCACGCATAGGAAACCTTCAAGCTGGAGAATACTAACGGAAGGCTTTCATAGAGGCCTCCCGATCGAGCTGGAACGCTCGAAGACTGCTTCCCTACCGCTTCGCAACCGTCTCGGCGACAAAAGCCCCAGTATCGCAGAGAGCCACGGTCTCTGGAAGGCACGCAGCCCATCGCGAGACCCTTAAGAGACGCATTCGACCTCAGGATCGCCCATAGAATACTTTGCCATCGTATCTTGCCCCTGAGGATACCTACAGAGGCTTACTGCGGTCGCGTTCGGCCCCGATAGCCACAGACGACGACACTCGCTTCGAGAGAGCCACCAGGGTGGACTCAGCTACAGAAAGGTATCGCCCTCACCGAGAAATACATCTTATCAACATCTAAGAGCACGGAGCATTGCGTGCGGGCGTTGTTTCGGACACACAGACCTGTGGAATACCGTTCGGAAGACCTGAGAGGATCTCTGAATAACATCAGCAGATAGCAATCACCGTGGAGGTTACAGTGTCTTCGATCTCCCTAAAAGCCTCTAATCACTCATACATATCCTCAGATACACATTACCCACGTCCTCTATCTTCCTGCGCCCCGAAGTAAAGCCTAAGGTGGCTCAACAGCGTCCACAACCTCGACAGCAGCAGTCATACCGCCCAAAGGACCGCCAGTCCACTGATTCTCATCTCCGACGAGGCTACATATCCATCGAACCCTTCCTACTACCCACAGTCTGCTCGGATAGAGTCATCAGAAGAGCAAAGGGCGATACAGATCGGCTACAACATCCATATGACCTCCCAACCATCTACGAACACGAATCACACCTACAACATAACAAAAAGACCAAATTGTGCTCGAGGACACATTGGTTGACACACGAAAGCTGTCTAGCAGCTCAGAATACGCGAGAATCTGTGCCTTGAATCTCCAACGTTCAGTGGAGCATCAGGACTACATACATCAAGATCGGGATCCAACGCAGTTCCGGATACCCAGAAGACTTCAAGGGAAGGGACAAGGAGACATCTGCCTGATCCAAAGGACATCCAGTGATAGACGGGCTTCCGCGGCTTGGTTCAGAGAGCATACAACCAACGGAACTACCCACGCGTCGTTGGAGTCCTCCCGCCTCCTCTACGAACCTCGATACCAATAACCGGGGCCGAACCTCTCTACAGTCCAGACGAAAGTCCACCGATTGTACCCATCACTACTCTCCGTTAGCATATCCTTACCGGAAAGAAGTGTCTCAAAGAGAGGCTATTGACCAGGCATATACCCTGGCAAAGTCACCGTCGATTTGTGGCAGTTGTCCATACGAGGGCTGTTCTACGGCATTATTGTCAGACTGGAACTTGGCGGCTAGGTCAACTAGTTCTCTATCGACATATTCATACGCTCCGCCGGACCACCGGATACGTTGTCTCTTCCGACTGACTTCGAGACTGCTGTTCGCTTGTGAGAGAGTCAGAATACCATCCACGCTGACCCACCAGATAGCACCGGGTGTGAATGCTCAGTTCCGACTTCTCAGCGGAACAAGGCCATTCTTGTCAGAGACTCAAGGAATGAGCTCGAAGAGACATCAGTACTGACACACTAATTTACGGCATTGAATTTGTCACAGACCCCGGCACGCGAAGATCACTTCGGTCTACATTCAGATCACATCGAGAAATTATCAACAAGACTTGGCTTTCGGAAAGAGGACTGGATCGACAAACAATACGTGCTTGGAAGACGTTACGCGAATACAACATGTGCTTCTCAGAGTTCATCGGCTATACCTGCGGGCACTCCTCCCCGGAGGTGTTGCGCCCCTGTCCCCTGACGACCCAGTTCTACACGAATCCGCTGTGCACCCAACACGCCCGCCGGCCCATCCTGGCCCCGGAGATGTGTCCCGCATGCCAGAGAGTCATCCACGGCCGGGCTGTCCTGATCACCGAGTGGGAGCACCGCTGGATGCACGAGCGAGGAGTCTGCGGCTGCGAGGTACAGTTTCCGGACCTGATCCGCCCTCGCGTTGTCAGCCGAAGCCGGCCTGGGCAGACTACTGGGAGAATTGGCCAGATGACAGACAATACGTCGGGCTCTACGAACAACGCCGCTTCCAGCGTACCCTTCTCCAAGGCTGGGCACAGCAACACGGCTGGCTCCAAGGGAGTCCCAGCCCACTACCAAGAGCGATCTACGAAGACAGGTCAACACAGCCTCGAGGTTGCTGTCAGGATCCCTTCTTTGTATGGGGCTGAGTGGGTGGACGAGCACAGGCAGCTGCACAAAGATGGCGCCTGCAAATGTGCTGGCGACTTTTCCTTCTACAAGACTCCAGAGCCTACCAAATTCGTCTCATCTTCCCAGGCTTTGGTCGACAACAATGGCCTTGGACTTGTTCAGACGAAAGTTGCCAATCAGAGTTTCCACGACCAAGGCCACCGAAACTTCCAGAATAGTGCCCCCTCCAACTACTTAAACCCAAAGGACCTCCCCCCACAGGGACCTTCTCAGCGCGAAGTTCTGCACAACTCTCACCCTCATCTTCCTCATCTTCCTCACCAGCAGGGTGACACCCTGACCCAACAGTCTTCATCCTCAAAGGCAGCCAGCCCCGACCACACGACCTCCTCGACACCCTCTCAGCTCAGAGGAGCTGACCGCGCCGCCACCACCTCGAAGCCCCCTCCCCTCGTGGTGAGCTCCTCCTGGCCGCACGCCCCGCAGCGCTCGCCAGGCGCAATCTACGAGGTGGACCCGGCCAAGTCCACCAACAGGCTGTACAACCACGCCTGCAACGGTGGCGCGAGCATGGCCGCGCTCGCCGACTTCCAGTCCGTCGAGTTCCCAAGGGCGGAGGGCACCCTGCCGCTGGTGGGGCTGCCCATCGGCGCGGGCCCAGAGGGCGCCCCGGGGCTCTCCCACGTGGGGGGCTTCGACGACTGCGTCCTGCACACCACCAACCTGATCGCCTGCATGGGTGACGGGCCCGCTTGCCTCTTGGCCACCAAGAGCAAGTCGTTTGCCTGCCTCCACGACGCGGCGAGGGTCCGGGACGAGGAGGGCCTTGGCCAGCGGCAGGAGGCTCGGAGCGCAGAGCCTTCTGAATACGAAGACTCCGGCGCCGAGGAGGACCAGCTCTATTTGAGCTGAGAGCCAGCTTTGGCTCAATTGAAAGGTCAGGAAACACTTGAGCAACGCAAACGCTGGTGAAAATATCACTGACAACACAGACAGAAGGACGATACTACGAGAAAGAGTGTAGGGAGAAGGCTGTATTTACGTCGCAGCGGACCCTGTACTATACACACAAAAGAACGAAGATGGATCATGGTCAACTCTATCAGTTCTTTCATTTCTTTTTCGACTTTCCCCAATACTATCACAAGTTCTACCGGTCGACCTCACCTAAGGAACAAAATAGTCAGTATTGTCGCTTTTGCTCAGGTCGGGAATAATCAGAAACTTACCAAACACCAGATCCATTGTTCCGATGATCGCCACCGCGTCAGCCAGCAAGTGGCCCTTGGCGACCGCGTCGAAGCCACCCAAGTGAGCAAAGCCAGGTGCACGGATGTGCACACGGTACGGCCGCTCGCTTCCGTCACTGACAACGTACACGCCCATCTCGCCCTTTGGTGCCTCGATGACGGAGTACGTGTCGCCTGGTGGGACGACGTAGCCCTTGGTGTAGAGCAGGAAGTGGTGGATGAGGGCCTCCATGTTCTCCTTCATGGCGGCACGAGGGGGAGGGGCGATCTTGTAGTCCTCGACCTTGACGGGGCCGGCGGGCATCTTGTTGAGGCACTGGTGGATGATGCGGAGGGACTGGCGGAACTCCTCCATTCGGCAGAGGTATCTGTCGTAGCAGTCGCCATTGACACCGACTGGCACATCGAATTCGACCTGGTCATAGGCGTCATAGGGGGACGACTTGCGGATGTCCCATGGGACTCCGGATCCTCGGAGCATGACACCAGTGAAGGAGAGGTTGAGGGCATCAGCGGCAGAGACGACACCGACGCCACGGAGACGGTCGATCCAGATACGGTTATCCGTCAGCATTTCTTCGGTCTCGTCGATACGGTCGCCGAATTGGGTGGCCCATTGGTAGATGTCGTCGAGCAGGCCGACGGGGAGATCTTGGGAGACACCACCTGGTCGTACGTATGCGGCATGGAGACGGGCGCCAGAGACACGCTCATAGAATTCCTGGTTGAGGAGGATGGCTCGTTAGCATACGTCCTCATTTGATCGGTAGATCACCCTGCGTTGCTTTTCACAAATCATGCGTTGAATTCCCATAAAACGAGATAGCCGAATGCAATCGCTACTCACCATAAGCTTCTCTCGCTCCTCGAAACCCCACAGGAAAGGCGTGAGAGCACCGACATCCATAGCGTGTGACAAGACGGACATGAGGTGGTTCAGAACACGCGTGATCTCTCCAAACAGGGTCCGGATCCATTTGGCGCGCTCTGGGACCTCGACATTCAGAAGCTTCTCGACGGCGAGCGAGAAGCACTGCTCGTTGGTCATCATGGAGCAGTAGTCCAGCCGGTCAAAGTACGGCAGGGCCTGCAGGTATGTCTTGTACTCGCACAGCTTCTCGGTTCCTCTGTGCAGCAGGCCGACGTGGGGGTCGGCGCGCACAATCTCCTCGCCGTTGAGCTCCAGGATCAGCCGCAGCACGCCGTGGGCGGCCGGGTGCTGGGGGCCAAAGTTGACGGTGTAGTGGCGGACCTTGCGCCCCGCCAGGGAGCCGTCGCCGGCCTTCTGCCCCGTGCCCTCGTCGCCCTCGAGCCGCTTCATCATGTAGGGGTCGCGGGCCGAGGGGGCGAAGTTCTCGTCGACGGGGACCAGGACGGTGCCCTGGGGCTGCTGCTCTTGTGCTTGGGCATATCGGCGGAGGCCCGTCGTCGAGAAGCATGCGGCTGCTGCCCGCGGTCGCGTGGCGGCGGACTGTATCGAGGGGGTCGAGGAGGGTCGGAAGGGCAGGGCGCTGGCTGGTCTCAGACACAGCCGCTTCGCAGTCTGGCCGGCTAACCGCTGCAGCGTGGCCATGGCTAAGGTGTGTGTGTTTTGGTTGAGTGGAGAGGTCGGGAGGTGAAGGCGAGGTCGAACTAGATGGGGTCCTCCCTCGGTGAGCCGTCCGTATCAGCCTTGCTCTGTCGTCAATCGGGCGGACTCGGTCTTCGCAAGTGGGCGAGCGACAATCCGTGTTTCTGGGTGTCGCCGTCACCATTCAACTTAGCTAAGCTCACCAATCGGGTAAAGCGCCGGGCCACATGAATCAGCAGCGTTCTGATTGGGCATTGGATTTCATAGCTACTGTGAGCCTCGTCAACATCAGCATCAACAACATTCTGCTCTGACCTCGCCTGCTCAACTTCAAAAAGATCATGAACAGAAGTCAAAATCGTCAGGCCACCCCGTTTAACACGCCGCGGCAAAGCGCACAGTCTTACGTCTTGGTATCAAGCTACGTAGGCCTCCTAGCTGCCTAAAGATTGGCAATGCAGCTTGTGATGTGTTGCAGTATCCAGTAAATTCCAGGTAGATCTGCTGGCCTTTTGAGTATCTCAACCATCTGCGGCCCTTGTCATAGCATCCCAAGCAGCTCGATTGAGCCGAAAGTGGAAGCCCTTCCAACTGCGGGAATTGACGGGCTCCACGGCAAGCCTGGGAGAAGGCAGCCGGCGGGATTACAGACATCTTTCACTGGTGGAATACAGCTCAGCGACGCTCACAAATACGTAAGACCAACCCTGCAACCATCACCAGAGGTTAGTAACACAATTCAAACCCGCCTTTCCTCTGGTATCGGTCTCACCTGAAGGGTTTCAGACGGTTCTGTTTGTGTATCTGATGCCTAGAGAGTTAAAGCTCTCAAATGAGACATCGCAGTATGAATCTGCATGTCAAGGCGAGACAGGTTAAGAGCTGTCGATAATGAGCCATGGACTCAGTAAAGTTTACCTGTTCGTCAAAGGGCATTTCTTATTATTTATGTGCTCCCCAACGCCTTCGAGATGGCGACTGCGCCCTCTAGCCCTCTATAGCTAATTTGAAAATTTACCCTCTGGCTTAAGGGCGAATTAGCTATAAAGGGCTAGAGGGCAAGAGGGCGAGAGGGCGAGAGGGCGAGAGGGCCAGAGGGTAAGAGGGCTAGAGGGTGAGAGGGCGAGAGGGCGAGAGGGCGAGAGGGCCAGAGGGTAAGAGGGCTAGAGGGTGAGAGGGCGAGAGGGCCAGAGGGTAAGAGGGCTAGAGGGTGAGAGGGCGAGAGGGCGAGAGGGCTAGAGGGCGGATTAGCTATAGAGGGCCCTTTATAGTAAGAAGACTTAATTGTAAATATGGCTATATATGGGGCTAATAAGTTGCTTTAAGGGTGGTAGTGTAGGTGTAATAAGGAATTTTGAATTTACGAATAGTCACCGCTATGAACAGCCGTAATTAGGGCCTGCAAGCAAGGCAGCATGGCTAGCAAGTTGGAGGTCGTCAGTCGTCTATCTGCAGTCATTTGTGCCCCTCGCGTTAACTCTTGGCGTGGTTCCGTACAAAAACTTGTTGCATCGGGAGAAATCCAACGTCAATTTCTTCTTGTTGTAATTCAAGGATTTGCGCATTGTGATTACTTGTCTTTGAAAAGAATTAGTCCACGGCCTGGCATGTTGGATTCATTTGGAGTGTAAAGGTAGAGAGTACTTGGATGAAATTGACAGAGGGACCCTGGCTAGGCTGTAAGTGTGGTGGGGCTGGCCAGCCAAATTTGTTTATCTTATCGTAGAAAATCAACCGACTTCCTCAAACTTTCCTTGCGACAACATGCTGCAAAGATGGCACCAATAGTAGTACCGACCCAGGAGGAGCTTGACCGGCGGAAGGTGAGTTCACACGATGCTCAGGTTCATGCCGGAGGGGGCCTCTTGCTGACCTTCCCTGCGCGCACCCACAGGTCGTCAACATCAACGCAGAAACAGTCACAAACGTAACCTCGACCGACTTCCCCGGCCACTACCCCGGCGAGGACAACTCGTGGGACCTCGACGCCTTCCGCCAGCAGTTCAAGGTCGTGTTCCACGAGAACGGCCAGCACGATGCCTCCTTCAGCCTCATCGGGCTCGACGCCTCCATCGCCAACGCCTTCCGGCGCATCATGATCGCCGAGATCCCCACGCTCGCCATCGAGGACATCTGGGTAAACAACAACACGAGCGTCATCCAGGACGAGGTGCTCTGCCACAGGCTGGGCCTCGTCCCGTTCAAGGGCGGCAAGTACGGGCTGCACGACTTCATGAAGTGGTACAAGAAGCCCGGCGCGGACCAGGACCCCTTCGAGAACAGCATGGACTACAACACAGTTAAGATCGAGCTCGACGTCCAGTGCACGCGGAGGGCCGACGCCGCGCCGGGCGAGAAGGACCCGCGCAAGCTCTTCGACCACGCCAACGTCTACGCGTCCGACCTCAAGTTCGTGCCCGTCGGCCAGCAGGTCGAGGTCTTTGCCGGCGACCAGGCCATCGAGCCGGTGCACCCGGACATCCTGGTCGCGAAGCTGCGGCCCGGCCAGCAGATTCAGCTCATGGCGCACATGCACAAGGGCGTCGGCTCCGACCACTCCAAGTTCTCGCCCGTCGCCACCGCCTCGTACCGCCTGCTGCCGCTCATCACCATCACGAGGCCCATCGTCGGCGCCGACGCAGAGAAGTTCCAGCAGTGCTTCCCCGAGGGCGTCATCGGCCTGGAGAAGGTCACCAAGCAGGACGCCAAGGCCAACGCGGACCTCAAGGGCCACGAGGGCGAGATGCAGGCTGTCGTCAAGGATACGATGAAGGACACGGTCAGCAGGGAGTGCCTGCGCCACCCCGAGTTTGCGGACAAGGTCAAGCTGGGCCGCCAGAGGGATCACTTCATCTTCCAGACCGAGTCGACGGGCCAGTGGGACTCGGACGAGCTGTTCCTGGAGGCGGTTAAGCACCTCAAGGCCAAGTGCCAGCGGTTTGAGAAGCAGGTGACCTACATGGCGAGGTAGTGGCCAGATGTGATTTTCTGTCCATAATTCAAGCATATGGGCTGGCGTCAGGAGTACCCAAAAGGAAATGGTAGGGGTTCGGAAGATACACTGATTTTGATAAGAGTCATGGAACCCAATTCTTCTGATTCCAGTGCTAAGCTTTTGTATTCTGTGAAGTCTGCAGCGTCTCCTCTGCGCCAAAGCGATGTGCCCTTGAAACCCATCCCTGAAAGCCGAAGTTTCCGTTTTAGGGCCAGTCATCCACGAAGCTTCAACTAAGCATACCCATCGTCCTTGTCGGATTTCCGTCGCTTCCCTGGCTTCTCATCAGTCTCATCGGAGACCAAGTCGACAGTATCCGTCGACCTTGTCCGTCCATGAGACGGCAGTGCGGCCACCTAGGCCGCTTTGAACCGG
Source organism: Diaporthe humulicola (assembly GCA_038088545.1). Classification (NCBI taxonomy): domain Eukaryota; kingdom Fungi; phylum Ascomycota; class Sordariomycetes; order Diaporthales; family Diaporthaceae; genus Diaporthe; species Diaporthe humulicola. Next base: position 321,695 of record JBBWSL010000025.1, on the reverse strand, counting down.
AGAATAAACCTGAAGTTGGCCACAAAAGCAGGATCCGTCACCGATATCTCCCATCCGTCCTCCAGGCCCAGCTCCTCCAGGCTCTTGATGAGGTTCGGTCTGGTCTGCTCCTCGAGGCTCGCGGGGGACTGCATGTAGAGGCTCTTGCCCTCGGCCCTGATCGATGGCTTCTTCAATTGCGCCTCCGGCCTTGCCGCAAGGAGGTCGATGAGCTCCTGAAGTGACAGTTTGGGGTCGACCTCCAGCGGGCGCGCCAACGATCCGCAAACGGGGCAGTCGTCCTTCTTCTCGTGTTTGAATGTGTAGGTGTAAATGCTGTCGTTTCCAGAGTACATCATGTAGTTTTCCTCCATGCCCAGCGAAGGTGCACAGCCGCTCGCAATCTTCAAAGCCTCATTGCAGCAACTCGCTGCCACAATGGCATTGGTGGAGGCGATGGCGGGAATGATGTTCTTTACGACACCTTGCGTGAGGGAGTATGTGATGCCAGGAATGTTGAACTCCTTGGCTCTAGCCAACGCTTTTTGGTAGAGCCAGGTTATGTGCTCCGGGTCGTCCTTGTCGAGCTTTGGGAACGGCTTCTCCTTATCCCATGCTATGACGTGTGCCCACTCGATGCAGTGTTCCGGTTGCCGAGGTATCGTCGCAATGGTACACAGAGGTACTGCAGCTCGTGGTGCGAACATGTCGAGCTGGCACTCTATGCAGGATGTCATGGTAGGCAGGATGACTCGGGACTGTCCCTTGAAACCTGTCTCCATGTTAGCGTTCTCACGAACGGGGAATGTCTGTCTTCTGAGGGCCCCGTGGTGTCATCCCACCTTCTGTACCACCATCAATGAGAGGCTTGAGAGAGTCCATGTTGTCCTCATCCACCATGTTAATCAAAGTTGCGTTGATCCACCGCCGGGCTTCAATGCTGTCCAATCCACAAACCACTATGGTAAACTGCATGTAGAATGACTCGTCGAAGTCCTGGATACGGTTGTTGTGTGGTGTGATCTTGACGCCTTTGACTCTTCGCTCCACAAACTTGGCCGCCACCTCTGCCTTGGAGTTGCCCACATCATCCTTCCGGAAAAGGAACTGCCTGTTGAGGTTGGAGATGTCGATGGTATCTGAGCCGGCGGCATTAGTCTAGAGAATGACATCTTCCAATGACCTCGTCATACCCATGTCGATCACGTGTATGTCCTTGAAGCCTGAGAGGGCCAGGTCCTTCAGGATCTCACATCCCAGGCCACCAGCACCACTGAAACATATGTGAGCAGCAAGTCCGCCAGGCTTCTCTCCGTGAGAACATACATTACCCTGGCGACTCTGTTAGCTTAAGTAAAATGTAGACAAATTTCACAACTCACAAAATCTTCATGTTGTCCATGTTTTCGATCACAGAGGGCCCGTCGACTTCCTCTGCATCAGTGAACGGACCAGCCGTGGTCCGGATCCTGTCTAGATCCCGCCTGGGAAGCAACCCATGAGCTCATGCCAGTGTTGGACGTTTGTCACCGTTTGTCACGGGAATACATACCATCTTGATGTTGCCGTCATGGTGCCACGGTCTTCTCTTCTTGCAGTGTCCCCAGGAAAGGAGGAAAGGTAATGTAGCGAACCAAGATGAGCCGCCTATTTGGTTGGAGTGACGTTGGACGGTTAGAGGGGACCCCTGAGGCAGCTCCCTGCGGCCTTTATCGATAAGCCCTACCGCTCCCAAGGGAGGGTCCAACCACAGACCCCCAGGTTGATGCCCTGGACAGTCAGGCAGTCCACGAAACATCCACAGCCAAAGCCAACAACGACTTGGCAGTACCAGATCCGTGCTGCTATTCTATATGCAGCTCTAATTCTTTCCAGAACCCAAACCAGGAATCCCCGAATGAGAGGAAGCATAGGGACCACAAGGATTCAGGCATCGCCATCGCTGTGCACAAAAACGTGGGCATCACAGACAGCAAAGAGAGATGGTGAGAACAAGCCACAACAGATCAACATACTCATGAGGCTGCCCCAATAGGAGGACGAGCGAGCACATCAGCTGAGGAGATGGATGAGCTTCTGCGTCCTATCAGCAGGACGTATGCCAAGTCCGAAGATGCCGCGGCACCCCTTCTCCAGAAAGTGCAGGCATCATCGAGGGCAGCATCAACACCAAGTTTCAAGCCAAAATCTCTTCAGGACATCGTGGAGGCGTTGAACAATGAACCTGACTATGATACTTTGGTGTCAGCGTTGAGATTCGTTACTGGTGGAGGGCCAGTGGATGAACATTTCAACATTGGAGCCCCAGGACCTGAGGCCGCCAGGATCATCCAGATCTTGGTCACTGAGATTGTACCAAACTACTGGGATGTCCTCGAAGAGTCGTCCTCGGACGGCCAATATTCAGATCTTTCACTCCTGCTGGATAGTCTACGGAGTCTTGCAGGTCTCAATGCCATCTTGCTACGCCTGCGAACTCTCACCCAGGAGCACAAGTCCCAAACAACAGGTACCAAACGCTCAGATGTGGTGTTGAATCTGAAGATCACCCTCGTGCTGCTGTGCGAAATATTGGCAGATTATGACCGTGTGATGCTTGTATGGGCCAATACATCCACAAAATCAGACGCCACGAGGCAACGCATTCTGTCAAAGGACTTTGTCAATGTCATCGCTGGCGGCCGTATCATCTCCTTCTCTGCTGAGGCTGAATCTATCGTCTCACAGGAGATAAAAGACCAGTTATTTTGGGTCACCGACGGAATCGATTATATGCAGTGGCTTGCCCGTAACATCATCTCCTGGTCAAAGCGAGTAGAACTTCCCGTGGAGAAGAAGATATTGGCAGATTTACTTTCGAAGGCGTTCCGTCTTGGACACTCTGGTACGTCGTTCACGCCCTTTCTTTCCGATCAAAACTGCTGACTTGGAGCAGAAATTCTAGTCCAGATTCTACTCGCGGATATAGTCAATCACTCCCAAGAAGCCCGGCATATTTCTGGTCTGTTCGGCAGCCTCGCAAATACGGAACAGCGGAATTTGCTCTTCAGCATTCTGAAGATCATCGCAGACATCCATCTCAACCCACTGAACGGCAGCAATCCATCTGAAGAGCAGACAAGGATATCAGCAGCTGCTGGTATTATCAACTTATTTGTTGTGGATGATACGAAGAATTTGTCTCACCTAGTCACATGGCTGACGAGTGCTACCGGAGCTGGACTTGGTGATGCAGTCGGTATCCGACGTGCAGTCCTGGCTGTACTTTCATCAGACAGAGACAACATGGCAACAGTTTTCGAGAAGAGTCTCAGCCAGTTCGGGGACTACCTGTATATCAGACATACCCCGGTTCTGCAACAAGAAGGTATGCCAGATGTTTTGCTCTGTAGCAGGGGGTTTGCTAACATCTGGGACCGCAGTGCATGCGCAAGTGCTTCTGCTGAGCGCTGGATATCTCCAGAGGCTGGCGCCGGTCAAATTGTCCCTGGTCGTGAGGTCAGGCTCGTTCATGAATATGGTTTCCAAGAGATTGGAAGCATCTCAGACCCGTGCCCGCTTGCTAGGAATGATTGTTGGTGAGGCACTGTCAAAGTTGGCGCACAAGGACGACAAGAAACTCAATTTCAATATGGAGGAGACGACCTCAGACGAAGCGCTCTGGTACAAAAGCTTGGTGGAAATATCGGATGTTGTCGGTCCCACTCAGCCCTTGGCCTCGAAAGAACAGCCGGCCCAAGAAATTCGACCAAAGACGGAACCATCAGTGAGTAAATCCAAACCAGCGCCGACTCCAAAGCCATCCACCAGCAAGGCGAAGGCCATCATTGAAGAGGTGGAATCGGACGATGACGATGACGATGACGATATTGTACCTTTAACAAAACCGGACGATGACGAGGTGGATTCCGATGACGACCCAGAAACAGTACGTCGAGATAAGCCGAAGGCACCGGTGTACATCAGGAACCTTATCACGTATTTACGGGACACCGAAGGCTATGATCATCAAAAGCTCGCCCTGACAACGGCACCAACCTTGATCAGGCGAAAGGCGAACTTTGGAACCGAAGTGAAGGAGCATTCTGAAGAGCTTGCCTCCCTTCTAGTTGGTATTCAGGACAAATTCGAAATTGAGAACTTCTACGACCTGAAGCTACAGGGGATGATTGCCATAGTTGTGGCCCAGCCTCAGCTGATGGGACCGTGGTTCGCGCGGACTTTCTTCAGCGGCGACTATTCGGTGGCACAGAGAGCCTCAGTGCTTACCGTCCTGGGCCTGGGCGCCCGCGAGATATCAGGCTACGCAACTTCCGACTACGCGGCTGCGGCATCGTTTCCATCTCAGACGCTACCCGACAAGATGAAGAGGCTTTACGTGGAGGATACGGCTGCGAGCAACCAACTTGCCTCATCGTCATCGCTCAAGGCACTGCCGCCCAACGCCCTGGACACAATATCGAAATCACTCACTTCCGATTTCATGGCGCCACTGGCAGCTGATGCAGCAGATTCAGCGACGGGGCCAGACGCTCTGAAGCTGTCCACGTTCAAGTCGCGACTGGACCAACAGCAGAGTTCAACAGCACGAAAATCCATGGCCAAGCCCAGGGTCCGAGCCATCCCCAACACGACAGCCCAGCTCATCGCCACGTCATTCTTCTTCCCGCTCACCGCCCGCTTCCAGTCAGCGGCGCGCTCGGCAGCAGGCCGGACCCGCGGCATCGTGTTCCAGCCCTTCCTCCTGTCGCTCTACATCAAGACGCTGGCGCTGCTGCTCCACGCCGCTGGGCCGAGCACGCTGTCGCTGCCGGACATGACGGCCGAGCTTTGGGAGCTCCTGCTGGGGAGCAGCGTGCGCGCGCACGCCGTCGGGGACCTGGGCGTCACGCACGCGGTCCTGTTTGCGCTGCTGACACTGCTGGAGGTCAATGGCGACAGGATGCGGGATATTTGTCAGGGCATGCCGAGTGAGGTCGTCGAGACTCAGGAGTGGGTTGCCCAGATTTTCGGTGGTATTAGGGGGGAGGACGGAGGGGAGGAGAATGATGTCAAGATGTCGGCTGCGGGTGTGTTGATCAGGATCAGGGAGGGCATGGACAAGCATAGGGCGCTGCTGATGGGCGAGATGATCGGGTGAGGAGATGGCATTCTTGGGGGTTTGTTACCCCCTGCTCTGTTGCGATTGTGCATAGCACGCCATGTAGGGTACTTCTTGTTCTTGCAATTAGGGAGAATCAAGCCACCCCTTCTCATCGAGTGACTTGTAACTCAAGGAATAGCCCAAGTGAATCAGTAATTAAAACCATATAATATGTCATCCGGGTTGTTGTATAAACGAGACCCTTACCGTGGCCGACCCTAGATCCTAGCAGTCTTTGAGTGGCACCAGGTCGGAAGCTCCCGGCGCACTTACAAATCAGCGGCAGCCCAATAGTGAGCTCATCGAATCCGTCTCTCGCGACAGGCAATTTTCTATTCCTGCGACAACGACACTCGTTCACGAACTTCTCTGTCGCACCAAGTCACAATGGCATCGCAAGCATCTATTCGTAAGCACTGCACACTCACGGGCGCAGTTCCACTCGATATTCGCTGACAATCTCTGACCAGCATTGCCCGCTGCGGCGGCAATTGCGCCAGCACCCGCGACCTCCGAAGCGTCCTCGAAGCCCAAGGTCCGCCCGCCCTTCGCCGCCGAGCCCGCAATAGTCGTTCTTGTCATTCAGAATGGGAGCTGACCCTTTTATAATTATAGCCGTGCTGCGTCTGCAAAGATGAGAAGGCGAAACGCGACGAGTGCATGCTCTTCTCCAACGCCGCCGACCCGGCAAAGGACTGCAAATCGACCATCGACCAGTACCGATCGTGCATGAAGGGCTTCGGCTTCGAGGTATGACCGATACATCGGCTTGAGAAGATGGAATACGATACAATGTACAACAGTGTGGCGCAGGTGTACATATAACACGGCCGCCCTTATAGAAAAGCATGACGGATTGGGTCTGAACACCACGGTCGCGCAATTACCATAGACTGGCGGCTGGTCGCAAAGACCATGCCTCTCCGCTCAGCGATGCAAGCAAGCATCATGGAACGTTATGAATACGAAATTATAATTCTGACGACATAGAGTCTCGTCAATGGGTGTTAATTGATCAGAACAAGCAAGTCATCTCCCAAGCGCCTCCGAAATAGCAAAGGGTATCATCAAACAGCCACCTGCACCGTCCGGCCTCCCGGTATCACGACATCCGAACGCCTTCCCACAAACACACAGCATCTCCCAGTCACTGCTCAGGATTAGCCGCACCCGATATTTCAATGATAGCAACCTCCACTTAGGCAGCGTCCACCTTGGTCCTGTCATTCTTGTGGGCCCGCTGATCTGCCGCAGGCATGGTGAGGCCCTCAAGTCTCTTCATTCTGTACTCGTAGGCCTGGTCAAGATACCCGGAAAGACTGGCCCCCTTCTCCTGCATCTCAGACAGCTTTGCACCGATCGCCCGCAGGATGTTGTCCCTTGCCTCTATGGCGCGGAGGAGCTCATCCAACTGCTGCTTGTGGACGTCGCCGCTGTGCGAGAACTGTCAGCTCCTGTATTATTCAGACTTAGTGGTGGCTGGAGGGCTCACAGTTGACGGGTGTGAGCCTTGACGCTCTTCTCGATGCGGATGTGCACGCCATTGAGCTTCTTGTCCAGGTCTGCCTGTATCTGAACTCGCTTCTTCTCACGGTCCTTGCGGATCTGGTTGAGAAAAAGTCAAATCAATGCTGGCGACCAAAGCAGTACACTGGCAGTAATCAATACCTTGTCCAGCTCGGCCTTGGTTTTGATCACCTGGTCCACGTTGATCTCGTCCTCGGACGAGTCTCCGTCGTCCACGGCAGGTCGCTTCTTGCCAGGCATGTTGAATGCTGTGGGATGTGACGATGGACCAGAATGTTTCAGCGCAAGTTTCGCGTCTACTAGAAGTTCGTAAATCCAATGCGATTGGCTGTGTCACGCTGTGCTTGCTGTGTATTAATTAAATGGCAGGAGGTTGAAGCATGAGAGCAGGTCAGTCTCGCTCATGCCTGGTAACTTTTGCTCGGGCCGGCTTCGGCAATTTCTAAGCGGACATGGCGGGCGGAAAGCGGCAGGCAACTTGACCACCCACGGCCTGGGGGCTCCTCCCTCGGGTTCTGCCCGCCAAAAATTTCGAAAGGGAAAGCGACGAACCGACATCCCAAATCCCAATACATTTTCACAGGCAATCCGCAACCCGTTTCCAAACCGACCCATCGCCTCCACCATGGGTCTCGCCGGCACCAAAAAGTAACTCGGCATTCACTCCGGGACGAAGCAGAGTTTTCAAGTGCTAACAACATTTCGCAGCAAGAAGAAATGGGCCAAGGACCCGAACAACACCAACTGGTCCCGCAACACCGACACATTCGGGCACAAGATCCTACGGTCCCAAGGGTGGGCGCCAGGGCAGTACCTGGGAGCCGAGAATGCCTCACACGCCGAGTACTACGGCGAAGCGAACGCCTCCCACATCCGCGCGGTGCTCAAGGACGATAGCCTCGGGCTCGGTGCCAAGCGCAACCAGGGGGATGAGTGCACGGGTCTGAACGCGCTGCAGGACCTGCTCTCCAGGCTGAACGGGAAGAGCGAGGAAGCCCTGGGCGAGGAGCAGAAGAAGAGGCAGGACCTGCAGATCAACAAGTACCTGCACCGGAAGTTGGGCACGGTGACGTTCGTCTACGGCGGGCTGCTTGTTGGTGACAAGGTCCAGGAGCTGGCAGACTCCATGAAGGACAAGCAGCAAGATGCTGCGCAGGTCCCCGGGTCTGCAGAGATATCTGAAGAGACATCTGGGGAGTCAAGCGAGGCCGGCAAGAAGGAGAAGAAGAGCAAGAAGAGGAAGGCAGAGGACGCAGAGGGCGTGCCGTCGGACTCGAAGAAGGAAAAGAAGTCCAAGAAATCCAAGTCTGAAGACGCCGACGAGGACTCGAAATCAAAGCGCAAAGAAAAGAAGGACAAGAAGAGGAGGAAAGAGAAGGACGCCTCAGACAAGGACGATTCAAGCCCAGATGACGCCGAAGAGGACGCCTCAGATCGCAAGAAGGCCAAGAAGGAGAAAAAGGAGAAGCGCAGGAAAGCGAAGCTCGAGAACGACGAGGACGCAGCGGACGCTTCAGATTCAAAGTCCAAGAAGAGCAAGAAGAAGAGCAAAGCGGACAAGGAGGAGTCCACAGAATCGTCAACACCATCCGCCAGCGGGACCTCCACACCATCCCAAATTCCAATGCGACACCTCGCCAGGTCAAGATTCATCGCCCAGAAGCGAGCAGCCGTGATGGACCAAGCGGCGCTGAACCAGGTAAATCACGAAATGCCCCCCCCCCCTCACACAGCGGAGAAAGCCGCCCCTCGTCGGGATATTGGCTAACAATAACACCTTCCTAGATATTCATGATCAAGACCTGAAGCGGATCCGAGGCAAAGCGAACCAATCCATGGCGAAATACTCCGGCCGCCGGCCCCCGGCTGCCCGCCTCGGAGGAGAGAGGCCTGGAACACGCCCTTAGATAATAATGCCCACAGCGCGAATGGTCAGGGCAACGTCGCCCCGAGGGTTCAAAAGGCGAGCGGGCGGTTCCGGTCCAGAAAAGCCGTGCGATGTCCATGTACGTGCGTTCGTGCGTGCGTGCGTGTGGGTAGCGCGCCGCGCTACGCATGTAGTGGCCTTGCCACTTGCGTTTTCTTGTCGCGGTGTTGCGGAGCACGGCTGCTGCTGCTGGCCTGGCTCGCGCGTCTGGTCTGTGGCTCTGGTGGCTGGCTGGCTGGCTGTGTCTACTTACATACGTATCCGCCCTGTATGCTGCATACAGGGATCAGTCGACGAGCGCCAGGGACGCGGTTGCATTGCATCAACCATTTTGTCCCCATAGTCGTTCGATACCGGCCACATCCGCGTATGGGGGAAAAAACGGGAAAGGGTCCAGGCACGTCACCATTGGGCACGGCCGGAACAGGGAGGGGGGCGATATGTCTTGCATGAGAGGCGCCACCCATTCGTGAGAGCTGATCTGATGGGGCAAAGGGGGTTACAGGCGTTAATCCGGCCGGGATAGAGTTAGAGATTCACAGTACCTAGGTGGTGTAGAAAGGGTGCATAGGCAATCAAACTAATCCAAAGGAAGCCAGCCGGTGGTATTGTTACAAGCGCTTCATATTTACATCCCCCTGCCGCCGGGCCAATCAGCATACTTAGGTAGCATGTTGCAGGCGGCGTATCACATTGGCACGTAAATGAGTTGCAGAGCTTGTTCTTCATTTTACAGTTTTCATTTCATTTCAGCTCGAGCTTGGAACAATTGGTTCAACAAGCCTAGTGTGTGTCAATCTGGTGAGGTACCGGAACGCCAGACCGAACCACCCTTCTGTCCTTTCCCACAGTCAGAACCATCCCCCTTTCATCCCCAACAGATCGATCGGCTCTGCTATGAAGCCAGACTCCTCTGCAACAAAAGCCTCCGGCATGCTGTAGACAGCCAGTTAAAAACATCATCAAGTGTTCCCAATGCCTCAAAATGACCAGTGTTCTTTTGCCGTGCCAGTTGCCTTCAATTTGAACCATGAACACATTGTCCACCTTGTGTGTGCCACAAACGCCGGTACAGTAACCGTCCAAACGCCCCGTCGGCCCGATCTTGGCCTAGTCTTATGCCAACTGTTCTGGTTTTTAAGTCTTTCGACAAACCGTCCACAAGTGTCCGTTCCAAAGAGAGACTTGAGAGTCCACTGGCAGTAGACACCCGTGACCCAAAGAAACACGGAACCTGAGCCTCTTGGCTGGGGGAAGGGGGGAAGATTGACGCCCCCCGATTAGAGCTCAAATATGGCCCAGAGCGAGTGTGTTTTACAGCAGAAAGCTGGTGTGCTTCCGTAACGCCGACGCCGTCGCGATGCAATGGTAGAGTGCGACATGCACACATGAGACAAACCCTGCCTTTTGGTCCCTGTTACGCCGCCTTCGTTCAATCGTACAGCAGTGCTTTGCGGTCGTGATAGTCGTCTTGTCTGTAAACGTAGTGTACAAACGCTGTTCATTCAGTCCATGTAGAAGTCACCCTTCAGGATCCGCTCTTGGAAGGCGTCGGGCTTGGGCCGGGTGTCCCGGGGTGGTGACCGAGGCTTGGGTGCCTGTGCCGGCGGTGCAGGCATCTCAGAGACCGACGACCTGTTGCGGTCATGGGCGCTTGGGGGAGCGACGGCGCCGGTGCGAGGCGGTGAGCCGGTCACGCCCGAGGCGAAGGAGAAGGAAGGGCGCTGGCCCGATGCAACAGTGCTTTCGGCACGAGACCTAAGCTGCTCCGACCAGTTGAAGCCCTGGTCTTTTGGAGTAGCGGAGAACAAGTCAGAAACGGCTCTGGGACGTGTTGTATTGTTTGAACTGTCTGGGTTGCTTGGCTTCGCCTGAGGCGCAGTGGAAGATGGGGACTTCCAGGACGTCGCAGACGCGGCAGCACTGTCATCAGGGGAGAGGAGCCCAGCGACAGTGCCCCGGCGCTGCATAGAAGGAGAATTGGCATCACCAGGAGATTGAGTGTTAGGCCTACCATTGCCTGTTCCAGGACTGCCACCAGTGGGACGACGCATGGCTGCCGATGCTCCAAAGCTCATCCTACGAGCAAAGGGAGAGACCGGAGCGGTGCGGGCGGAGGTGTACTCCTCCTCCTCGATTGCGTTCTCATCGACCGAGTCGGAGTTGTTGGTGGACAAGCTAGCTCGACGGTTGAAGGCAGGATTGCCAGTCGGCGAGGTGCCGGATAGGCCGAGGGAAGTTGTGGACAGAGAGAGCCTCCGGCGCTGCTCGTTGATGGCAGCAGAAGTGATGGCACCTGGGAACACAGGGGTGCCGGCGGTGGCGGAGTTGGTCCGCTGGAAGAGGTTGGCGAAGGCGGCGGAGGTGACGGAACCACGGCGATTGTGCTGCATGTCGGCGGGCGGGGGAGAAGGGGGCTTCTGGTTGTAGCTGGAAGAGGTGGTGGTGGTGTTGTTTGAGTTGGGGGTATCTGAAGACATGTTGAAGGAATGTGTGGGACTGGACTGCTCAGGGCACGAAGTCTTATACCAAAAGGCCAGAGGGGGCAAAGACAAGAGGGGCACAACGCAGGTGGTGGGTAAGGGTAACGCGACGACGAGGCTCGAGTTGCGTCGATGGGACGATAGCCTGATATGATTTTGGAAGTGGATGGTTCGAGGATTGTGCGACACCGGAAGCAGAGTAAAGTGGAGAGTGAAACGTCAATATGTTGAGTGTTCTAAATCAGAGGCGGCGCCAGAGCGTAGCCCGTTGCAGGGTCGAACGATGAGCTCAGAGGCTAGCCAGGGATCTCCTGCGCTTTAATGTGCGTGGTTGAGTAGACCAGGGCGTGTATGGCTCGCCGCGGAATGTCTCTCCTTTGTCTTGCCTACTGATAAGGCAGGCGGTCGAAGACACGGGCTGGCGGGACGAGGCGAAGCACAACAACAAATGCGAGAAAGGCCCTTGATGGACTGACGAGAAAGGAGAGTCGGGATTCAATCAGCTGAGGAGCCCGTGGTATTCGGGCGAGACTAACTCCGACGCCTGGTGGCGCTGGCGAAGGCGGGTTTTCAGAAAGGTGGCCTCTCGAGGCGGGTTTCTAGAACGGTGTGTGCCTGCTCCTGACGCAGCAGCTCCTCTTGATCGAGGAGCGAGTATGAGTCGCCCTGAGCTCCAAGTCGTGACGGTCGGAGTATCAACCACTTGAGGCAAATACTGGCAGAGAGGAGTCAAGACTCAAGACAAGAGTCAAGACACCGCAGCAAAAGAGTGGAACCGTGTGCTGTTGGCTGTAGGCCGGTGGGGAGGTGTCGTGAAGAGGATCTGTCGGCAAGATCCCCCCTGAGATTTGGTGCTGAGATTGTGGGGAAAGACAGATAAATGCCAGTCGGCTTTTGTGACTTGTGATGGGCCCCTGTTTGTTGTGTACGATGCACGAGTATGCGCAGTTCAGGGTTCAACGGATGATGCAGAAGACTGGGACGCCAAGAGACAAGTGTCGGTGTTGGAATGGAATTCTTGCAGGTGCGAGCTGATGCTGATGCTGATGGACTGAAGGACTGAAGAACCGAAGGACCAAGTGACGGGAGCTGGCGAGAAATATGGGTTGCTTTGTGGGTTGTTTTTTTTTGGTTGGTTGATTGGTGTGTGGGTGGTGAGCAGGTGGCCGGACGGGTTGTGAACTGCGAGATGGTTGAGGGGTGCTAAGGAGAGGATGGAAGGAAGAAAAGGAGAGATGAGATTGGCATGGAGCGAAATGAAGATGGTTGTTGTACAAGTCAGTACTGGTGAGGTTGAGCTGTCAATTGACGCCTGATGACTACTACCGACCAGGTTGACACTCGAGAAGGAGGAGGAGGGTTGCAGGCAGTCATGGCAGTCTCGCAGTGAGGATGGGGATCCTCAGTGGAATGCAGGCGGAACGGATGGATGGGGGCCCCTGGACCGCATGGGTGCACGAAGGGTGCAGACCGCCAGCGTCCAATGAGGGCGCCTGGTAAGATAGGTGAGAGTATGAGGTGATATCGTCCGTGCATCTTAGCTTTGGCGCTAGCAGGGGGTGGGGTGGCCGTTAGTGCCGGCTATCCTTCTGTGCAAACGCGGGGAAACGTCACTGTGGGCCCTACCGTCGAGCGTTTGACGAATCAGTCAAATGTGTGGGGTAAATCGATAAGGGAAGGGAGCGCTGGCTGGCTGATCCCTTCCTCCTTCTTTCAGCCCTCAACCGTCCCAACGAAGCTCCTGGTCCCCTTTTCCCCCATGGTCCGTCCTCCTTCTGGTCTGGTCTGGTTTGGTCTGGTAGTGTGTCCTCCACGTCCTCCAACCAACAAGACACATCCATCCCACTGTCTCACTGTCAGACGGAAGGTCCTCTGATCCTTTTTTGTCCTCCTCTCCAACAAGCAGTGATATCTCTTCAGGCGCGTCCCTCTTCATGCCCTACGGCCATCATAGCAGCGAGTGTTTCTGTCGATCTGCCTCACCATTCCCTCATCATCGGGCTGGCACGTCACTCCGTCACACACAATCAATCAACATCAACCCAGACAGCCAGACCGGTCTCCGGCTCCGCGCCCGCCCCGCCAGGCGTGCCAGCTGCCAGCTCACCGTCCTTCCAGACCTGTTCCGTGCCCCGATCGATCATCCATCGCCATTTCGGTGTCAAGGTTCCGCTACTGTCGATCGTGGGTCATCTGCTTGATGCCAAGTGGTCCTTCGTGGAGTGGGCAGAACGTGTATGCCACTTGGCTTGAAACAAGCTCGCGGACTTGGGCCGCCAGCTGCTTGATCCCCATAATAATTAACTTGGCTGCTTTGGTGGGCAAGGTGGTGTGGACTGCAAGACTGCGCTACCCCAATCTTCCCTTCTTTCTGCTTCCTCCTCCTTCTTCAAACACATACTCTGCAATAAATGTACCTGGGTACCTAGACTAGTGGCCTCGAGGTTCCACCAGGTGGCAGCACCCGCCGTTGGCCTGTCAGTCCAGTGCAGTAGCGTCGCAACCACCCTCTAGCCCGTTCGATGGATTCCAAGGTCTTGGTGGCGCCATCTTGGATCGAGCCAAGTATAGCTTGCTACAGTAGACTATAGACTCGTTCGTCCGCATTGCTGACTATGGCGCTGGTATAACATCAACATTCGTCAGGGCTCCAGCCGACTGGGTAGCGTCTGGGACACGGTCCTAGCCTGGTCCTGTGTAAGCCATACCGCATACGCCTGATACGCTACCTCCTCGCTACCTTTCTTTGCGTACAACCAGCCAGCCCAGCCTGCACGTCCCACACCATCTCATGCATAGGCTGTCCAATGACAACCTCCACTTAGTATTCTGTAGGCTGCGTCGTGCTGCCTTCCGTCTCAAAACCACCTGCAGGCGGTAATGCGCCCAGGCCGACATTGGCTGACGGCGGCCCTAGGGCTGCTGTCCCACCGAGCATTCCATCCTCTTCTCTGCTGTGTCCAGGGCGGGCGTCCGATTTGCCTCCCATCCTCGTGCCAATGCTCCTAATTATGCCCTTTGCGGGGGCCGCAGCAACAGTGAGGGCAGCTCTCGCCACGCGCCTACCGCTCCACACAGGCGTGTGTGTTCATGTGTGTGTGTGTGTGTGTATGTTCACGTTCGGGGCACACAGTCAGTCTTGGCCTGTGCCCCTGAAACCTGCGGTGGGAAACGAACTCTGTTGGACACTCTACTAGCAGCCCGCCCCCTCCCATCTGGCCTGCACATCGTGACTCGTCTGCTTGGCCTCTGCATAGTGCATATTGCAGGCGTCCAGCTGCAAGAAGCAGGGCCCTCGTGCGCTTGGCAAGAGCATCGCCCAAGCATCCAAGGCCAATGCCGCTTGACTCGATTCCCTTGGTCTGATATATCTGCCGATTCTCAAGCGCGTGGGGCCGAGGATGAGCACATGTCGTTCTGTTACACAGTAGCCCTATTCTTCGAGGCTGGTCGGGGTCGGCGTCCCCAACACCCCCAGTCCCCCCGGGCTCTCCCCAAGGTAACATGGCCGGCTTCACTAGTGTCGCGTCCGAGCCACGACGACGGCCGGCGGAAGGTGCTTTGACTTTCTAGATGCGCTGAATAGCTGGACAGATGGGCATGGCGTGCCTGCGGGAGAAAGGCCTAGAACGACGAGGGCGGTCCCTGAGCTCGAGTCCGTCTGTCGCCCGGTGTCGTACAAAAGCATAAGGCGGAAGGTTCGGACTTGCGACACCATCCACCCCAACGTTCTGCCTAATTAAAAAGCATATCCGCCCGAGAGGGCCAGCAGCTTATCAAGGTTGCGCGAGCTGACGTTGGCGCGGGCGGGCGGCACATGGCATTTTCTGACCATCCACTTTCGAAACCAGCTAATACCCGAGTAAGCCTTTGGCCCTCGCAGCGGGAACCCGGGTCGCAAACTCTCCGGCGACGTAAAGGTTCATCATCAGAAAATCATATTTGGTGTGGTGCCCAGCGGCGCGGAGAGGGTGGGCTTGCGCGGACGGGGGGAGGGGGGCCTATAGTGTAATCACCGTAGGGCCGGGTTTCGTTCTTGTTCGATGGAAGGAAGCTTGAGGCGCCCGCCCTCGCATTGATGTTTTTTTCCCAGAATTGACTTTTGGTCCCATTGGGCCATTTGCTAAGAGCACTGGCTGAGTGGCCAGCCCCAAACCTGACAGAAAGCTTGTTCATTGGCAAAAACCCCCGAGTTCCCGACCACACACCCACACACGCGTACGCACATACACAGCCTCGAGGTGACATCCTGCATCTTGCTTTCTTGCACAGATCAGATCCGGCCGATGGGCCAAAGCAAGGACGCACCGACCTTGATGGTGTTTCACCCACAATCTCGGTACACGACGTACTGTTGCCATTGGGCCCGAGTCTGTCTGTCTCCCCTTGCGGTTGAACGGACGGCACGCGACCAACTGGGCGAGGCTGCTGGGGTATGTGTGTTCACACGGATCGTGTGCCGACGGCGTTGTTGGACCGGCTTCGAAGAGCCTCGTGACGAGCCAACCATGCACAACATGTTTTGTTACATGATTAGACGGAGCGTTTGGTCCCGGAAGGTGACCCAGGATCCCGGTGGAAGCTTCGGCCCCTGCGGCTCGGAATGGCGACGAAGGGAAATAGACTCAGATATCTACCCTGGATGTTGAATAATATCTCCGAGGCGTTAGCTTACGACGATTATGTCCATTCCACAAAGCTTACCCGGACCAGGGTCAGGATAGATTGAGGACGCCTTTCGTCTGAGAGCTGAGCCTCTGACAGAAAAGGGGCAATCACTGAACAGCATATTATCATCTTCACAATTGGTCTGCAAGTCAAGTATTGGAAATACAGCGGATGAGACCTCCATCCACTGTTTTGAATGCTTTTATGCCTGTCCTTCAAATCTGGAAGAACATCTAGAACTAAAGACGAAGACAGGACGATGCCAATTCATAATACTCCTTTCGAGTTCTTTTGACCAATTCCAAGTCAGTAAAGCCATCCGTTGCTGACCGTGTTCTCTTTTCAAAGATGATATGCAACCAGTTCATCAAACGGCCACCACTTTCCAAATAGACTTTGGCCTTATCGTTGTCAAAGCTCAAATCAAAAACATGCTCCTCTCCTCTTCCACGCGTTCTGTTTCCTGCTTCTGGGTTCCCAAGTGCCTGGCCGTATCGGGCTGATTTCACACAAGACCAGGAGTGTCCTTGAAACCGGGGCGGGAAGGTTGCAGGTGAAGGGCCTCGGAAAGTGAATTGGGTAGAGCGCAGGAGAACAGGGCAGGCCAGCAGGAGAACGGAAAGAATCATCAGTAATCGGCCTCGCGTCAAGTCGTCGTTCCAAGGCTGGCTGGATTGCGGCAACGGATTTTCAATGCCTCATGCCGTCGTTCGCAGAAGGCTGGTCTGAAAGGTAAAATCAATGTCGAAAATGCATCCGGATATCATCCGAAGAAGATGCTCATGCTATGTATCCCATGCCCTGCCGTGCTATGCTGAGCATTCGATTTTGTTATGTAGAGAGCGTCTACAAGCCCTTCAATGTATTTGGTGTCTATCATCGCTCTCGATCCCGAAGATCGTTCGAATCGACGATGTAGAAGTGAATGGGTAGCGAATTCAAGGGTCATCCTCGCTCTGGCTCTCGTGGGAAGAGGCGGCAGAAGGGCTGGTGTCATCGTCGGTCTTCTTGTTAATGTCGAGGGAGGACAAGTCGAGCGTCATCTGTCCGGTAGTCTCCTGCTGGCTGGACTGTCCACCGGCAGCCTCCACGTTCTCGCTCTGGTTGGACGACGAGCCAGGTGTGGCGGATGTGCCGGGGCCTGCAACTTCCTTTCCCTTGCCCTTGTCCTCCTTCTTCTCGGGCTCATCATCGTCGGTTCCGTACAGCTCGGCAAGGCGGGAGGGCGACTCGAGGTACTCGTTAGAGATGAGTGAGGCTGCGTGGATGATCGAAGACGTAGGCTCGCGGATGGAAGAACAAGCAGAAGGCAGTGAGCTTCCGGGTTGGAAGGGCTCGGCCACGGCGGAGAGCACCGATGAAGAGGACGATGGTCGTGGTGAGGAGGAACGTCTTGCGGGGTCCGCGCTCGTGGATGCCAAACGGTGGCTGGTAGGAAGGAAGGCGGCCTGGGAGGTGATTTCAGCCCAGTAGGCGATGCTGGCCTCGTCAGAGGAGAATGGGTCATCTAGAGCGCCGGCGGAAGGTGTTCCCGCTTCGTTGGTAGCTCCAGAAGTTGTAGAAGCCGGCATCGCCTTGCTGGTCGACGATGATGCAGCTTCCTCGATGGTTTCGCCGGGAGACTTCTCAACAGCAGGGGCCTTCTTGCTCTGCTTGCCTTTTCCACGCGCAGGCTGAGGGGCTGGCTCGACAAGGCCACTGAGAGCTCCTCGGCCTCGGCCAGGCCAGCGAGGCATGGTGCCCAGGCGCGGTGCGACGGTTCCGAAAGGGGTGATTATAGGTATGGCCCTGGACGTCTTCTTCTTGTCGCTGGGTGTGGAGGGAGGCGGTGGCTTCGGAAGAGTGTCAACGGCGTCCTCTGGGAACATGAGGTCATCCGACGGCTGCCAGTCGTCGTCCCGGTAGTTGGTCCAGCGGATGGCCATGTGCTCGAAACCGTGCATGATGACAGGATTCCTCTCGCACAGGCCCGCCTGGTAGAGCCACTTGTGGTCGGCGACGACGCGGACACGGAGGAGGCCCCAGAGCTTTTCAAACTTGCTAGGCCAGGCCGGGCTCTGGAGGACGATGTGGAAGCAGGCGGCCATGAGCTTTCCCATCACGATGCGCAGTGCTCGGATGAGCCACTGGTCTGGTTCCTCGTACATGTTGAGCAGCGCCATCCGGAGGCCGTACTCAAAGCCCTCGAGCTGGGCGTTTTGGAGGACCGGCAGCTTCTTGACGATCTCGGCTGTTCCCTCCTCGATTCGGTTGAGTGCGAAGTCCATCATTGGACGACACAGCACAGCAGCTCCGGCGATGTAGTGGGCCACATTTTGCGTCATGCACTCCGTGGCCAGCGGCTTCTTGGGGTCGTATTTACCCACTGGGTACTCTGATGAGAAGAAGAATCAGCTGGCTGTGAACAGTAGATGAGGGTGACTGGCAGGGGTCGTTTTAACTTACCTTCGAGGTACATGAAGCGAAGGATCGCTTCAAGTCTGCCCGGGTTCCAGGCAATTGGGTCTGGGTGCCAGTAAATTGGCGAGCCCTGCTTCATGTCAGCTTCTTTCCTCCCTTTCCAAAGGGTTATGTGCGACCTGGAGTACTCACATCTGGGATCTCTGGTGGTAGGTTCTTCTCCATCCACTCCGACATGCCCACCAGAACATGTCGGTGGACCAGCCACCCGGATCCCCCGCAGACGACGATAATGTCATGGCCGAACGGATGATTCCAGAGGCTGAGATTTGACCGTAAGCATTGATTCAAGAGTGACAATGTGATGTACTGCTGCGAGAGTGGGATCGGAGAGAGCAAGCTAAGAAAGCAGGCTGAGAAAGCAAGCAACAAAAAAGAACATGGATAGGGGAGTGAAAGTCGGGTCCTAGGGTACGCTGAAGATGACTCAGGGGTGGCTTGCTCTGAGGTAAAGCACCAAGTGTAGTCGTCGACAAAACCTAGTGATCAGGTGCTAGGCTGGGAGAATAGCTCAGGAGACGAAATTTGCAACGCGAAGACTGAGAGGGTACACTTACTGCGCGTTCTGCGCCGTGGTAGGCGCAGACGCAGGCACAGGCACCCGCACAGCCACCGCCGGGAGGTCTTTGGAGACCTTGGTCTCCATCTCTGGTGATGGTGGTGGCGGCGGCGGCGGTGCTGGTGATGATGGTGGTGACGATGGTGCCGCCACTGTTGCTGCTGCTGCCTCCTGGCCTTGTTGAGGCGGAGGCGGAGGTGGAGGAGGAGGAGGAGGAGGAGGAGATGGTGGCGGAGGAGGTGGTGGTGGGCCTGGACAAGGTCAGTGTTTTTGTAAGAAAGAGAGTGGTCCAAGGAATGATGTCGACAATGATGTCGCCTTCAAAGTTCACGAAAACTCACTGTGGCTGCCCTTGACAGCCGCCGCGTAGGATCGCAGCCGTGGCTGCGACTGCGGCTGGGGCTGGGGCTGCAGGGGCCGGGGCTCGGCGATGGCGACGGCCACCTCCACTGTCGTCGACGATGATGTCGACGGGAAGAGGACAGGGAGCGGCGGCGCAGGGGGAGGCGGGGCCCCGCGCGCGCCCTGCACGATCTCCGCGTATGATTTTGGCGGAACCATCGTGATGTTTGACGAACAAAATTTGGTGTCGCTGTGGTGGTTGGGACGTTAAAAGACAAGATCGCGGTGGCGCGATACAACGGACGGGAAACGACCGAAAGGCAAATTGAAAAGACTCACTCTGGATTCACTTCCTGCACGGGTCTGAAGCCTTGTGAATTGAAAATGTGCTGGATGGTAGACTTGGGATGAAAACTCACATACTCGTTTGTAGTCTCACAGCATGGCTGGGCTGTGAAGCTCTTGCTTGAATGTTGATTCATCAGACTTGTGTGAATTTGTCCTCGCCAACTAGAGATGTCCTCCAAGTCCATATTTCCCAATCCATGAGCTGGAGTATGATCTATGACCAAGAAGTGGCTTTGCCATGAATTATAGGAAACTGTCTAGGATGACCTATTATCTCACTATTCCTTCTAATGTAGTAGATTTTGATAATCATGAGATTGGACTTCGGTTCCCAGCATGGAGTGTAGAGATAGTCTGGCTTTTATAAGGGGAATAAAATAGAAAGTGCATTGAGAGCCCAGCATCAAACTGACAGACATGAATTTAAAATTCAGTTCACATGGGGAGGATCAGAAGTAGCTGTCATGGCTTGGATGGTCTTTGACATGTCTGACACATGCAGTTTTTGAAAAATGAAAACCATCCACAAAGAACAGTTGTGTTCTACTGCTTGGCTGGGGCTATGATGTCTGACTTTGGAGAATGACAATGCCTTATGTAAACAGTCGATCTGTTCCATAATGCGGGCTGTGGTCTCTAGGTGCTCTATTGATACCAGAAGTCTGATTCTCATTGATCTAACTATTCCATCCTGTTCAGGGCATACCTATCTTCTCTATGTAGTACCTCTTCTGAATTGACATGCCCCAACAATTAAATGTAGACCCAATGTAAAGCCATAGTCGTAGAATAAGTCGGGAGAACTCCAGTGCATTATTTATTCAGCGGACTATTAAAGCTTCACAGCTGTGCTGGGAAAAATTGAAAGTGACTGCTGGGTGGCTCATCAGCAAGTTCCAGAGGGCATTGATACCAAACCAAGGCAATCGAATCAGCTCTGTGACATCTAGGAAACCAGCAAGTACTTATTTATACCTGCCGAACTTCAGAGGAGCTTGACTCCGAGATTGATATTAGTGGAATGCTGTCAGGATTTCCGTCCATGTACTCAACGGAGAGAAAATAAATGCTCAATGGGCAAGGAAAGGCCACAAGTCACTAAGCTCATGTCAATTAACCTCAAGGCTTTTGGTAGCAAACGTGACCGAAGATTGTGCTTTCCTGCAAGATACTGAGAAACAGCACATAGACTGAAACATGGCGCCAAGTAAGAAAAACACGACGTGGGCTCAAAGAGTTCGAAGTACTAGAGCTACTCTTATCGTTTCAATGGTTGACAAAGCAGGCTTCTAATTGCCAAAAGCTAACTTTGTGGGGAGCGTCCCAGGGCACGTCTCCCGTAGCCAGAACAAGCCCTCTCCCAGCTTCTAACCACCTCACAGCGTAATGACCACCTTGGCCGCGCTCACCCCAGCCTTGTTGGTATCCAGACCCCTCTGGACAAAGTACAATCCCCGACCAACAACCAGCTCCCTCGGCCGCGGCACCAGCGTCCCAGCCTCCAGCGCAGCAGGGACGAACTCGCCCCAGATCGCCCTCGCGACCTCAGGCGCCCCAGACAAGAGGCTCGGCGCCGACACCCTCACGACCTCCACCCTCTCGCCCCCGGCGTCCTCGGGCGCGACCCCGACGCTGACGACCTTGCTCCCGCCCAGCGCGCCCACGACGGCCGCGCTCGCGCGCACCGTGGCGTCTGTGCCGATGGCGTCGTACGCGCCCGCGAGGCGGGTCCCCGAAGCGCTCAGCAGCCCCGCCAGGATGGCCACGATGTCCGGGTTGTGGTAGTCGAGCACGAGGGCCGCGCCGAGCGACTTGACGTAATCATAATTGGCGGGCGAGGCCGTCGCCACAACATCGTACCCGGACGCGACGGCCAGCTGGACGACGGAGCTGCCGACCGATGACGAGCCACCCCAGAGGAGCAGCGTCTCCTTCTTCTTCTCCTTTCCTTGGCCCTTCTCGCCCGTGCCCGTGGTCCTCCACTTGCCGCTGCTGGGTGCCGTGGGGATCCGCAGCCCCAGCGTGTCCTCGAGGTACAGCCCCGCGGCGGCCGTCGAGACCGAGAGCGGCAGCACGACGGCCTGCTCGAACGGGACGCCGTCGGGGATCCTGGCCACGGCTGCGGCCTTGAGCCTAGGGTACAGCTGGAAGCCGCCGTGCGCGGGGCTGCCGGACGGGAGCCCCAGCGCGTAGCCGATGACGCGGTCGCCGTTCCTGAGGTGCTTCACGCCCCCGCCGACAGCGACCACCTCGCCCGCGACATCCGAGCCGAGAATGCTCGGGTATTCGATGTCGAATATGGGCTCCGGGGCGGCCTGGATCTTCCAGTCAACTGGGTTGACGGCGATGGCCCTGTTCTTGATAACGACCTCGTCGTCGGCGATGTCGGTGGGGAACGGCGCGTCGGCCACCTCCAGCTGGGCGCCGTGGGACGGGATCCAAGCGGCATAGTTTACCACTTTCATAGTGAATACTTTGGTGAGTGAATCAATTGATATCTTAGGAGTGAAGCAGTCTGTGCCATGTTCACCGCCAGGGACTGAATGCCTGAGGGCACATGCAGTGAGATGTGGATTACAAAGCACATCGGCGGGGGAGATCACGCAATGTGCGTATTGCGTGCAGTTTCGAAACTGCCCGTCATCGACCTCGACATTAGGTTTTGGAGCACAAGACAGTGGGCGAGATAGTACGAAACAATCCCAGGATTGCCACACATCAATTGGTGGGCATGTGATCTGGTATTGAGAAGAGTTGTTTCTGGCCAATCGACCATGATGTTACCCCAACCTCGTTGCTCCCCACCATACTATATACCTTTTATAACATGGCAAATGAGGTCCGTGGGATACACCGTCAACGCCTTGCAACAAAATTGAGCCTGTCAAATAATACCTTATGAGTCCAATGCTTCCAAATGCCACTAACTAGAGCCATGCTGCAAAAAGTCCGCTGAAGTTCGCTGTAATAAGCACACTAGCTCGGAACACCGCCGTGTAATCGTACAATATATAGTTTTCGGAGAAGTCCCGTTGGAACGAGCTTCTTTGGCCTGGGTAGAAGATAATTCCAGGCAGCGCCAGTCGAGCACCCGGTGACACAAGTGTCAATCGCTCAAGCTCTAGCGTCTTGAAGTTGTGCCTAAGATAAATTTATGCTGGGTCTTGCGTCCCTAGGATTGAAACCCATCAGAGCCAGGCACCTGGGTCCCAGTCATGCCAAGCAATGGGTCATTAACCCCGAGCGCAAAGTTGTTGAAGTCCTGAAAGCCTCCCTGCCCGTCGCCGAGGCCTTCCATGGTCAGGTCCCAAGCTTGCGTGAACCCATCGGTCAGGTTGTCGGGGTCAAAGTCCGATCCGAAGTTGAGCCATGGAGCGGACGAGCCACCCAGGAACCCGTGTTGGTAAGGAAGTACTTGTGCCTGAGGGCTAGGGGGTGGCGGCATTTGGCTCTTCCCACCACCATTAGTCTGTTGATTCGGATCTGCCCCATTCGAAGAGGAATGGGCCCACGCCGCATTGGCGTCCGCGTTGCCTTTGCCAGTCTGCGGGGCCCCACCAGCAGGGACTTGTGCCTTGAGACTGCTCGCAGCGGCTTGATTGTTGGTAGCCGCTTCGGAAAGAAGCTGCAAAGGGTTGCTGCTGGCCTGAGCAGGGTTGCCTGTTTGGGTCGGCCCTATCGCATTTGTCGCGGTATCAGTTGCGGCTGTGTCATGCTTGAGCAGGCCTTGGCTGAACTTGAGAAACCAGGACCGCACCATGACTACAATGGTAAGAAAATTGGAAGCTGGGTGGTGTTTGTCATCGGCGGCAATGGCACGGAACTTCTCAGCCAGTTTGGTCAAATTCTGCTCGACCTTCAGGCTGTCCTTGTCAATAAATTTCCCGAGGTCCGACGAGGGATTGGAGGCGGCCGAGTATATCTTGATGAGGATAACCGTAGCATAGGACACCCGCACGAGGTTGAACACAGGCAGACAGCGTATGCTTCCTGGATCCATGCCCAGAAATGTATCGAAAATCCCATCGATCGCTGTCAGGCAGGCCGCCAGAGCGCTGGTGTAGGCTGGAGTCAGCGCTGAATTGCTGGAAGCGCCCTCGGGCGCGAACGGGCCCTTGAATGCATCAGCTGGGTCCGTCTGGAGAGCAAGCTCGTGCATGTATAAGCCCAAGGTGTGGAAGCTGAGCTTGAGTGATGCTGCTTGAAGGTTAGCACATCTGGAGGTGGTAGACGGCGAATGACCGTACGTACGTTGCATAAGCTCCACCGGAACCTGTGTCATGTGTTTGTCGAGCTCCCGCTCGAAGCTCCTGATCCTATGCTGCGTCATGTGATCCGATAGGCTGACTGAGACCGAAGGGTCGTCCATACAGAATTGGAACCCAATTTCTTCCGCCAGTCGATGTGTCCACACGAGATGGCAGAGATACTTGTCCGTAGGCGCAGCTTCTGGTGAGGATTCGAGGATGTCCATGCACTCTGCCATAAACGACGTCCATCTGAGCAGGAATGGCCGATGCAGAGCCATGGCCGTGTTGACAGTCAAGTGGTAGCACAAAAGCCAGGTTCGCCTGGCTTCGATGGTGGTTGGGTCTGGTTGGGGATGCCTCCTGGAGTGCTGTGCACCCAACTGCGCTGGTTTATTACCCCGGGGTCTGCCTTTGCCCAGACCGAGGTCGAGCGCCATAATCATCGCCATATGCACAAGCTGGTAGAATTTCAAATCATCTAGGTGCTCTGGTGGCCAGTACCACATGACGGCAACAGTCAAGGCTTGGACCAGCTCGATACTCTTTTCGCCGATGATGACGATTCTGTCGGCGAAAGTCTGCATGAGCTCTCTCACAGCGACACGCTGTATCTCGGGTATACCGGAAGAAGCAGCGGCCATGATAGCAAGGAACAGGACTGGCTTCGTCCTCCTGAGGTCGTCGACGGTCAGGTTGGGCGGAAAGACGACACCAGGTAGGTGAGGAGCCATCTGGTAATTGTAACGATGTAATAGATGAGCCGCCTTGTTCGTAGTAATGATGCCGCGATCAACAAGATCAACGTATTCATTACTCCCTGCTGAAGGTGCTGGAGCGTCGCCACCATCTTCGGCCTGCTCAGTATGCTTCCGCTTCCGACTGGCCAGGCCCAATGGCGGCACGGCATCGTCAGCGACATTCCAACCGCTGGGAGGACCATTTCCGGGTGCGCCGTAGTACCCAGCGGTGGCTTCGGGATGGGCGGAGAGGGAAGTGGCGGCCTGGCCCGCCTTGGTAGCGCTCAAAGTAGCAGTCAAAGCATCAATCTTCTTTTCCAGCTCGGCAACCCTATTGTCCGTCTTCTTCTGGCGCTTCCTGGTGGGCTGAGTAATGATGCAGTTGCGTCCAGCCTTGGCGCACCTCTTGCAGGCACCGTCAGGGTCGTCCACGACAGGCTCGCAGCGGACCTTGAGGCCCCGGCATGCCTCACAAGCCCTGGCCTTCTTGGGGTCGATGCCTGAGTTGTCATGATCGCCAGAGTGGTCGTCAGGGAAGGCAGCTGTGGCGGATGAAGCCGGGAAGGGATGTGCAGGCGCATCCGCAGGTGGCTGTGAGTATGCAGGTTGGAAGTGGGCGCCTTGGCTTATTCGTTGCAGCTCAGGCGACGGGACACTGCCTGGGGTCTGAGCAGAGGCTGAGGAAGCCGCCGGGGCAGCGGAGTATAGAGCTCCGCCCGCAGCCGTGGCCGGGACGGAGCCGTTGGTGTGCCGATGGCCGTTGCCATTCCCAGAGCCGGGCCCGCTGGCTGTGGGGTTGGGGTTGGGGGTTGAGACATTATTATTGGAAGCAGAAGTAAGGATAGAAATAGACGGTGACGGAGATGAGGACGACGGGGAGGCAGCCGGGGCGACCGAGACGGAGATTGATGAGGAATCGTGAGGGCTGCGCAGGCGTGGATCCAAAGCGGCGGAATCCATCATGACGGACGATCTTGGCTGGCAGCTAGCTGTTGTCCATGATATATGATATGGTGCGTGTAATTATTCAACGACCAGAATGGCTTGTTGGCTTGTTCATACGACTCGGCTCGGCTCAGCTCGTTTCTTCTATGCCTGTCGGTCCCAGCAGCTTTCGGATCGGACCACGGCGCTTGTGAGAGAGGCAAGACCGACATAAGACGGGCAACCCAAGGCCCGCCCACCGACAAGTCCTACAAGTAGCCTGCAGTACGGACTATTGCGCGTGGAGCACGGGCCACCCCACCCCCCAACCCCACCTCTTTCCAGACAGCAGCTGCAGCTGCTCAACAACCCCAACCCCCGACCCCACCTCCAGCCCCCAGACTTCAGCCTTCCTGCCCGCACCACTTGGCTTCCCACCCGTGCCACCTTCCATGTACGCTAGCATCATCTCCCGTCGAAGGCGGCACGGCTTGGCCTATCACGCGAACGAGACTAGCTCGCCCTCTAACAGGCCACCCTTAAATGACGCCCATCTCCCTTGATCCCACCGAAATGCAACTTCTTCCCACTTTCATCTCACACATCCTCCGTTCATTTTAACTTCCTGCGTATATATTCACATGTCTTCCCACTTCCCACAACAATGGGCATCGAAGTCGGCCTCTAGACCTCCACGCGGTGTTGCCTGGGAACCTGACCCTCTGCACTTCTCCCTCCTTTGAGAGGTCCGTTTGCAGTGCAGGGTTCAGAGCCAACCTAGAGACGCATTTCCTTTTTTGGGGTCGCTGTTTCGTGCCGCATGCCCTGCTGTCCAGCTGTTCAAACTGTCGCTGGCTGGGCTTGGTTATTCCGCCCGCACAGTCAGCTCTTCAGCATGCAGGCGGAAGCAACAGCGACGTCTGCGCAGGGCGGCCACTGCCCTTGCAGGCCTCGTCCCGCAAAGTGTGAGAACTTCTGCTCGCCTGCGTCTACATCATGCACCGAACAAGACACTCGGTTCCATCACGACCAGCGAGAAAACGGGGTGCCCGGATCCCCACACAACCGGGCTGACATCCTCGGCCGGCTACCAATAGCCGCCGACAAGTCACACTGAGGCAACGTGAGAGTACTGCTGTCATCCTCGACCCTCCGCACACCGGCTGCAGCCACACTAGGATGAACAAAGACGAGAGACAGACAAGGAAACCCACCACGCCACAAAACCACAGTCAAAGCAGACACTGTCGAGCACTTGAGCCAGAGCAGCAGAGCCGTCGCACGTCCTCAAAAGCCAGACTTCTGGGTTTGAATCAACCAGAGCACCACACAGAGTGTCACATGAACACCCGAACAACAAGGCGAAGAGGCGGAACTGACACACACACCTGTATGCAACGAGCCGAGTTTGAATCGCAGCGCAAATGACTCCGCACACAAAAAGACCAGCGAGGATCCCGAGACTGATGGCTGCCACTTCGAACGACCTTGAGCGGTGTTGAGGTTGACAGGAACGCTCACACTGTCCTGCCCTCACCGGTCGGTCCAACAGAGCATTGCAAAGGTCAGAGGGGGGAGCACGCCAAAGCGCATCTGGTCTCGTGTGTACCTGTAACTATGGTCCCGTGGAATCGAGCGGTCATGTCAACAGTGGTCGGCCACCAAACTGTGCAAGGTCAGGGCTTGACGGTATACCCGTCGCTCTCCTTGACAGTTTGCCATATCCCTGGCATGGTCTCTCGGTTTCGCGGGCTCCAATTGGGGAGAGACTCGTCGGTTTCACAACTCATGTCTCTCCGACCTGTGCGTGCCATGATTCAACCGCCGCCACCCCGTGGGGGCGATCTGGACCTGGCCGCTTGGTTGGTGGGCATGAGTTTGAGCATGAACGTCGCCACTGATACTATAAGGGGGCTTAGACGCCGACACTTAGCCGGTCATACTTTGACTGAGGAATTCTGTGTCTGGATAGTCTCGGGCTCCCACCAGCGAAGGCCCCTGTCGCTGTTGGTACATTTTCAGATTGAAGAAGAAGATCCTTCCTTCGTCAGAGAGATATCACAAGAACAACTCCTTTGTCTTGTTTGACAGGGCCGATCGGGCGGTGAACTCGAGCCGGAAGGACCTACGTCCACCGAGGAATTCAGTCGCTGCCTGGTTGGCCGTGTTGGGCGTGAGGAAGGAGCAGAATACATTATGCATCGTTGAGGCACCCAGGAAATGGGCGGCGCAGAGTTTTGCATAAAGGACCACAGCAGGCCCCCGGCTGCTGAGGGACCGTCGGTGGCGGGCAGATCGCACACGGCCGGCAGAGGCACTTGCGCCACGGTTGATGGCCGCGCCTTGCGAGCGGTGCTCAGAGCCACGCGCGGAGCCGTCCCGTCCCTGGGCTTCTGCCGGTAGTGGGCGTATCGTCGCCACGTTATGCAGGGGCGTGTCCGGGATAGGCATGTTCTTCGTCTGCAGTCCTCGTCATCGGACCTAGCACTCGCCATGAGCGTCTGCCGGGTTTGACGATGGGGGCAAAGACCGGTCCTGCCGTTCCCGGGCCCGCTCGAAGCGGGCTACCTCGAGGGCTCTCAAGCATCAGGATACCTACCGATGATGTCATGTGTAAGCGATTGCCGCTCGCAAGGCTTACGGGATGAGGAGGCACATCGCGAGGCTTGGGACCAAACGTGTGACCTGCGGCCTATCTACTTTAGCTCGTCTGGCAAGCTGCCAGAAACGGCACGCTGGTGAAGAAAGAGTCTGGCCGCGGCTTGGCGGTTAGACTCTGGGTTTAAATTCCCTGGTTGGGCGACCAACCTCATTGGGATCGTGGCCTTGTTTGCCGCGACTCGAGGAGGTTTCTCTGCTCGTAAATTTGAGGCCACACAACATCGTGGAGACGAGCCACTGATTCGGCCTAGTTCTCCTGGCATCGTACCAAGGAATGCGAGATGGTGTGGTTGGTCACGAGCGAAGTCGTGGTGCAACATTTCTAACGAAGGCCCTGGGGAGCGCATGGTTCTCCGTCTCATTCTAGATCACCAAAGCTACAGGTCCGACTCTGAGGACGTCGACTGTGGTCATCCCACGTTATAGTCAAGCGGTTCAGGATGAATGTGTAGATAGACGGACTGTCAATTAAATCTCATTTTCTTTTCACATCGTAATATTTTCATCACTCCTCCCTACTTCTCCTGCAAGACCTAGATAGAGACATGCAAGTTTCCACAACAGAATTTCAAGCGGGGGATATATGTTTGTGTGTTTGAGGCACCAGCAGCGGCAGGCTGGTCCTAGAGAGCCGGACAGAGAAAGGAGAGCCGCCGCCAACACCATCGAACACCGTGCAAAAGATTCAAAACGCGTAAAAAGAAAAAAGAGAGGGCCACCGCAGCACAGCAATGGACCTTCACCATCTCCCGCCTTCAAAAACGGGTAGACTTTAGGCCACCACCCAGAACCCGCTCTATTTCTGGTCCAACTCCGACCCTGAAACTGGCAATATTGGCGATGCAAGGTAGAGACGCATAAATTTGTGTTATACATGTTTGCCCTTGGGGCGGCGCCCTGCCTTTCCGTTGTCCTCATCCCATTCCATCTTCCCTCCAGGTATCATGGATATTTCCAAAGAAGAATAAGAAATTCAAACGGCAAAGGAAATACAAAAAAATTTCAGCCCAAAGCAATCAATGCCAATGCTCCACGCCGTTCTGATGGTGGTATCATCCGGGAGGCTGGTGCGAGGTGAGTGAGCGTGATTAGCCAATTATTAGTATGGTGTGTTTGCGTTGTTTCAATGATTCGCTATCGCTATGGCGCCAGTCCGTAGGTTCATGGTTGCTTGGTCGACATTTGGATTTCGTATGTTTGCGTGCGTGTGTGTGTGCGTGTGTGGGCTAATAGCCTCGAAAACCACGGCCACACTGTTGATGCATGGTATGATGTGCGCTGGGCGGGAACGACTGCATGGTATCTCGGGTGACAAATAAAACTGAGAGAATTCGCGTAAATTCATGCTCCTTGCTGGTGGTGCTCCATCAGGAGCAGATGCTGAGAGTGTTGCATTCGTGAAACTTCGTGTACGTAAATCAGAATTGAGGCTCCTCTCTGAGACGTCCCATGGAGCCTTGTGGTGTGAGACCCCTTGGGGGCATCATCATCATGGTGCTTTCCCGGCGACTAGCTCGGACGGACTGTGGCTGATCGTAAGCGGCACCAGTCTCATATATGGGTCGGTCATAGCCTGGGTTGACCATGCGCTGCTGTGCCGCGTAGAATTGGTTGGCGTCAGGGCCTGGGGTCATCAACAAGCTCTCATATGCAGGACGAATGTGGACATTAGCAGCGCCGCCATTCTGCTGGGCCAAGTATCCTGGCTCATAGCTGCGTTGTTGGATGAGAGGTGGTGTCGGTGTGGATCTGGCTTGTGTGAACCCGCCGAGAGGATTCATGCCGACAGGAGGAGGTGTGTTGCCCCTTCGTCCCTCATTGAGTGCCTCCGCGAGACGGTGACGGTGCGGAGATTCTCTGGCTGTGCCAGATGTTGATGGCCTTGGGGGTAGTTCGAGCGCGGGGTCCCTCCCACGTTGCTCTTCGAACGATCCTGGAGTGGGTAATTCGTACTCCTCCGGAACGATTCCAAAGATGGCCTCGTAATTTTGTAGGAAAAGCGCAAAGACTGGCGCAGGAATCGTCAACGTTGGTGAGAAGACAATGCCAACATTGCGGACGGTCATCTTGTTCTGATCGGCATGGTTGATAACCTTGATCAGGAAAGCAATCAGATACCTGAGCAATGTGGAATTGGGCTGTGGCAGTCTCGTGACGAGCTCGCTCAGCGCCGCGATCTTCTCAGCCTGGCTGCTCATCTCGGTCACTGCGACAAAGTCCAAGTGCAAATCCCGAGTCAGGATGCTGGTTGGCAACTCCCGCAGGTAGGCCTTGAGCATAGAAGCAACCGCGTGGATGTCGTGGTACTGCTCGTCTGCGAGCAAATTGACGTCACCCTCAAGATCGAAGCGCTCTTTAAGCGACTTGATGACGATGTTTGAGCCGCTGAGACGGAAGATACCTTCCTCGGTAATGGCTCCTTTGGCATCCAGGTATTGTATGCAGCGATAGACAACAGCAGGTAGTGGCACCCGCGCATCTCTAGGAGGATTGTAACGCACAGCTTCAGCGAGTGGTGCGCCAAAGGTCCGACGGACAGGTCCTGAGTAGACCTCTCTCGAGCCCGCCGAAGTACCCGGGGATCCAGAACTCTCGCCAAACAGCGAGTCAGTACCATCGCTCGACGACCTCTGCTTTGGTCCAAAGCCGAAGAAACTGCGCTTCTTGACTTTCTTCTCGTCCAAGCCGGGAGGAATGTTGAGACCACCCATCCCCATCTTGTTTCCCCACATCGACATGTCAGAAATCACTTGTGGATCTCGGGGAGCAGAGATGCTGTACGACGGCTGAGGCCCCATTCCTGCCGCTGTGGAAGGTTGTGGGAGGTCGTGGCCGCCCATTTTCGGAACATCGCCTTGTTTTGTGGCCTCGTAGCTGACGCCGATCAAGGCTTCCTCGCCATCCCTAGGCTGCTGTTGTTGAGGGCGAGGGTGCATCTTCTTCTTCGCATTTGCACCCTTCACATGACCCGAGCCCTGTCGGTCTTGAGCATGATCCTGCTTGCTCTCTTCGTCCACGTCTTTGAAATTGGTCCACTGCAGCAAGACCTCTACCCATTGATCGCGCTCCTTGTCACTCTCAGCGCAGAGCACATGTTTGGTCATGGCACTGGGGTCCTTTTTCTTCGGTTCCAAGATCAGGAAGGCGTGGCGATATTGGTTCTCGGCCTCG
Organism: Diaporthe humulicola; assembly: GCA_038088545.1. Taxonomy (NCBI): domain Eukaryota; kingdom Fungi; phylum Ascomycota; class Sordariomycetes; order Diaporthales; family Diaporthaceae; genus Diaporthe; species Diaporthe humulicola. The sequence goes on along the minus strand of JBBWSL010000025.1, from coordinate 290,516 downwards.
TCAGTGGCGCGAGCTGGCGATGGGGCATCGCCGCCTTGTTGCGACTGTCTTCCTATTTGGGCCCCTGGAAGTTTGATGGTTCCCAGGTGTGCTCCTCCTGGCGTCTCAAAGTATTTCAATTGAGGGCCTTCGACGCTGAAAAACCTCGCCTTCCAGCCTCCAAAGTTCTTGCCTCTCTTGGTCAAGTAGCCGGTCTTGAACTGTCGTCCGCCGGGCCCCAGTTTCGGTCCTCCTTCGTCACGCGGACCCGTTGACGAGCCCATCTCGTCGGCATTTGGCGGCAAAATATTGGTAGACAAGTACTTGCATAGCTCCACGGCGCTGGGAGTGTCAAACGCAGTGTTGAGTGCTTCGTCGAGATATTGGTTTAGGGCTCTGCGGCGCGCATCGAGCTTTGCCGGGGCGTGACCACTGAACAATGTCCGATCTGGGGTCTTCGCGGCGAATGCCGGACACTGCTTGAGCCTCTGGTCCAATTTTGCCAGGGACATCGAGTCTTTCTCAACCCGCCAAAGTTCTCCGCCTTCGGATCGCGACATGACTGCTAATGTGAACACGGGATCTTCCTCCAGTTGCGTCAATGAAATCAAGCTCGCACGCGACGGCTTCATCCGCGACGACGCGACCATGACACTGACGGAAGGTATGGCGTTTGGTGGTAGCAGAAGTTCGGGGAATTCCTCGGTGACGAAGCCTTTGAATATCCTGGTTCGCTCAGTCTGGCTCGCACGGCTCTCCGAGGCACGGCTCTCCGAGGTTGGGCTGTCGGTCGGATCCGCATCAACGGTAGATTTCACAATGTTGAGGGGTTGTGGCGACTTCAAAACGAGCGGTTCGCTCGGTGGAGTCTGGAGAGGCGTATTCGGGGGCAGAGGGATTGCTTGTCGGGGAGCACGAGGTGACAGAGGCACGGCGAGGCCGTGGTGCCGTGGTGATTGAGGTGGGGAGTTCGGCCCCTCGCCCAACTGCATAGGCCGAGGGCTCAAAGGCAAGCCAGGGCTACGTATAGGTAGAGCAGTGCTCGACATGTTGTTGTCTAGCATGCTTGCCAAAGACCCTGGAGCGTTTGGCCTATTCAGCGACCTTGGTGAACTCTGCGCCAAATTTATTTCTGGCGTGGTCTCCTCTGAAGCCCCCTTTGCGCTGCTCTTACTTTTCTTTGAATTGCTTCGAGCCTCTGCCTCTTGTAGAACAAGGACTTCGCGCAACTCATCATCCTCCTGTCGTGTTCTTCGACGGCCACGCTTTCCTGCCGCAATCTCGTCAACCTCGAGAATATCATCATAGTCTGAGTCGCTCTCGGAATCCTCATCACGCAGAAAGGCCGGGCCGGGGTCTTGGTCCTTGAGCTGCAAAGGTGCTGGTGGTGGTTTTCTCGGAGGCGGGGCTGGCACGGACGGGAAGCGCGACGTACCATCCTCGTCGATAAAGGCGTCGATTTCTGAGCGAGGAGCTTGACGTGGTGGTGGTGGGAGTGCACCTTGGGGAGGCGGAGGACGCTCTGGCAGAGACCGCGAGGGTGGCAGTGCGAAATTAATGGGGATATCGTTACCCGCGCTGGCAAGATCCATCGACTCTTCAGCGGCCCTCTCTTGGGCATCGTGATCGAAGTTGTCCAAGGCGTGCTCGCTCGCTTCGGGCATAGAGTGTGAAGGGTCCAGGATCTCACCAACGGCAGAAGGAGGGCCGTTGCTGCACTGATCTGCTGGCGGTGTGATCGGGTATGGTGCCATCGAGACGTCGATGGGAGAATGCCTCATGTTCTCAGACTCGATGCTGGGAGACGCGGGTACGTCGGAGGAAACCTTCTTAGCTGCGTCGTCGTCCACGTTGGCAAGGCTGGCGGGGGATTCTCGGCCATGTACTGCCGAGGCTGAGGAAACCGAAGGGATAGTCTGCAAGGTCATGACCTCCTTGAGCTTCTTCCTGTATTTTTCTTTGTCCTTCAGGGCTCGTTCCAGATCCTTGTTGAGACCAAGGATCATGGCCCTCTGCTTGTCCACCAGACGCCATAGCTGCGAGTTCTGCTGTGTCTGCGAGTTCTTCTCTTTCAGCAGATATTGTATCACCGCCTCGGGGGAGCCGGCAGCTTTTATCAGCTTGGAAATATCGGCGGGGCTAGAGGCGCCATCTTGGGAGTTCTTGGGAGTTGAGGACCCGGTGGAAATGGCAGAGATGGCTGAGTCGATGGACGAGTTCCTTGGAGCGCCCTTCACCTTCTCCATCCTCGAGGACCCAGGCATGGCCTGGGAAGAAGAGTTGGTCGAGGCCCCAAGTGGCTTCTTCACAGGGTCGGAGACGCTTCTGTTGTCATGCGCGAATCGTAGGGGTAAAGAGGATCTATGTCACGGTTAGCCGTCTCTCGAGGCAGGCACAGCGCCGATGGTCGCTAGGGTGGCGAGCACTGTGAGCGAGCAGTTTGGGACTATGCACGAACCCAGGTGTTGTCTTGTCGTCAGGAGTTGCTGTGCCCGAGGAATCGCTGTGATAATAGGACTTCTCGGCGTCGATGCTTTCTGCCGTTCTTTGTCGCGGTAACGCTTCCGCGGCTTGTGGGGCGTTTGTTGTCTGCGAGGGCAAAGGCGTGGTCGGTGAATTGATGGGCGAGCCGTGAGCCCCAAAGGAAACCTGAAAGTGTGATTTCCTGGGACTGGGGCTGGTGGGAGGAGAGATGGCTGTGGTATTATGCAGCGGACTGGGTGCAGGTTTCCGGAATCTGGAGCAGGAGAGGGTTGAGGGTCAGCATTGGGGTGCGTCTCGAAATGCGTCTCGAAGGGACTCGGTAGTGCTTGCAGTAGCACGCGGGCAGGGCAGTCGGTAGTCTGAACGGCGGTGATCAAGTTCCACAGCAGGACGAGAACTAACATGACAATCCGGGGAAAGGCGACTAGATCTACTTGCGCCCACTGCACAGACAACTGCGAGCACACGCGACACTAAGTCGTCTGATAGCGCACGCGGTGGATCAATACTGCGCTCGATAGCCCGGAGGGTTCGAGAGTAGACAAGTGCACGAAGCCGAGCCACGAACGAAAAAGGAAAGGGGAGCAAGAGAATAGATGCGAGTGCAAGGAGTCGGAGAGAGCCGCAGGAGGGAGGTGGACATAGAGATTATGCGTTCTTACCTGGCACCAGCGCTGGGCAAAGGACTAGTGGGTGATGATGTGGTCAGGGTGCCGGAGCCGGAGACTGAGTCTGAACCTGAACCTGAACCTGAACCTGACCCTGAGCCTGGACCTGAGGCATGAACACCAAGGGGGACAATGGTGATGGGACTAGGGACGGGACCAGAATGCTGGCCTCGAATGTGGTGGACTTGAGCTCGGCCTATGGTAGGGCTGTCCAGGGCATAGTCGAGCTGGGATGCACTCGTGGGTGACACAGGAGTGTAGGGAGGGCCGGGTGCGGGTTGGGTCTGGTACTGGTACTGAGGTTGGTGGTGAGGTTGAGGTTGGAGGCGGGTGTGAGATTGGTCGTGAAGATGGTGAGGCCGCTGCGGTGGCTGATGGGGGGAGCGCGGATGAGAGTAGGCGTGGGCATCAGACGGATGTTCCCTACTCTGGTGCGAAAGCTGCGACATGGTCCTCTATGCGAGGGACCTCAGGGACCTCGACGCCGGCTCGTGGGCCAGATTGCTTCAGGGTCGGCAGTCTGCGACGCGACGAACCTGGTGTGGACTGGGTGTGTGGACTGGCCTGGAGTGTCTGGTCGCCCGGTCGCCTGGTCGCCTGGTCGCCCTGGGGTCAAAAGGTCCCGTCTGACAGTGTGAGAGACCCCAGCCCTGCGTGTCCTGTCCTATCCCGTTGCAGTTCCTGTCCAGTCCAGTCCTGTCCTGTCCTGGCCAGTCCCTCCCGGGGCCGAGGGTCAGAGCTTAACCGCTGCAGTGCTGCGGTGCTGCAGGTCTGCAGGTGCTGGAGACCGAGTGTTTCGAGGCGTGCCTGGATGACCCTGACAATCCTGGATCTCGGTTTTGGGTTGTTTGGAGACCAGTCGCGTGGGAAAGCGGCGCAGGAGCCAGGTTAAGCCAGTTGCAGGCGAGGCGAGCGCAACAGACTCTCGTTCCTTGGCCTGGGCGTCGGTATACTGTGTGTGTGTGTGTGTGTGTGTGACGGATGCGCCTGGATCGGTCTGCCAGGTCTGCAAGAGTGCCGTCGCAAACGACGAACAGGAAAATCTATCCTAAGTAGCCTATTCAAGAATCCCGGGACTGCGGCAGCGGACCACAGCCAAGAGAAGGTCGAGTCGAGGGGGGTGGGATGTGATGGAGGATTGGCGAGAGTCGTCAGTAATTACGGATTACCAAAATCAAGGGCTGAGCGAAGGAACGGAAAAGGCCAAAAACAAAAGGTGCCAACTCAGTCGGCCACGCAGCAGTTGTCGGGTCGGATCGATGCTGCATTGCCCGAAGACAGAGGAAGGGCAGACTATAACAAAGCAAGGAGTGAAAAGGAATGAAAATTACGACGGGCCTGTGAGAGGTAAGGCGTTAATCCACGGGTAGTCTACCGCGTGGAGGGGGGGCGTTAGAGGGGCGATGATGGATATGATGGAAATGATGGACGATCAGGATGGTCGCTATGTTCTTTTTTTTCCGCCTCTCCTCCCTCTCTCTCTCTGTTTGAATCTGTGTGTCTGTCTGTCTGTCCCTCTCTCTATGGATCCGTCCGGAAAGAGACCCCAGTGCGGTGTGGCCAGAAAGCGGGTGCTGTGCGTACTGTAGATTTGTATCTATCTGCATTGCATCGCATCGGTAAACCGTACGGTTTAGATGAGCTGGCTGGCCGGGTGAATGACCTGTCAGTGGTGATTTCTCTGGTTCCTCATCTCCCGCACCACGTACCACGTCCCATGTCCCACCTCCCGCGTCCCATGTTCGTGCCTGTTCCCACTCCCCACGTCCATGTCGACTAGGTTAGATATTAGACTACCGTCCGCGTTGATTAATTTGATGTGCCCATCTATCTACAAGTACACCGGATCGTTGCAAGATCCTGGACCCAGGAGCTGGACCCAGGAATGATGGCGGGCGCTATGTTCTTCATCACCTGCCGCCCCGGCCAGGTCCTGCCGCCGTCCTCCTCAAGTCACAAGCCACCGGGGCCCTCGGGCAGACAGGCAGATTGGGTGCCTCAGCCAGGCCTGCCAGGCGGTACACACGAGCAGGGTGCTCGGCCGGTACAAGATCGATACTGCCGGTGGCTGCTGCACGTGTGACAGAAACAGTCGACTCCCTTCCTGATGCAGAAATCTAATCAAATCTCAAATCAGTCAGTCTCCCGCGAGCGTCTCCCTCGACACGAGCAGCTTCGGCCCTCTCTACTGTGTAATCGTCATCAATTGTTCGTCTGTCTGTCGGTTGCTCAGTCTGTCTGTTTGTCCATAGACACGCCAGTTGACATGTCAGTCTGCGTACCATGTCAGGCAAGGCCCGGGCGTGACGCTGCGGATCGATTGAGTGATTGAGATGAGGCCCGTTTTTTGGCAGTACGCAATTCTCCAATGCGATACAACCCGGATCGGGCAAGATGCTCCTTGTGGCGCTATGCCCAAACTGCTCCACCCCTCGACCCCTGCCCCCTGGAACGCACCTTCCCTAGCATATTGGAAAACCTGGCAGGTCCTGGGCAGCCAGGGGGGTGCCTGGGCGGGAAAGTGCACCTGGCCCAACAAGGAAGGGTCCAAACGGGCTGGGTCGAGTTCGAGTCGTCGAGTTCGAGTCGAGTCGAGTCGAGTCGAGTCTGGTGCCAGTGTCAGTGCCAATTGCCAATCTCAGCGTCAGCGTCAGTGTCAGTGAGCATGACTTCTTCTTCAGCCACAGGTTCACTAGAAAGGGCGCGCAATTCCGCAAATCCTTCCCTCATGGGCCTTCGCAGAAGCTTCGCAAACGACGCAGCACGCCAATACCGAAGAGACCTCGGTTGGCAACCTGGCCAGCGCTTCTCCTGGCCGCATCGCAGGCCTGAGCAACCAAACACCCAGGCACAAAAACATCCAGGCACGCGGCCTGTAATTGGCTCTTGACCTCTGTCGATATGGGCTGTGAGATATATCAGCCAGGGCGACACGCCAATGCTTCACGTCAGTGCTCCGCGCCACGCACAACACGGCCAGTCTGTCAGGCGCTCTGCAAAAGAAACCGCCGGTAGCTTTGTACCAGAATTAGGGTCACGCAATCCTTCCACCTATTTAATTACCACAACCATCGATTCTAACAGATATTCTGGTATGATTCGAATCAGACGCTTATTCTGAAGATGGAGATATAATAAAAATCAAGCACACATGATGTGGTTGTGGGATAATTGAGATACAAACACGAAGGGTTTTGGTGGTACTTGGAGTTACCGGCGGATTCTTTTGCAGAGCGCCTGTCTGTCTTGACTTGGACCATGTCCCATAATAAAACCCAAGTTCATACCGAGCGGCAAGGTCGTGGCCCTCCGCCCTCGGGCAGCCCTCATCTCTCACCCTTTCTAACTAACTTTGCGGCAGCCATGGCTTGATTCGCCCGGTGCGAGACTGCTGGCGAGCTGTGTTATTACAGTGTGGTTCCGTGGGCACCAGTCCGCCTGTGGTACCAGCTCGCCGGAGAATTTCTGGCTGGTGGAGCCCCCTTAAATTTCATTACCAAAACGAGACCAGACAGACCCCCATCACTGGACACGCATGTACATGAGGAACTGCAGCGTGGTGCAGCCGGTAGCCAGGTACCCGAGCACCAGACCAGGGTCTCTCGGGTCTCAAGGGGGCGTTTCCAGCCAGTCAGCCTGCCTCCAACTCCAACATCCCATCCCACCTTTCAAGCTCCATGGCGCCATCACTGCCGCAGCATGTGCGTGCGTCCTGGCGTCCAAGCAATTGCGATTGTCATCGCCATCCCGCCCTCAATCAGAGCATTTGGACCTCGGGGCCACTGCAGGCCAATCCAGCCAACGCCAACCAAGGTTCACGGCATTTCTTCACGAACACCCCACCTGCCCACATAGCCTTTCGGAAGACGTGCCCGCCGCTCTCTCGTCAATCTCAAACCAGGCCGGGCCTGGCACGAAGGCTCAATAGGCTCACGTCAAAGCTTCATCAATCATTGCTCGCTGCCTCTCCAGAGCCCAGACACCCAAATGACCAACGGGCACGGATCCCTCACGGGCCACTTTCGTCCGCCCCAAGTGGGTTTTGTACCCATTCCTGGATTTCTGGGGGTCTTCTGCCCACCATGTAGACCTCCCTGGGCTCCCTAAGCTTTCAAGCGAGCCCAGCCAGGCAGCTCTTAGGCCGGCTGCTATGAATCTGCTGCTGCAACATTACGCGGAAAACACTACCGGCCCGTCATTTGCACGCATCATGCAGGAGGAGCTACAGGTTCTGTGGATACCGCTCGGTGATAATGAAGCGAACCACTACCTCTCGAAAACCACCTGCCCGCTCCGGAATTGCGCGTTTTCAGGACTTGATGTGCCCGGAACCGGGTAGGTTCCCTCAGCCCAGGGCGGCCTCGCTAAACCTCGGGCCTTACGGAGATCATATTTCAATATCCACCTGGGTAGGTGGTATCCGTGGTTGATGGCTGGATCCGATACGCCGGCACTGGACCTGCGAACGTCCCTCCAATGCCTTGACGGAAGCCCGCCACATGCGCGGGTCTTCAGTAGCGATGCACGCGGCAACTCTAACCCATCTCTCTGAAACAGGTCATTTGGCCTCCAATTCAAACAAGATTTTGTCAGCTCGGCTTAGGAACTGGCATGGCAAGTTTGTCAAAGCTATCAGCACACAGCGGTCAAGCCGGGCCACTGAGTCTTGACAGACAGACAAGACGACTGGCTCTCAGCCATCATAGAAGCGCCGTCATGCTGGCATCATCCCCGAATGTCGCCCCTCCGGCACCACAATTTTTCAAAGACCACAGCCATGATTGACCATTGCGTGGCTTCACTCATTGTCCTTCAGAACAGTAAAGTCTCGTGGATCATTTTTTGCCAACTCCAGAGACCGAGTAAGGCGAGCAATCGGCCATTGGCGAAGCCTCTTTCAGATCACCAGCCCCATATTCTTGACGCGTTGCAACTTTGCAATTATGCGCCAAATTACACATGCAACTCTAAATCTTGATGAATCCTGTCAAACACCGCTAGGAGCTGCGGCATCGCTATCTAGATTACCTCTTTTTCTCCGGCAGATCGCGGGGCATCCTATCCCATCCTATCCCATCCCATCCCACCCCTCCCCTTCGGTGAAGCTATCCGGGTCTCAGCCCCTTTTTTGACCTCCGGACATGGCGTTTCCCAGATCCATTCCGAAGTCTGTATTGAAAACGCTGGATGAAAGGCAACACATAGAAAATATGTCGTCAGGGGCTGCGTTTGAATTCCGGCTGATGGCATCGCCGATCGGACTTGTTCAATCACAGTACAAGCATGCAAGCACTTTGATTCTGGATGGAGCTGCCTTTGGGGAAGCAACGTTGCCAGACTGGTTCGCTCTTAGCGCAACCAGCCAACTAACCAGCTGTCCGAACCGAACCAGCAGTTTCCATCGACCGGGCAGCCAGAGTCTTCCGGCCGCCGCCAGGGTCTTCACACCATCATCTCGGTGAAATAACGCCGGAGCCTCAGGTCGGCCAATAAATCCCCGCATGAGCTCTCCCTGGCTGGGCTTTTCCTGGATGCCTGCCCACTGCCGACTCCCTTGCTGGCGCGCTTATCTGCCCGGACGTGGCTCCATGCACTCGTTATTCCGGCCGAAAACAACTACCACACGGCCGCTCAGCAGATCAGACGCGGCGGTCGTGGCGTTCCGATATTGGGCTCTGGGTGGCGTGGCTGATGTACGGCGTGGCATAACATCCGCGAGGCGCCGGCACACGTCAGTGTAGATGTCCTACTCCATGCACAACTCGGCGTGACCCGGCGAAGTACTCCTAAAGAGTCCTCGGGAGCATCGAATACGTGTGCACTCCTTACTGTGGTAGACACAGTAGCTGAACTTGCGGCTTGAGTGGGCTCAACTAGCGACCACAATTATTGTCACCACAGACGCTAGTGGCCCTCTTCAACTGGAATTACTTGGTTCATGAGATACGTCGCTGTCTGCGGTCGCCTGGCAACCAAGTATCCGAATTCTCAAGCTTTCTGGGCTCAGACAAGCAAGGTCACTCTTCCTTCCGGCCAGGTGCACCGGGGCTGGTACGTTCTTCCACATTTGAATGATACGGGCCCGACACGAGCGAGTTGTCCAATGGCAAGAACAAATCTCGCTGTATTGCCGACACAGCAATGGTTTTCAAAACTGGAGTCTGGCATGTGCACCACATCACTGTACTTCAATTTACCGCTTGGCCTGGTTCTATTTATTGATGCGACGCTAGAGGGCGGGCAATGCGGCGCGTTTCGAGAATTCTACTGTAGAATGATCCGAAACGTTCTTCACAGAAGTCCATGGCCAATCAGGCCAACCGCTTAGCAGCCTGTAACCCAGCTGTCAGCGCCAAGACGAGCAGCTCGTCAACTCGAGGCTCAACACGTAGAAAGCGAGTCCCACTGCGGTTTGTTTATGGGGCGACTATTCCCTCGTTTGTTGGAGGCGAGCCGCACATTGAACAGCCCCTTCAGCCCCTGCAGACACAGAATCCTTCTCAAGTAGTTGGCCGCGGTTGTGTGCGCCGACTGATTTTGCTGCTTTTTATATCAGCATCTGAGAGCCATCGCCACAATAATTGTGCTTCAAACGGGACCTTGTCACATCTTTTCCGGTCTGCCAAGTGGTCATGTTTTGTCTCAGCTGCCACTCACTGTCAGGTTCGATGCAACGGCTCATTTCTGCCCCCTACTCACGGTACGTACATGATCAGCGTGGGTGTTTGGCGAGGTCGGGCCTTCACCAAGCGAGCCCACACGTGGGGCAGGCTGCGTGATACCTGCCAGAATGTTTGGGGGCGATGAACGTCTGGCGGCCCGTCTTGTTTGTCCAGGGGAATCATGCGTTTCGGCGAACAGACGCCCACATCAACACAAATTCTCACCCGGGCTTGGGCATAGAACATCCAGGGACTCTTGAGGCTGTCTATTCGGGGGCTGTGGCTTGCCCACGGTCAGCTAGTGTTGGCCGCTGGACTGCATAACTCATCGCGGAGAAGAGAAACAGGCCAGTGGCAAGTGCTACAAGGACTTCGCCGTAGGCATCTCGGGGGCATCGTCGACGATGCTGGTAAGCCCGACGGGACGCATGGGACGGCATGATCAGCTCAAGTCGCACCTGCCTCGTGCACTCAATGGGCGTGAGTACCGCTCAGAGCCAGCTTGCTGGGATCAGGCTGAGCTCTGTCTCTCACTGCGTGGCTCTTCGATTGGACACCTCATCTCCGTCACGCACGACCCCTTGGCGCGCCGGATGTACACTCTTCGAATCATCTGGTGATATCCGGGGTCGACGGCCCAAAAGATCGGTCGAAGACAAGACCAGGCGGGAGGAGTGACCCATATGCAATGTATGCTGCGCCTTACGGATGCCAGCGGACTGCGCGCAGCCGGACCCAAGAATTCCAGCTTCGCCAGCTGGCTGCCAGGAGGATCGCCAGGCGCAGCCATGTCCGGGATCTGGTAAATGGGACGGAGGTCGGCTCAGTCCAATGCCGTAGGATTAGAAGAAGGGTCCATGTGGCGTCGATCACGTACCCAGGACCATCATGCTAGCACAGAGCTTAATGGCGATCATCGCGGAGAAGGTGGTTTTGAGACAAGGTCATGGCCTGCCCTTGCCCATCTCGTGCGCTGAGGAATCCGTCTGAGGCTGCTCCGGGCTCGGATAACTGGCACAGGGCATGACTCTCTTTGTCTCTTGCCGCTCCCGAACTGTTCCTGTGCAGTTCGCAATGCGACATGGCCCCATCGCGGGTTGCTTAAATCTGACGACGGCCGGACAAACTTCCAAGACGGCATCTCCATGTGCCAAGAGGAAGAGTGGTAGCCAAGCCATGACGAGTGGGTAATGAGGACTTTGTCTCCGTCGCCTCCCAACAGGCCTTGCTTCGTCGCGTCAGGTAAATATGTGGCATTTGGAATCGATCCGCTTAGCCTGCCAGTCGTCACATCTGAACGGGGGGTGTGGGAAACATCGCACCAGCGGATCTACAGGCCGTCAGCGCCGTCCCATCTCGTCCAAAAAGAAGCCGCGACTCGCGGCCACGACGCCACGCTCAGCGTTGCTTCCCGTGCACATCCGCTCCCCCAGTATCTCAGATCTCCTGCCCCATCGCGGAATCGCCTGTCACACTTCCCCCGTGCGTCGTCGGCCGATGTCTTTTGTTCGCCCCCTGCCTACTCTAGCGCAAATGTGCCTGGGCCGATATGTGCATGTGTGTGTATATGTGAATATATGGGTGTGGTGGGTGTGTGACTTTGGCCGGGGCCTGGGCTGGCCGAGATCCCCTCTCCTTCTTGCGCTTATCCGCGTTGGCCCTGCAGGTCATCCGCCAGCTGACCGCCTCTCCCTCCAAATCTTGAAACCAGAGGGGTCGGCATGGTGCGCGATGGGTAAGGTGGTTTGGGAGGTGTTTCAGAATAGGGGCAGAGCCAGACTGACTTGACCGCCGTCGCACACAACTGCGGGGGCCGTGCGGCCTGGGGTGGGCATCATTGCTCTCCACCACCATTCCATCCAATCTGTCTAATACTCTGGAGCCGAATCCTGGGTTAAGCCGTCATCGAGGCGGTGCCTGCTTGGGGGTGTGCACCTGCTTGCCAGCTGGTGCTGACTTCAGCCACTTGGGAGGTCGTGGACGAGGAAGTTTGTAGCTGGGCAAGGGGGTAAATGAGTACCGAACAGTCAGGGTGACCCGTTCGCTCTGGAGCTGTCACAAGTGAGCAGCATGGTGGTATGCATGCTGTATCGATGATCAAGATTTCAATAAATACCTGCGTGCACCAAGTGTGCAAGAGAGCTCACCCGCTGTGGTTGTTGACAGAGATGGCGGTTTTCACAAGAGCCGGAGTCGCCGCCGTCCTGAACGTAGAGTTACCAGATCCTGTGCAAGGCACAATTGTAAGACTGGGTATTTTTTTTATTTCAGCCGGCCGATAAATTCTTGGGCGGGTATCCTGACGTGGGCCTGTTGCTAAAATTCGTAGTCTGCCGCGACTACATTGATGCATGTCGATGTTTTTGTAGTGCATTTTTGCAGCTTGCTATCAATGGCTACAATTTGTCAAAGCAGTTGATATATTTTGAAATAGTCTCCTGGAGCAATACAATGGTACAAATCAGTCATACCTTACGGTACATATGTTCATGTGTGTGTGTGTGTCACTTATCTTCTCGTTGAGGTCTTCGTCGTGGCCCAGTTGACCACGAGACATTTACACCGCCTAGCATCAACACTACATATTTGGGCTCTCGAAGCGCCGGCCAGTGTGTCATATATCCTGTCTCAAGGTCTCCAAATCGAACCCAAGAGCTTTGGAACGTTTACGATTTGGACAATCAAGTGTGTCCTAGGCCACGACCAAGGTACGCCATGAGCTCTGTGACCAATAGATGTACAGAGTATCTTGGATGGAGCATGTCCAGGGAACTATTTAGGAGTTTGCCTTGTCATCATGGTAAGATAAAGTCCATAGTAGAACCAAGGCCTGCTCCATTTGGTCTCTCATAGCGGATAGACATGATAGCCCTCGACAGAGGTCAACTCCAGTTGAGAAGCCTGGCACACTCATCCCATGACGGGACACTATCATAGCTACAGCCTTTCATGAGATCTGTTATACTGGTGCTGATGGCTGGAAGGGCGGAAATTGAGTCAACGGTCATCTGACTGTCTCCTTCAAGTCACCATCATTGTTCCTAGCACAGTCCCTCGCTCTAGAAAGTTCGACGCCCAACTTTGTGCCTCATTGGCCATTTAACGGAATGGTATGCCCTCTCCGGACAGTAAGACATTAAGCAATTTGAGAGACTCCTGATCAAGAAGGAGTAAGGCAGTGACCTTAATTGTCATCTCGGTCGAATCACCATGTTTGAATGCGTTGGGGACCGCGACGGCTACGCACTTCAATGATCACCTCTCCAGTGCGTACTGCGAAACCGCCACACTGCACAACAAAGACTTGCGGAGACATCTGGTCTCAGGATGGCACTTTCACACTGTTGTAATACCTGACTCAGAGTTCTTTTCTTTCTTCGCATAAATATGTGGTGGAAAAGAATTGAGACTGGAAGTAGAAAAGAAAGAGGGTGTCAGATAGCCTGCTAATGACCAATTCCTATATGTTAGACTCAAAGCAGTTACGTATCACAGATACTACAGCCATTTTGCCTCGTATGCTTAGAGAGGCCCCATCAGGAAGCTGTGACAATAATGTGGGCGATTTATGATGAGTGCTACAAGACAAATGTACCCCTTCGCGTTGCGACTATTCTGAACAGAATCCTCCCATCAGGGAACAGAATTAGAACATATCACATTTATCCATTGTTATGAATTCTTTGTGCTAGTTTTCTGACATGTATCCTCAAGACTCTCCAGTAGGAGATGCGTCAAGCCACGGGCACAAGAAAAGCAACTGGAGGCATCTTAGACACGCATATCTACCATATGACACGTTTCGCTATAACTGGAAAGGAATTTGCACCATCAAACATACTTTTGAGTGAGACAATGGACCCTGTCCTATTGTTCGCCCAGCCCACCATTGTCTGTCCCCTTAAACACGCAGATCCATCCTGTGGACCGCAGTTCACTGTTGCACCAGCGGTGAGCTCAAGATGCCCCCTGGAGGTGTCTCATTCGTCAAAGCAATTCACTTTCAGTCAGACCAAAAGCTCCTTCTACGATTGCACTTGTGACTTTACGACCCGTCTATCCCGTCTTCCACTTCTGTATGAAAAGCGCACTTCCTCACACATGCAACATTTCTCGGACTGCGTCAAGCTCTTACGAACTCACCTCTTCATCTTTTTCAGGCATTCTTTGGACCTTCTAGCTCTGAGTCACCCCGCCGAAGACATGGCCGGCGAAATGTTTGTTCTCCCATTCCACACGCGCCGCAAGAGCGGATGCGAGTTCCGCCCAGCCCACGAGTAGGTCCACCACCAGCTTGAAGACAGCAGCTTGTACTGACTGGCGATTTGCAGGTATGCCATCATGTTCAAGCTCGCTGAAGGGGACTACTACCACGTGCCCGCGGCTCAAGTCCAGCAAATCTGCCCGGAGCTACAGACCACCGTCGACCAAGCCGTTCAGGACGGAACGGTGAGCATGACCCAAAGTTTGCTTAGGGTCATCTCCAAAATACCCGGCTGACCCTTGGGGAAAAGGCAATGACACATGTTTTCGAGGTCCCTCGTTTCCTGGAGCAGGAGTGGAAGGACTGGTGGACCGTCAACGACTACATTGTCCAAGGCAAGTCCCATACATGCAACACAAATCAACACCCCAGCATGCTGGAAAGTGGTAGTTGGTTAATTTCAGAGGAGGGAAGGAGGAGGGAGAGAGGAGGGAGAGAGGAGGGAGAGAGGAGGGAAGGAGGAGGGAGACAAGAATGAGAAACACAGCCAGTGAAGACGCAGACAGGACAACACACAAGAGACATGCTCACTGACAAGACACACACCCACATTAACAGGCTGCGAGCTCACCACCTACGAGCCAATCTCCTCCTTCCTGACCGACGCCCACGTCTACATCCTAGCAACACACCGCGGCCTCCACGCCGGCGCCGAGGCGGCAGTGGCCGCGACGCAGGACCGCGCCGCCGAGATCCTCGACTGCCTGACCGACACGGAGAGCCTCTTCGTCCCCCGAGCCGCCCTGTTCCATCTCGAGTCGCTCGTCGCGGCCGCCCGGCTCGCGTGTGGTGCTTGTGAGGGTGAATGGGAACAACAACAACAACAACTTTCTGTTGCTACTGCAGCTGCGAAGGAGGAGGAGTCAATGGAAATCGACGGCGGCGGAAGCGGCAATGGCGACGACATGGGCTATCTCCGTGCTATGGTGGTCGCCGCCTGCGCCACGCTGGGCCCGCTGCTGGCTGAGCTGCCTGCGCTCCGGCATGCCGTCGCGGAGGACGCTGGGTTCGCGGAACTGTGGGAGCGCGTGAGCGGGGGCGGGTTTGCACCGAGTTGGTTCACGCCTGAGGTGAGAGAGAGGATGCAGGATGTTCTCGAGAGCCGTAAATGTGAGATTATGTGTGGCGTGGGCCCTGTGTCCATGGAGGAGTAGGAGGATGTTTGTGTTTGGGTGGGTTGCTGATTTTGAATGGTGGTTCTCCCATTATCGTTGAGTTGTACTGGCTTGCAGGTCTGTCAGGAGACTGGCAGGGGAAAAGTTCGAATTGCGTTGGTATTAAGAAGGGAAGAACAGCCTCCAGAGAGCTCTGAATGAGCATTTTATTTACAACCCAGGCCGGATACCCGTGACCAATGGCGAACAGTAGTTGACCTTTGAAGTTCGCAACAGGAGACTTTGACACCTCAGGTACCATACCAGATGGAAGTCTGCAGATAGGCGGCTCATGTCAGCACTGCATATATATGGCCAGGTTCCTGACAGGGCTGAGATCTTCCTAGCTTCAACTATCGTTCTACACGTGTATCCTCTGTCCAAAACATGCGAAGTGGTTGATTGTCAAAATATGGCTTATGTCCCGTCATCATGGCCTCTCTGCACGTGCTAGTATGTCACCGTCAGGTATGTTAGAAACTGCCCGAGGAAATCACATCAGACAGCCAGTGCAGAGAAACACATCAGACACCAACAGTGAGAGCTCAACGTATCACAAGCCAAACCATGCAAAGCCACGCTTCCCTAGGAACACACACCAGTAATACCCAAATAGTCGTCACCATCCCAACAGCCAGCGGTCTTGCGCACTCGAGGAAACCTCCTCAAACCATACCGAGACCAACAACTATCCAAAAGGGTCTGGGCTAGGCAGACTCCAGACTGCAAGGCCATACAACAAAACCGAAAACCGCCAAATATATATCCCCGGCCGAGAACACGGCACCGAAGAGCCGCGGAGATGAGGGTGAAGTGAGTCTCCCCCCCCCCCAGCTATGTCAGCAACGAGACTGAAACACCCTCTCCAAACCCTCCCTCAGTAACCGGGGCGGATCTTTCCAGCGGGAGGGAATGTGGTGGGCAAGCCCCGTGCGGGTCGCGGGAATCATTTCTGGATTCGGGGCCATGAAACACACTGCCCGGCAGTGGAAGCAATGGTGGCGGCGACGGTGGCGATAGCACTTGGTAATGATCACCTCGGATATGGTGCTGACAGCTTTGTAAACCGTGGTCAGTACAAGCCGTCTTCTATGAACACAAGCACAGATAGACATGGGAAATCGACATCACGTGGTACGCATACGAGGACAGATTGTAGGTGGAGGAGCAGCTCAAAGAGTGCTATATTCCAGAATTCCTTGTTTCCTTCTCAGTAGTAGCCCCTTGCTCGTCGTCTACCGTGAATGTGGTCTCATACAAGCCATATTGTATCTCATAGACAAAGTCTCCCCCTCCCTCGTAAAACGACTGAAATAAGAACTGAACACCTTCTTTGCGCCAGATAGGAAGATCTTCTTCCTGTGTCCCAAAGTGATAAAAATCAAGCTGCAATCCGCCAGTGGAAAGAGATCCGGGGGCCAAGAGTGACCCCTGGACCTCCGCCGGGTGAAGCTAGTACACTACCATACTTCCCCCGAGGGCAGCCCCTGAAGTTTTTTGAAAAAGTAACTTCGATGTGATCCCGTGCCGTCGACCAATGGTCGGTTTTGAATGTTGGAAAAAAAGTTCCGTCCCCTCTTCATCGTTTGGTATCATAGGATCGTGTTGTGAAACGGCGTCAAGGGGTGGGTGGGTTGGTGGAAACGAATTTGCTGAAAGAGGAGGTTGTAGAATCGAAAAGCCCAAGACGCACTCAACCAGGAGTTGTTTGGAATGTGGTCAATTGAGAAAAACGATGCAACTACAGGGACGCAAAGCGCTCCTCCATGCTGCCGTAGAAGACGACGGGCCGGGGCTCGAGGATCTTGAGCTCGGAGCCGAAGGCCTTGTGCTCCTCCTCCAGGTCCATGATCGAGGGCTGGCGGAAGATCAGGCTGTTGATGGACGAGGCGGCGGACGCCGAGGAGGTGTTGGAGGCGTAGGAGTTCCGGCTGGAGCTCGTTGATGTCCTGCGGTAGGAGAAGCGTGCTCGCGAGCCCGCGGAGGGGGTGAAGCGGGTGTTGACGGGTTGGAAACCGAATGAGTCCATTTTGGCTGGTGGGATGGTGAGAGCGGTGAGGACAGGTGTTTATGGTTGACAGGTGTGGAGCTTTGCGTGCTTGTCTGTATTGTTATGTACAGGAGAGTTGAGGGCGTGGCAGACGAGATGTTGCTGTTCGACGGCGGATTCGACTCTTTGAGAAGAAGTTGAGGAAGGATTATTAAGAGGTGTGAATGACGCAAGAAGGCTCAGCCTGAGGGTATATATGTGTTTAATGCCACGTCGGTGGAAGCGAGAGACTGGAGTGAAGCTGGATTTTATCTAGCAGAAGCGAGCGAACGATCTGGTCCGTGTGTAGATCATGAAAGTGGGCGAGAGTGGGCGAAAGTGGGTTCCAGAGCCAGGGGGCGCGGAGATATTGAGTCGTCGTCAACGGACACACACACAAATTGCGTACGACGGGATGGGGGCAGGGAGCTTGGGGCTGCTGGAGGTAGATTGAACGGCAGCTAAATAGATCTCCAGGATGCGGGATGCCAGTTGAGGCTTTAAGTATTATATGAGGCCAGGAGTGAGGGAAGGGAGGGGTGGGCTGTCCAACAGCAGACAAGGTGACAAGGGCAACCGGGGGGGGTCACTGGGGTGTTCTGGGGGTGAGGTGCGACGAGCGACTTGCGACTTTGCAAGGAGGGCCCAGGGGAAAGTCGATGGTCCTCAAACCGAGGGAAAGTGGATCCTGTTGTCGGGTCCCTGGACTAGACCCGAAATAGAAGTAGGGAACCACGGACGACCCGGACAGGTGATAGGCGATGCCGCAGAAGCTGCAGCCACGGGGTATCTCTGCTGTGCGGGCCTGGGGCATTCCGGGGATGGCTTGTTCCACAGGAGCCAGACCCAGCAGCAGGCACAAAAACAGGCAAAAGCAGGCTGGACAAGAGGTCTCTGCCTGGTTGGGGGGCCACGGTGGACTGGCTGAGGCAAGGCCAGGTACGGACCGAGTAAGGGCAAACGGGCGTGTGAGGTCACCCGCCTGCCCGCCTGCCCGCCTGCCCGCCTGCCCGCTGCCCGCCCTGGTGAGCCATGACCGCGAACGAACGGCGGTGGTGGTCCTGCACTACTGTGCTAATACATAGTAGCCCGCTCTTGGTCAGGGGTACCTACGGAGGGCATGGTGTGTGATGACACAGGGAGGAGACGAGTTGATGCGATGCATGCGAAGCGAGGCGAAGCGAAGCAATGGGCCGCACGCACGCCCGCAACGAACCCGTTCGACCTCGACTAGTGCGTTGCCATCTTGGGCCGATAGATCAATGCGGATGATGCCACCCTCACCACACGCACACGCTGCAGCAGAACGAGGGAAAGCGGCCCTGTCTCACTGCTCCTAGGAAGGGAACCACCCGAGACCAGGGTGAACAATTTTGTCGCAGCCCATACAACCTGCCGTGCAGCCATTGAAGCCACCCAAGCCACGCGTGCCCATTCGTGTTGAGGTTAATCTGCAAGCACTGCAAGCACTGCAAGCAGAAGATGTAGCATGTGTGCTTGTGCACGCAGTCAGGCAGAACTCAGGAGGGGTTGCAGGGCGAGAGTTCGTGTGGCAGCCGAAACAGGCTGACTGGTCTCGGTCTGTCTTGTGTGCGTGCCGTCGGCCAGCCTGCCAGTGGGCACTGACTGTTTGCGGTTACATAACGCACATAAAAAAGTACGTACAAAATATATGCAAGCATTCCTATTGACGCGTGGATACAGGAATGTGGATCAACAAGCAGTACAGGGCTGGTCGTCTTGTTTGAACGCCTGTGAAACAAGCTCTTGTCTGGCCCGGGTTCGAGGTGCCTGTTGTCCCTGGGTTTCCGAACTTCGTATCTGACAGCCGTCGCTTCTGCGCGCGGGCGACCTTTTTGTTCGCCATCGTCTCGTCTCGTGTCGTTCGTCCAGATTCTCGACGACGTCTTTGCCCCTCCTCGGCATGCGGTTGTCTCAACTACCGATGGGCCTGGCGACGGCGATTAGTGAGCAGAGAAGGCCAGCTATGGTGTCAGTGTCATGTAGCGTCAGAGGCCCACGAGGTGACTGGAGCTGTGGCAGTCTCGAGGTTATCTAGATGGCTGTCTGGGTGACAAGAGAGGCCTGGCGGACGTCTCGAGGACCGCAGGTGCATGATCGCCAGCCAGCCTTGCCAGCCTGGTGGAGGTTGAGTCCCACGTACGGGTACTGTCTACCTAGGCCCAGTGGGGGAAAGATGTGCAGGGGCAGGTACCTGCAACATTGTGCTATGGGCCCAAGCGATGAGGCAGAGAGGGCAAGAGAGGGTAAGAGCGGGCAAGCATGGCGGCCGCCACCCTTTCCTTGGCCTGTGTTTCACCTTGACTGCAGGACCTGGGAGCCTGCAAGAAGCTGCAGGGAAGGCGCAGCTCCCATTCGCAGTAGAAGCCTTCTGGAACTATTTGACACAAGCTCGACTGGCACCAATGCCTGCGGTCCCAAACTCTGATGCTTCCTACATCCATGCCTCGACATGATGGCCTCAGACATCCCCGGCCCATCACCATCGGTCCAAAGTTTCTGCTCTTCGGCACATCACGATTCTCCGTCGAGGCAGTCTGCGCAGGCTGGCAGGTGGCTCAAGACTGGCCCAGATGGCCTGCGGGGTGAGGTGAGGTGAGGCGAAACGGTCCAAACATCGATCCATCCTCTCCCGCGGCCACGGTGCCGTGTAATTTAAACCAGCTGTAGTTCTTGTCATCCGCTCCCTCAGCACACCTACAGCCTCGTAACACTAGCTCTGCCATATCGGCCATATCGGGTGCAGATCGCGCCATCATTGGGCCAGTCGGTTGTAGAATGCCCGGATATTGATTATTGGTCTGACAGGACTGAATCACCTCGCCTCAGGCTGGTATCATGCGGCTGCCACCATTATACCAACCTTGCGATACTCACCCTCGCCGCCCTCGCCTCCCAGTCTGCTAGTGCTGCTGCCCAGCTCTGGGTAATCTATGGCAATTCTGGCAGATCTGCCCCGTCAGACCTCATACACTAGCTGTGCCCTTTCTCGAACCCGGTTGGCTCCTCGTCTGGTTAAACTTCTACTGTTACTGGACATAATCTGCTCGATCTTCACCGGGGCAAGGGGTTGGCTTGGTCGACCCCGACACGGTGTAGTTCTGTTTTAGACCGAGCAGGATAAAAGACGCAGCCAGGCATCCTGAGGCCAGCCTTTGCCTCAAACGAGAAACGGCGCCGAGTTACTTCAGATGGTTTAGTACGCTCTTGCCGCACCTCTTTGCTATTCCCGTTCCTCTTGTCCGTACCCAACGGGATACGAGATCCTCAATCCTCGGCCGATGGTTCGCCTGAGTTTGTTCATGCAGTAGACCAAATGAACATGACGGGCCAAGACAGCAGTGGCAAAAGCCGGCTCAGGATCGCAATTACTCAGGAGCACTGCTGTTTTCTCAGACCGACAGATCGAGGCAGATGCCCAGCGGCTGCATTCGTTCGGTGATCCCCATCACCCGGTGTAAAACCTTACCCCCTGACCGATCACCGTCTCTTCATGGCAGGATAAACTTTGACAGATCAGAGATCGCCTCTCCCCCACCAGGACGAACAGGCGGAACCTCCGTGGGCTTGGCTCCTTGTTTTTCTGCTGCTCTATATTGCCTGGTTACATAATTCAACACCAACCCGTGGCACTGCCTTTCTGCAGGGGCTGTCCGCAAAAGCATACCCGAAATAGCAGCAGCTACAGACCACAACGGGATACACACACGTCACGCATCCCGGGAAGGCCTGCACCGCCCACAGACGCACACGCAACCCTAGCCTCGAACAACCGATCCCAGCACTACTGCGCTGCTACCACAGCGCACCAGGTGCTCGGAACAAGGTGACAGCTGGGTTGACGTGCAGGTGAGACTTGTTTTGCGGGACACTTGGCGGGCTGCTTTGGGGGAGAGAAGGGAGACAGGGAGACCGCCACAGACGCAATGCAACCCCACGCTCTCGGGGCTCTCTGGTCACGTCCCATCCGGATCGCGGGGGGAACACTTGGCCAAGGCTACACAGATAGCCTCGATAAGATTGACATAGACTACCACCACATACCGACGATGCCCCGTATAAGCCACTAACTTACACTGCACGCAGGAAAGTTGTCCTGCGGGCGTCGTAATAAGCCGGGCACAGCGCATGAACTGCAGACCCCGCCCCGCCCCGCCACCCCCCGACCCCCCGAACCGACGGGCTCAGCTCGGCATGGTAGAGATATAGACCACTCTTCACGGTGTTGTACGTACATACCAGCTTGCAATTGGCCTACGCGGACATGTGTACGCAAAAGCAGACGAACTACCTAAAAACCCCATCAACTTGCGTCGGCCAGCCCAGTTGGTCCCACCGACGAACCGTATGGGATAGATGAACAAGGCTGAAAAGAGCGGCCCACCTCCGTCTTCTCCCCGCCCAGTTCGAGCCTGGTTAATAAACAATGTTTCGCCACCGGATACCGGGGGGCACACATACTGTACTGCTTCTAGAAATAGACAACACCTGAAGCAGCCAGTTTCGCCGAGTTCAGGGCGACAAAGGACTGGGAATGGAATTATTGTTGCAGTGTACATATCGGTGACGTCTCTTGATATACATAGTAGCAGCACCAAGACCGAACGAAACAAAGCCGATTCGATCCGATCGTGTTCGCCAAGTTTTGTTTGACACGGCCGAAAATTCAAAAAAAATGCGCTCGGGCATGGATCTCACTGACCGAGGCCTTCGCCGTCGGCGTATATTCGGGAGAAATTGAATAGCCACCGACAAGTACCGTCATGATGAGGCACGTTGAGGAACAGGCGCATTTCACAAGAGACAGACGAGGGAGAAAGTAACGATCATTGAAGCCTGTTGCTCCCGTGTCATTTGTTTATCACTGCTGTTCCGAAGAACCTATCCCTTCTCTCAACAGACAGACACACCAACCACTGTGTCTGTGTAGATATCTACAACTTCCTCCTCCGAATTCACCATCCTTTGCCGTGGGTGATATGGACAGCCAGCATGCTCGCTTCGCTTCGCTCAGCTGAAACACAGATTAGGCAGGCAGTAACAAAAAATGATCAAACGCCGCCAGGAGGGAGAACTTCTTTCCCCATTTCCAAAGCCGTTGAAACGCCGGTGTAGTCAGTTCCCTCTCTCGCAATGCAAAGGGCGCGTAGCCAGCCCGAATTGTGCAGTGGCATGTAGTAGCCAGCCTCCCTCTCCTTTATCCCATGTCCCAAGTGTATCCCTCCGTTCCTCCCATCACATCCCTCCGTGATCATTAATAATCCCATTAATCCTTCCCTCTAGTGACTCCACTCACTTTAGTCACCGTGATTACCACCCGGGCTTCCTCTTCATGGTGGCGCTCCGCCTGATGCTCGCCATCCAGATGGAGTCGTCGAGGATCTGGCTCATCTGGATCGGGCTGACGGCGCTGTTGCTCCTGCTGTTGCGCCTGCTGTTGGCCGCCGAGCTGTTGCCCGACCCGGGCTGCAGCTCGAAGCTGAAGGCCGAGTGCGTCGACTGGTGCGCGTCGCTCCTGGCCGAGCTGGCCTCGCCCGCACGCGGCATGCTCAGCGGGTGCGCCGCGCCGGCGCTGTCGAAGTTGGTCTGCAGCGTCAGGTCCGCGCTCGTGCCGGACCACGTCTTTTGGTGGCTGCTGTTGCCGCCGCTGTTGCGCGCCTCGTTGGGGCTCAGGAACGCGGCGCCCGTGCCCGGCGAGCGCATGCCTGCCGAGCCGGGTAGCGATGGGCTTTGTTCCCCGTAGGGGTTCTGTAGTCGTGCTGAAGAGGACGTCTTCCTCTTTTCTCGCTCTTCTTCGTCGTCCACGAGGATGTCCGGCAGGTCCAGCGTTAGCTGAGGTACTGCCGTCATACGCGCAGCCCTCTTGCGATCCATGTGCCGCTTGAACTGTCGTGCATAGTACCTATCGATGAATCGTTAGCGCCTGAATCCAGCCGGGCTCGCATCGTGAGATGACTTACATGGTGTCGAAGAAGCCGACGACCACACGACGGCGAACTTCCTCCTCGACACGTTGGAGGCGTGCCCGACGACGCAAGAATTCCTCAAGCCTATTGCGCAGTTGTTAGTCCGCTGGATTTCAACATTAAATTCGACAAGTGTGACTTACCGAAGACTCTTGCTGTCGTTGATAATGTTGTAGTGAGCCAAAATCATGAGCACTGTAGTAAACGAGATGCCCCTGTCCGGGTCCGCCGAGACCATGACTTCCTCGTAGAAAATGTTGTACCTCCTGCGCCTCTCCCGCACCGCTTCGATGTCAATCATGCTCAGCCGTTTGTTCAGCTTCTGAAGATTGGCACCGCCATAGGCGCTTGCCGAGGAGATGGATTGGTGGCGGGACGATGGCACCTCATTTCCAACATCATCGAGGATCTGTCGCACGGAATCGTCAAGCGTGTAGATCCGCATCTCAAACACGCCCGACAGCTCCCCCAGCAGGCGAGGGAAGGCTTCTTTGCTGATGTATCCCGTGCCGCGGGGGTCGACCGATCTCCACGCCTCCTTGAAGCGGCGAATCTCGTCTCGGTCGACGGCAGAGTGCCCGCTTGAGCGCTGGTACACGTACGAGAAACTTTCGTAGATGAGCGACACAAACAAGTTGACAAAGATATACATGCTGAGGATGTTCCACAATATGAACAACACCCGGGCCCATGCAGCGCTGCCACAGTCGCTCAGGTAAAAGTTCTCGCTCTCGACGCACAAAGGTGGCTCGGTACAGGCGAAATCTTCCATGATCTCGTTCCAGCCCTCACCGACAGACATGCGGAAGAGCAGGATGAGCGCGTTAGGCACCGTGCGGAAGTTGATTTGAGTCGTCTCCTGGCCACCGAACCGTGTCAAGCTGAACGTCTGCGTAAGGGCGATAGCAAAGACCAGGAAGAAGACCAGCCAGGTTGCCAACAGGTTGCCGATAGTCGTCAGACTAGCCGCTGCCGTTTTGAAGAGCTGGTCCAGAGCGTCGTTGCGGGGGATGAGCAAGAAAACAATGGCAACAAGGAAGAACTTGTGCAGCTGCACGAAAGTATCTTCCCTGGGAAAGATAAGGAAGAGGATCGTGGTCAGAAAAGCGCCGATCACCACGACCAGCGAGTACATGTCCCAAGAACTCTTCCTGAAGCGCCGCCAGCCCAGCCCAAAGACACGAATTCCAGTGTTTGCCATGTAAACCAGTGTGAACAAGAAGAATATTGCGTCTCTCGTGTTGGTCCACCATTCGGGCTCCTCGTAGAACTCGACGAGCAGAAGCAGCAGGTGGAGACCCAGCACGATCGTTATGCTGGTGTACCATTTGCCTTTCTTCTCGATCGCGCGCTTGTGACACCATTTCTTCCAACTCTGCCCAGAGTCATCATAAGACGTCTTGGAAGGGGATATCTGGCGGAGACGTTTGCGCAACTCGAGCCACGAACGTTGCTCTGTCGTCAAATATGCCACACCGGTCTGCTCCGTGTAGTTTCGCATGAAGACGGAGATGAACAGCGTAAGCACGAAGACTGTGCCCAAGAGATTGTAGATGATGAAGAAGACGGCGTTGCCTTGCGCGACTCCATACTGTGGTTGCTTGCCTATCGCTGTAACAGACTGCGCATCAAACGAGACATCAATCCATCCCTCTTGACTCACAATCTGGAAGAGAATGAACAGCGAGGAGCCGAAGTCGTCAAAGCTGTAGAAAGGGTTGTCGGCCACTCGGGGAGCCAGCACATCCCAATTGTATGGACTACTGTTAAATTCACCAAAGCAGTCGTGGAGGAACTCGCCTGCGTCACCGTCGTTGCATGTGACGAATTTGCCCATGAATAGGTTGGTCCCGTAGATTGCGAATGGGATAATCAGCGAAAGCGACACGAAGGCCGCGCTGGCAATCTTCCACCACCCGATCACAATCAGCGAGTGGAATGTATCACGGGCGCTGTCACTGACGTTGAGCAGCCGCAGAGCTCTCAGGGCCTTGAAGGCCCCGACAGCTCGAGACACGGCTCCGTCATTGGTGAAGAGCGTGATGACGTTGATCCAGAGAGTAATCAAGACCACGGCGTCAATGATTCCCCAAGAGCTGCGGAAATACGCGTTCGGGGTCCAGAAGAAGCCATCTGCGATGACCTTGATGAGGGCTTCTGCGCTGAACAGAGTGGCGAAGGCCATGTCGGTCCAGACGAACCAGTTCTCAACGCTAAACTCGTGGTTTTCAAAGTATTCCTTCTGGTACAGGGGCGTGGTAACACAAGCCAAGATCACCATGGCGACGATAGCGGCATAGATGAAGGCCGAAAATGAGTACCATGCAATCTTGTGGGGCTCTACGCCATCGAAACGCTCAGTCCCCCGACCGGGGCCAACGATTCGCTGACAAAGGCGCCGGATAGGGTTCCGTGGTGTGAAGACGAACAAGGAGTTGTTGTAAGTCGGGTGTCGGGCCAGGTACGCGCGCTGCGCCTTGCGTCGCTCAGCGGTGGCAGAGACAGCTTCACGAGCCATCTGGCGCGGGTCCTGGGTCTCGTTGCGACTTTCGAAGGTGCGATTCGAGTAGAACGGATTTGGATCTTTGCTGCTGAACGCCGTGACCACCTTGCCCCACACCATAGACATGAAACCAGGCTTCACATTACCAGCTTTTCCATTGGCGCCTTCTGGGGGTGATTGGGTCCCGCTGCCAGGTGTCTCCTGTACGCTCTCAACTGCGTCGTCGAGGAAATCTTTGACAACAGCCTCTTTCAGCAACATTTCCATGGTAGCCGGGCCGTAATCCAGAGGGTCCTTCTTCCTCCTCGTTTTGCCGAGGGAGAAGATGGTCGAAAGAGCGAGATTGCTCGAACTGCCTCCCAGTTCTTTCCGCTGCAAGAATGCGCGGACTTGCTCAAGCCGCTTCACATCCTCGCCGACGTCGAAGTTTTCTTGGATGACAGCAATGAACATATTTATGAGAATGAAGAATGCCAGGATAAACCACCCAATGAGGAACATGGCGCCGATCCACGCGGTATGCCGGCCGTTCGTATAGGTGGTGACCGTGTACAGAACAGTCGTCCAATCCTCGCTGGACAAGATTTGGAACATGCCCTGGAACGAATTCCATATCGTCGAAAAATTCATGTTGATGTTGTCACCGCCCTCGTCCTCCAGCGGTATCTCTCCCCGAAACAGCTGTGAGGCGAAAATTGCCATGAGGAGCGTCATCAGGTAGACGAACAGCATCAGGTTGCTGATACCAGTGGCATCACCCAACACTAGCGTGATCAGGTCTCTAGTCATTGGAACCGCAAGGACAACACGATAGACCCTCATGATCTGGAACACCGTCAACCAAGCGTAAACCACCCCCGAGTCGTGGATTGGAGGGAGAATAATAACGGATGTAATGACGGCAAGCCCCAGGTCCACGAGGTTCCGAGTGCTGTGACGAAAGCCTCTAAAGTCTGCGACGATTCGTATGATGATTTCAATATCGAGTAGAAGCGTCACTACGACTTCCACATTATCGATGAACGCTCTGCGGTCATCCGACATCGAAGCGCTCTTACACGCCTGCGCAAGCAAGTCGAAAGCGATACACAGGACCCAAAATAGCGTCGACTTGTTGTAGATCCGCTGTAGGGAAGATACCCGCTTGGGTGGCTCCTCCGTAGGGCCATCCACAAACTTGTCCTCAGTATCGGTAAAAGCACTGGCCCTGCTCTCTTCACGGATAACCTGAAATGATGACGTGATGACAGCAATCAGCAAGTTGACCAGCCATAGCAACATAATCATAATTCCGGCGCCGAAGAAGAGTGCCGCTGGTGTGTAATCCGAGTCGATCGTGTAGTACATCAGGTCGGAGAACGTGTTCGCACTCATGACGACGAAAACCATTTCCAGCGAGTGTAGAATGTCGTCGAAGTGCATGCTGTCGTTGTACGGATTGCCCTGCTGGAGACAGAGCGAACCCCTGGGACAAATATAGCCCTTAGCGTTAGCTGTGCCAGGACTGAGGTTGCTCAAATTGTCAGGCGGATCAGCAATGACCCATGGCTTGTCGTCGCCAGTAGTTAAATTCTTGTAGCCACCACAGAATTGAAAGTCGTTCACGAACGCCGCGGTGAGGTTTAGCGGGTCCTCCGGGTCAATCCAAACACACTGTCGGCTAAGACTTCCCTGGAAACTTTGCACGCCAATAATGGCAAAGACCAACCAGAAGAAGCCGATCAGGAACGAGACTCGCATCAGTAAGGGTGCTGCTCTTTTCAGACTTCGCAGAATAACCTATTCTCACATATCAGTATTTTAACTTGCACCGTGACCGGGGACAACTTACCGCGTTACCCTTGGTCAGTGCCAACAGCCTCACGATGCGGAGACAGCTTAGCATTCTGAACACGTAGAGATGGTGTCGTTTCTCGGCGCCCGTTATTCCAATCACAAAAGATATCCAAAATGACACGACAGCAACGAAATCGAGTCGGTTGAAACCATGTCGCAGGAAAGCTCGCCGGGCTAATTGAAACCTTTGCTGCTCTTCTATAGTCTGAGGGAGTGAATGACCCCCTAAAAATGTGACTGAGCGTTGGAACGTTGACGGGCCATAGTCTTGTGGTGGCTTCTTTACCGACTTTTGCCTCTGAGGTTGAAAGACAGTCCGATACCTGTCCACCACAGCCGCCTTGACGCCGCGTGTGCGGTCAATGGTGCTGTACTCGGAAGCATTGAGAACGAAGCCGGACACAATAATCCTGGCGATCAGCTCTATCGAGAATATGACGAACAGGCAGAATATGGCCCAGTCGATCGAGGTGCTACCCCATCGATCTGGCCTGCCTTCGCCGTCGTCGAAGACATTTGGCGCGGCCTCAACGCATAGGAGGACCATTTGGAGCACGATCAAGATCAGAAGCAAGGGCTCCGTCCAAGGCTGAACCAGGATATCGCAGAGGCGGGTTCGTATTGGGTTGTCGGCAGAAAAGATGCCGAGTGTCTTGCCTTTCAAAGGGTTGGCCATGCGGCCGTGTATCGAGGGGACCGGAGACAGCGGGCCAGGGCTTGAGGGAAAGATGTATTCGGCCTGTCCCTTCTTCTCGATGGGGCTCTGATTCCCGTAGAGCTGCGAGCGATATGCGGTATCGACCTCGGGCACCTGGGGCATGGACTCGCGTGGGCCATCTCGGCTTGGTGAACGGGATCGGCGCCTCTGGTTCTCGAGAACCTCGTCACCACTGATATTCACGACACGCTGGGACATGGCTCGCATGATGGATCCGGCCTTGAGGAATGCGCCTGATGTCGAGGGCGAGCGGGACCGCCTGTTCGCATCGGGCGTCAAGTTCTTCCCAAAACTCTTGTGCTTCTGGGAGCCTATCCCAGACTCCAAGTCAAAGCCGAGCCTGTCCTCATTTCGTACCTGGCTCGGGCCAGTATCTAGGTCCCGCACCGTCTGGAAGCTATCCCGTGGCTGTGCGTCACCCGCAACACTGAGACCATCTATTGGCTGGGCAGTCTGCGTGAGAGGTACCCTGTCTGACTCTGCGGCGTTGTGATCATCGAAGTATGATGGCGCCTCGTAGGCTGCATTCGGAGTAGAGCCGATCTCTGACATTGGACGTGGCGACAACTGCTCATTAGAAAAGTCCGGTGGGAGGGCATACTGAAATGCGGTAGGGTCCATGGGCGACTCGGGCCCGAGCTGTCCCTGCCTCGGCTGCTGTTGTGTTTGTAGCGACAGTCCCTGTTGTGGATGTTGTTGCTGCTGCTGATACGGGTTGTCCCAGTAGGTCGTTATGCTGGGTAAGTTCGCGGCCATCTGGGCCGTGGTTGGCGATAACCTCTCGTACCGTTGTGGTTGCGACTGTGACTGCGCCTGTGCCCCGAATGCCTGCGCCCCTCCAGCGCTGGAAGTAGACCTGCCTCTCCCATATTCGCCAGGCGGGCCATCGAGGCCGTCTAAGGGTAATGACGAGGGCGGGTTCGCTCTGTTCCGTTGCGACGGAGGGGATCTCGAGGGGTCCGCCATGGTGGTTCGAGGTAGGAGGCGACGGAGAAGTGTCGTGTGCGAGGGCGAGGATGGTGTGGTGACTGGTCAATCGCTGCAGTGGGTGAGCAGCGATTGGATCAATCACAAGGGCTCGAGACGCGCGTTGAGCGCTCTCGGTTCGTAGGAGTTCGCGATCAAGGCGCGGACATGGCCTGGGCAGAAGAGCTCTCGACAGAGGCAGAATTGGACAAATCGACAGCCGATGGCAAGCTGCTGAATGCTAGCTGTGTTTGTGGTGAGTTGGTGGGCTGGCGTGTTGGGTCTCGGGGGGTGGGGGGAGGCGTGTGGTCGGCAGGAGGTCGAATCGAGAGACGGCTAGCCCAGCTGAACCTTGGCGTAGTCGAGACGAGGACTGGAGACTTTTGCTGTGGCGGTTGTAGACTACCAAATGCAGGTAGATACTGGGATGGGTAGGATTGGATGGAATGGGTTAATTGATAGACTTGGTCGATTGATTGCTGACACAGCGAGAGGGCGGCGATGCGGGAGAATCGTTGGTGGGGGTGATCTGTTCGGTTGTTTTTTTCTTTGTGTGTCTTGTCGTATCGTATTGTGTCGCAATGTCTGCTGTCTGAAGTCTGGCGAGGTCGAGTCCAGCAGGAATCCCGAGCATCCCCTTTCGCTTCACATGTTGAAAGGCGTGGGTCCCTTGGTCACAGGCGGGCATGGGCGGGCCTGGCGGGCACGAGTTCCCAGGAACCCCCCAGCGGCCCCAGGTGGTTCCCAATCGCATCTCGCATCCCCTGCATGCCGGTGGGTCAGAGCGTGCCTTGTCCGGCTGGTTCTGCCAGTGCCTGCTCGTGTCTCAGTGTGTCAGTCTGTGTCAGATGCTAGCGCAGAAACCAATCCACCCCTGCCGCGAGAGCCATTATGTGGGCTCCCTCAGCTTCAGCTCAGCCTTCGACTAGCTGCCCGTTTCCGTGAAACTATCCGCCCGTCTGGTCCGCCATGGCGAATCACAGCCTGCCTTGGCCTGCATTTACTGTATATTGTACCTGAAGGAGGTATGTACACACTCGCAGACACCACCAATTTGAACCAGGCCAGGCCAGCCTTGGAGTATTCTACAGGAAGTCTACAGATCGTGGGTATAAAAAGGAAGAGAAAGAGACCTGTCAACTGCTGGCACCGTGCCCTCGCCCTGTCCCCCCACTTGCTAAAAAATTCCCCTATGCGAGAGACCTCGACGATCCGGCTGGACCGGCAGAGGCTCATCAAACAGCCCTCGCCAAAAAGCCCCCGATGGCTCCATGTCCCACCAGCCTTGCCCCATACCACATACACTCACGCATGCAATACGACATATCCATCGCGGGCCAAGCAATCCAACGGCGGAAGAGCCCGTGCTGCAGTTTGAGGTTAGCCAAAAGCAGTGTAGTATGTATTCTGAACTAAGCTGAGCTGAAGTGGCCGACGACTCCCGTGTACGAATGTAATGACGAGTAACAAAACCCGCAAGAATCAGCATGCAGCCCGGGAGATGAAAGTGGCTACTTTATAAATATGTGTATATATTTATCGCAGTCACAATGCCACAGTAAGTCACAATCGCCACACAGATGAAAAGTTCCCCAGAAATTATGCCGATACTTCCAAGATAACTCCAAGATGATCCCACCGAAACCCTGGAACATCCCAGCTCCCACGCCTGCTCCCAATCTAGCTCCTATCCACCGCTCCACTCCTCGCAGCCACCAGGTCGGCGACGCTCGCAATCGGCACACCGCCCATGATGTCGAACACAGCCACCGCGGCGCCGAACTCCCGCCCGATCCAGTTCCTCAGCTCCACCGCCATCAGCGAGTCCACGCCGTACGCCGACAGCGCCTTGCCCGGCTCCACGTCCTCGGGCGAGATGGACATGGCCCGCGCCAGCTTCGCCGACAGCGCCCGCAGCACCACCTGCACCCTCTCGCCCGGGTCGCCCGCCTGCCGGAACAGCAGCCCCGCGCCCTGGTCCGCCGCCGCCGCCGAGGACTGCCCTCCTGCCGCCTGTGACCCGCCTGCGCCGCCTGGTATGAACGAGAAGCCCGCGAACAGGGGCCGGTCCAGCACCGCCGGCGACTCGAGGCCCTGGAGCATGTTCTCGGCCGGAGTGCGCAGGCCCAGGAGGACCTGGCCCGGCGCCCGGGGCGCCGCCGGGGTCGGCATGGGGTTCTCCGGGTCGCAGGCCAGGGCCAGCACCGCGAGCAGCTCCGTGTCGTCGATCGGGTTCATGTCGTTGAGCGACTGCCGCTGCCGCTGGTACCCGGAGTTCTCCGCGATGATGCCCACGTTGCGCATCCATCCGATGTCGAGCGAGGTGGCCCGCTGGCCCTGCGCGATGCGGTAGCGGGCCAGTGCGTCCTGGAACGTGCAGCCCCCGGCGTAGTTGGCGGAGGCCATCTGGCCTGCCACCCCGGCGAGGGACGCGAGGAGGATGAAGAACTTCATGTCCTTGGGGAGCAGCCGGTGCAGGTTCCAAGAGGTCTGCACCTTGGACTTCATGGTGAGCTCCCACTGCGCAAACGTCATGTTCGCCATGATCGCGTCTTGGAGCACCATGGCCCCGTTGATGCAGCCCTTTATCGGCGGCAGAGTCTTCGAGCACTCCTCCAGGAGGCTGCCGAGGCTGGCTGCATCAGATACGTCGCACTTGGGTGCAACAACGGTGACACCGCGGGCCTGTAGCTGTGCGATCATGTCGGCGGCGGCCTTGGACGAGGCACCTGACCGAGAAGGCACGATGAAGTGCTTTGCTCCTCGATCGGCCATCCAGTTCAAGATCGCTCGGCCCAGACCACCGGACCCTCCGGCGATAAGGTATGATGCATTCTCGTCAAACGTCCAAGACCGACGCTCCTGGGTGAATTGCTAGAACAAAGACATGTCAGTACATGCACTTGGACGTGATGAAGCCTATAATTGCGGCCTGGTTTGAACTCACCGGTACAATATCCTCGGGCTTGGGAGCAACGATAACGCGACCCAAGCTGTTACCACTCTGTAATTCCTTGAATGCCTCCTCGACCTCAGACGCACTGAATATTCGCACAGGCTGTAGCTGCTGTATCTTCCTCTCCTCCATCAGTTGCGCAGTCTTTTTCGATAGCCTGCTGGCAACCTTTGGGCTCAAATTCATGACATCAACGGCTGAGAACGAGACATTCTTAGCCAACATGGCCTCCGGCAAAGTTGCACTGGCGCTGATGTTGGTGCGGTCAATTTGAATGACCCGACCGTTGCGGGCCGTACACTCGCACGATGCTGTCATTGCGTCGTCTCCAGGCAGGGAGTTATAGACGACGTCGACACCCTCTCCTCCCGTGACACGCATCACGCCTTGAGCGAACAAGCCAGACGTGCTGGAAAAGATGTGGTCCTTGGGAATGTTAAGCTTTTCCGTAAGGAACCGTCTCTTTTCTGGCGTTGAGGCCGTAGCAAAGACTTCCGCCCCTTGTAGCTTCGCGATCTGGACAGCGACCTGCCCCATGATATCAGCCGCAGAGTGAACTAGGACCCGGTCACCTTCTTCCAGCCTGCCAATCTCGACCAGAGCCTGGTGAGCTGCCATCGTCGGGACACAGATAGATGTGACATCCTCAAACGTCATGGAGTCTGGGATCTTGAACACGTTCTTGATGTCCGCACGGGGGAACTGGCGAGTACAACCTGGCGCCATCATCCAGACACGGTCACCAGGCTTGATCAAAGTGTCACACCCATGGCCAATTCTGGTGACGACACCCGCACAGTCGCCACCAAGCACACCGTGATGGCTATCCAGGCGTCCCATGGCAGCCTGCACGTCTTGGGGTACAAGACCCCACGCCTTGGCGTCGATTTCGACCTCAAGCGCGCCGAGCTCCGTCTCATGTGTGACGTCCTCCACGAACCGCAAGGTATCGAGTTTGCCAGGGCTACCGACGGAAAGCTGCAGCGCTGGGCCTTCAGCCCATGATTTGTGCTGCAGTTGCCGGGACAGCAGTGACCGTAGCGTCTCATTCCCTGATACGTCCTCGACAGCCCGCCCAGTGGTGAGGAGCCCATCAATGACAAGGTATTCGAGTTCACTGGAGGGCTGTGGGCCAAAAGAGCTCTGGAAAACCTTCTGAATGAAGTTGGTGCGTGTTGCCGTGTCGGCCGCCCCCTCGATCGCGAGCGTCACGATGTGGCTGTCAGCCTGCTCCGCGCGGATGGTGCGGAAGAATCCCTGCATGACGCTGTAGTCGGGATACTGTGAGTCCTCGGTACTCGTGCTTGTGACCCAGAGAAGGTTTCTTGTGTGGTTAATGAGGTGTTGGAGACTCTTGAATTTCTCTTGGGTCAAATTCGCCAGTATGGGCTTGGTGGCCTCAGCGAGACAGATGACAGTGTCGTGCTCGGTCGAGCCAGCAAGCGTGTTCTCCAGGCTATCGAGAGTAAAAGGGCACACGACAGCTTGCTGGTCTCCAACAAGGCCAAACTTTCCACAGACCGAGTCCACCAGCTCTTGCTGTCGGTCTTGCTCCTGGTCATCAACGACGAAAACCACCTTGCCAGACTTGACTGAGTTTTCTTCAGAAGCTGCCGGCTGTCCCGCGGCTGTTGAAACAATGATGCTCATGATGTGACACTTGTCGTTCTCATAGTCACGAATCACCACATCATTCCCAGAGAAGCCATTTTCTCGCAGGCACTTGTCCCACAGATGCTCGGGAATGGCTGCAGAATGAGGCCGCCATTCCTCGCGAGCAACCCACCAGCCCGGAACAAGCCCAGCCATGAAGTTGGTGGCAATATCATCAGGGTTGATCACCTCGAGCAGGATGAGGCGACCGCCCGGCTTGAGTGCCTTAGAGATACTGCGGATGTTCTCCTCCAAATGAGGCGTGGCATGCAAGACACTAGCAGCGACGATATAGTCGTATGAGCCAGCCTCAAAACCCTGGCTGTCGACGGAACGGTCGAGGTCGAGAGTCTTGAAGGTCATGCGATCTTGCAGGTCGGGCCAGCGGCTCTTTGCACGCTCGAAGAAGGCGGGTGAGATATCAGTGTAGGTATACTCGGAAAAGCTGGGCGACCCAGTGCGAGCCTCGCGCTCCTGGAGGGCCTTGATAATATGGCCTGTCATACCACCAGTGCCGGCTCCGACCTCCAAAAACCGCAGCGCAGGATTTTCATGTGAGGCCAGATCCAAAAGCCGGCCGAGTCTGCCATCAGAGCACAGGTTGAGGAAGAGGTCCTCGTAGAAGATGCTGGCCAGGTCCGAGCCAAAGACAACTTGCAGCGGGTCGAGCTCGCCAGAAAGCATCTCCGGGAGTTTTCTCGCGCACTCCGTGTAGAGCTTCCATGCCGGCAGCACGTTGTCGACTTCGGACAAGCGAGTCTCGACCTCAGAGTCGCTGAGAACCTCTGCTTCTTGACGTGCCTCCGGTGACATATTCGTGCTGACATGGTGTTGCATCCACTCCACATGCTTGACCAGACCCTCAGGCACTTTGGAACTGTCGACAGTTTTCAGTGTCCGAGCAGCTGCAAGGTCCAGGGCAGAGCACATCTTCGCATGGTTCGCCAAGACGACAGTCTCATCCCTCGTGTACGAGTCTGCGCGACAGGCTGCAGACAGCTGCTTGGGCTCGAGCAGGCTCAGCTGCGGCTTCCACTCAACACCGTACAGCAGCTTGGTCTCTTTTTCTTGGGCGCCCGTAGTAACGGCGGCCGTCACGGCCTTCTGGATGGTACAGAGGACCTTTCCATTGTCGGACAGAGCATGAAGCTTTCCTTGCTCGCCGCGGCCCACATCTCCATTCACAGACGACTTGGAAGTGGCCAGCCACCGCACGAAATTCGTCTGTGGATTCTGCCAGCCCGAGGATGCAAACCAGGCGTCCTCGATGCGGACGGGTACGTTGGCTGCAGGCTGCGAACCGGCGCTCACTCGCAGTATGTGGAAAGCCGTGTCAAGGACGGCAGGATGCACTAGACTGCTGGTCTGGTATCTCTTCTTGGATACATCGACACGTCCTACCGCGTTCAGCTTGTTATCCCAGCGGATGTCCTGCAGGATAGAGAACCAATCGCCATACTGGAGCCCCTGCTCAGAAGCATAGCTGTAATGGACGTTCGAGTCCACTGGCTTATCGCAACGCTGTGTCAGAAATTCGTGCTGTCTTTTTACATCTTCCTCGGCCAGTCGCCTCTCGTCGGAAATGTCGTCAACCGTGACCGATTCAGCATAGTCGACCTTGATCGTGGCACGAGAACACTCCGTCCATTGACCGTTGCGATAAGAGAATATGGTCGTCTCAAACTGCGTCGGGTAATCACTCTGCTGACCTATAGGCCGCAAGGTGAGTGATGTTTCCGTGCGATCCTCCCAAGTCTCCTCTATGATGATGGGACTAATAAAGGTTGCCTCCTTCACGAAGTAGCCTGCGACAACGCGATCGGTAGGCACCATTTGCTGAACAGCCTCGATAGCCATAATCAGCATTCCAGCAGCTGGATATACCACCGTGTCACTAATCATATGATGACCGGCGAAAGGTGTGGAATCTATGCTCAGGAAGTTCCTCCACCGAGGCTCCAGCTCGTTCCAGTCTGAGACGCGAACACCCAGGGTCTCTCCTTTCACTGTGCCACGCAGTCTGTAGTCACGGGAGATACGTGATTCTGCCCAGTACTTGTTGGAGTGGTCAAAGGGATATTCAGGGCAGTCGACCAGGAAGGCCGGCTTCCTGTCCGTGGCATGCTGGTTGACCGCCGAGACCGAAACAGAATGGCCATGGCAGAACAGTTGACCCATGAGCTCGATAGTAGTTTGAATGGGTGGTTGTGACCGGTGCAGTACGCTCGAATATCGTATTTGCTTCTTCCGATTTCCTTCCTGGTTGATAGTGTCTGAAATAGGTCGTCGCAAAGCTGGGTGGGGGCCAATCTCAACGAGATCGGTAATGTTCCCCAGACCAACCTTGAGCTTGGCTGACTCTTGCGTCAAAACCTGGACTGCATCGGCGAAGCGTACTGGTGAAACCATGTTATCTACCCAGTACTGACCCTTTGCCAGCTCTGCCGGGCGGATAGACTTTCCGGTGACGGACGAGACCATTGGGATCGCAGACTTGGTCTTCGCATCCTGCCGTCCGGCGCTTTCAAGACTGCCCATAAGTGACAAGTACTCGTCGGCGATGGCCAGCATCGACGGAGAATGGTAAGCAACCCCAGTCTTGAGCTTCTGCGCAAAGATGCCAGTCTTGTCGGCTTCAGCTTTGACTGCGTCGATGGACGCCTCAGGGCCGGACAAGGTACAGTTCAGCGGGCTGTTAATGCAGGCCACGCCGACATCTGTCGCTTTGATATTTTCTAAAAATGTGGGAACTTGGCCTTCTGCCAGATTGATGGATATCATCGCTCCCGGGCAGGTGGCGTTGGCGCTTCTCAACTTTCCAGCAAGCTGCCCTCGATAATATGATACTTTGCAGGCCGAGACCAAGCATAAAGCCCCAGTGGCGTAGCTATCATAAATCAAGTCAATACATGCTTTCGGGTGATAACGTAAGTGTACCAAGGTTGCCATGGACTTACGCAGCAGCAATTTCTCCCGATGAATGGCCGGTCACAGCCTTGGGGCTTACCCCGAAGCTTTTCAAGAGCTCGACCAGAGCTAATTGTATAGCCGTGGACAAAGGCTGTGCATACTCAGGCTTATTTATGTTTTCGACACTTCTTAATTCATCTGGCAACAAACGAATGGTGTCAGTCCATGCTCAATAGTTTGAAGACACAATCATCTTACCAAATATGGACCATGTGCATCCCAGGTCAGCGTACACATCATCAATACGCCGCAAAGTGTCAGCAAAGACGGGGTATTCAATCAGGTCGTGTCCCATATCTGGAAGAAGAGACGTTAGCTTCCCTGCCTGTATGCACGCAGCAAGGAATCCACGATGGTGCGTGGTAGGATCATACCGGCATATTGTGCACCTTGCCCAGTGAACACGAAGACTAGCCCAGCCTCAGCCGAGCTCCGAACCGGTTTGGCCGGTGACAAAGTCCTGTCTGCCTCGAGTTCTGGTCCATCTGCGATAATAGCAAAGGTCCGCCATAACATCTGAGTCCGGCGAGAAGCAAGAGTGTGAGCGAGTCTATCGAGTTTCTCGGGATTTCCCGATACTCTTTCCTGGTAGTACTTCTGGTAGACACCCACCGTCCGCTTCACTGCGTTCTCGTCGGCGGCAGTCCAGACGATCATTCTCGGCAGGCTGCCGATCCCCCGTGCCGCTCCTAGCCCGTTGACGGGTTGCTTTGTTGTGGATCCATTGCCGTTCACTCCATTCAGGTGGTGACCCACAGACGACCCGTTCAAAGGATGGGCCGCGCCGTTACCGTTGCCGTTTACCACAGCGTCGGTATGGGTTGTGCCGTTCCCATTGGCTATAAGCTTGCCAGCTGGATTTCCGGGGACGGGAGAGGTGCAGTGATTTCCTGACAGGTGCCGATCTCTCAGGTAATGATATGCGTCGTCAAGGACGACGTGCGTGTTGGAGCCGCCGAAGCCAAATGAGTTAACAGATACTCGACGCAGCCCAGACGCAGGCCACACGACGGATTCCGTTGGGACCTTGACGGCAAATTAGTCAACGTTTGAATCTTCCAGACTGTCATCAACGTACTTCGGTATGGTAGAAATCAACATCTATGTCCGGGTTGATTCTTTCAAAAAGTGCATTTGGCGCAATAATTCCTTTCTCTAAAATCACTGTCGTGACGCATCGGGCACTGTCAGCCGCTTTGCCATCCCGAAAAATCCTGGAGAGCGGTGCCTGTAAGAACTCACAAATGGACTTTACCATGCTGGCCAAAGCACTAGCTCCCTCAAGATGTCCGATATTTGCTTTTACGGATCCACTACAAGATTGTCAGCCGTTGAACTTCTGTGGGACAGCTCGAGCTAGGAGCGGCCGGCTACCCACACATAAAGGGGCTCCTCGGCTGAACGGGCCTTCCGGAAGACTCGGCCTATGGCTTTCATCTCGATCGGGTCACCCACTGGTGTACCGGTCCCTGGCAACTACATCGTCAGAACACTCATGTGCAATGAAGCGGACAGTGTACTTGCCGTGAGCCTCAACATAGCGAGTCTCGTCCAACGAGAGACCCGCTTGCTTGTAAACATGGCGGATCAGGTCCTCTTGGGCTTGGGGGCTCGGTTGGGTCAACACCGGGCTACGCCCATCCTGATTCGAGCCGATCGATCTAATGACTGCTCTGATCATGTCACCATCTCGGACAGCGGCAGTAACAGGCTTGAGAACAAGGGCAACGATGCCTTCTCCCCTTGCGTAGCCGTTTGCTCGGTGGTCGAAACTGTAGCAGACGCCGTCTGGGGACAAGAACTTCTGGTCAGATAGCAATTGGAAAATTGCCGGGTCCAGAAGGAGATTCGACCCAGTGACAAGTGCCTGTTCACAGTGTAAGCAAGCCGCCAGTAGGAAAGCCGGTCTTCTACAGGCGCCTTTCTACTTACACAGGTCGCGTCCCCTGCCTTGATACTTTTGCAAGCCATGTCGACAGCCGACAAACTGCTTGAACAGGCAGTGTTGCAATGTATGCTTGGACCCTGCAGATCAAAGTACCAGCTGACCCGGTTTGGTATCACGCACGCAACCGTGCATC
Organism: Diaporthe humulicola; assembly: GCA_038088545.1. Taxonomy (NCBI): domain Eukaryota; kingdom Fungi; phylum Ascomycota; class Sordariomycetes; order Diaporthales; family Diaporthaceae; genus Diaporthe; species Diaporthe humulicola. The sequence continues at coordinate 251,606 of JBBWSL010000025.1, read as the reverse complement.
CGGTGACAGCCGTTCTCTCTGCATTGTCAGGGTCCATAGCAGACATCCTCATATAGTCTTCCAGCATGGAGGCAGAGAAGACTGCGGTGCGGGAGCCTTTGAGGCTTTCGACTGAGATACCCGCTGTAGGAAAGCAGTCAGCATCTCCTCTCCTGCTGCCCAAGTGGTGTGGTAGATTCTTTTCCCACCTTTCTCGAAAGCTCTGTAAGACACCTCGAGTGTCCATCGTTGCATTGGGTCCATAGCCTTGGCCTCTTTCGAGGTCACGGAAAAGAAGGGGGCGTCGAAGGCAGCGACATCTTCACCAATGAAGTGCCCCCGGCGACCATTGAACTAACGAAATGATGAGCACATGGTGCTAAAGTGTGGGACTTGGTGGTACATACGGTATGGCTCTTGCCATCCAGAAACGAATCAATGTTGATGCGGGATGCTGGCCATTCTGTCGAAAGGTTGCGACGGCCCTGGAGAACTTCCCAGAAACTGTAATCATCGTCTACGCCCTGAGGCAATTTAAAAGAGTACCCAACGACGGCGATATCATCTGTTGTTTGGAGGCCAAGCCCCGCCTCGGGGAGTGACGCCTCAGTGTTAGAACCCATGTCTGTTCTCTTCAAACACACGGCAGAGAAAAGAGAAGCACTTGTCAGAATGTTCTACATAAGTCAACCATTTTATATGAGTCAAAAACTTTGAATTGCTCCATGAATGAGGATCCATTGTCACACCGCCTGTGAACAAGCCGTGCTGAGTCTCGAATCGGCCGAGGACGACACCGTCTCACGAATCGCTCGCTTGCTATGCGGTCCATGATACCGGGGGCCAGATTCCTTCCCGACCGTTGTAAAGCTTATATACGTCATTTACGGAAACGGAAGTTCGTAGTACTCTCACCCAGCCGAGATCCTCAAAAGTACACGGAGGGGAATCCTCCAGCTCCATTGTACTTTGCGCGTACCTGACCGATGTCGCGACGGGTCGGGCCAAGAGCAGGTTCACGTCGACCTAGGCGGAATGGGCCCGGGTACTGTCGATAGTCCGCTCTATGGCGCGAAGAACCCCAGACAGTTCCTTTGGTGAGTTTGCTCCAGGGATATCGTGGCCTCGGCTGTGAAGGAATACTTGGCGGTGGTTGTCGTCGCAAAGTCGGACCAGGGCATCGCGCAGAAGTGCCGCGCTCTTAGACCAAAGTGGAGCCATTGGCGAAAGCAAGCTTAGCCGTTCGAGGCACTCATTTGATCCACCAATGTGGGCTGTTGGAACTTGAATCAGAATCCCGTCCCTGTCCGGATCGACGCATCGAAGGATCCCACCGCGGACCACATCTGGGTCCAGAGGCGGGGCGGCACTGAAGAAGATGCCACACTTGAATCCAGCGAAAGACTGTCTGGCGTCTTCGATCAAAAGCATAGCCGCGATGATTCCGCCCTCAGAGAAGCCCATGACAGCATCGAATGGGCCGTTGTTCTCAACAAATTCTGTCATGCTGAGCACAAGCTCTTGGGCGTTGCTGACGGTGATTTTTTCTTCAAAGTGTCCATAGAAGTCATCGGTTACCGCGGAAGCTCCTGCTACCGGTCAGAGTCTGATATATTCGGTCTCCGAGGGCAGGCACAGTCGGACCTTCTGCGGGCACTGTGGTTATAGTGCCATCGATGAACACGAATTCATGATCGTCAAGAGCCTCCCGGATCCTCGCTAGCTATGCGGTCAGCAGTCTTCCTGTAGACATCGGACTTCGCCTACATAGCCATGAATATGTTGTTACCTGTCTGCATCTCAAAGATCTGGTCGCCGTCGATTAGCTGACTACGGCCAACCTAGGCAGTGTGAGACGCTGTGCAGCGAGAGACATTAGAATATACCTTCGCATTGGTGCCCCTTCCATGCAGGCATAGGAACCGCATCTCGACGTTTGGACCCTCGCGATTGCTTCTTGCTGGTATTTGGGGTAGACGATGTATGAGTCGCGGCGATGGTAGTATCCAGGTCTCGACGCTCAGGAGCTCATACGTGGTGCATATGTATCCATACATATCATGGGCCACTTGTGGAGGTCCCTCAACATACCGGGTTCTGGTACGGATCTCGAGTCCTGCAACCTTATCGCGTGGTAACTGACCGTTTCGCAGAACACACAATTGGATTCCATTCTTTGAATCGGTCTGCCCTCAATGGAAATGATCTTCTTTTGCAGAGTCATGGGCAGCGCCGCATCTCCTAGGGTCGGAGGGAACGATTGTCACCGTCAAAAGTACGCAGCCGAAGGGGATTAGATGTGTCATTGTAGCCGGGGAGGACACGGAAACGGTGGCAAAGTTGAGATCCTCCTACCGCCAGGCCTGGCCGCTTGGCCGCCTGGCTGCCTTGGCTGTCAGGATCGATCAGATATTGTCATAGCGATATGGTCGGTCATCTGTTTCCTGGACAGGAAGCCGTTGTGAGAGGTGAAAGTTGACACCCTGAACACGAGCGAGTCAAGTGCTTTGACTCTGTCACAACTCACCCGCCCACGTTTTGATCTTGGGGTTCGTTCGAGATGTTGGTCGCTCGTCGTGGGCGTGGGGTGTCTTTCCCTGCTCGCACATGTTTTTGACAACCAACAGACAGGTACTTGGAATCACGAGATCCAACCTGCAGGAGTAGGGATCCAAGAATGAGAAAGGTGGGCTTTAATGGGTTCCTGTCGGCATGCGTGGCCAACGTCAGGAGCAGGATGCAATGGCCTTTCTTCCAAGACCTGATGGGTTCACGTAAGGGATGTACTCCGTAGGTGAGGTATCATATGCAGGGTTGAAGTTACATCAGGATGGGACGTCGTCGAAAATTGGGAGGGGCTTGGAAAGGGGGTTGGCTGCCCAGACCTGCCAGATCAGCAAGAACCCCAACCCTGGATCCTCCATCAGGAGGGTAGGGGAGGGGATTGCAGCATGGGCTCACACCACCCCTTATCTGGCAGGTCTGGGTCTTCGAGGAAGCCTGGACTGGAAACATGGCATAAAAGCAAGCATTCACAAGCAAATTTCTTTTCATTAAGTTTACGTTATTCAATTAGTCCTCCTGCTTCAAGGAAGTACTCAAAAAATAGGTAGAGTACGAGGCCAGGAGTGCGTCTCCCAACGTCGCGTCCCAGCCCCAGCAGTATAAAATACTAAGGAGGCACGATCCTGACGTGCCTGGCTGCCCTGGTTGTCCTGTTACCCCCCCGAGGACCAAGTTCAGATAAAAGAAGATGTGAAGACAAGGCGACCCTTAAGCTACGATGAACTGTGTTCACCTGTATGCTGGTCTGGGCCACTCGTCGTTGGGTTCTGGGGGCATGTGGGCAACATTGCCGGCCTCAATATCGCTGTTCATCGACCGACTGTCCTGGATGACAGTTATCTGAGTCGTCCTCGTGATTCCGGCGCCGCCGAGCTTGGCTTTGTGAAGGTGCTCTGTCGACTCGGACTCAACCGGCTCCATCGGAATTCCATCCTCGTCGAGCTTGTAGTAGGACTTGCTCGTCGCAGTCACAGATTTTGCGTGCGACACGTTGCTGCTGAATTGGCCCGATTTGGCGTTCGAGGAGGAGGGGGTTTTGGTGGTAGTCGTCTTCATACCAAATGCTCTTTTGATGTTCTTAAGAACCCCGGTGTCCCTGAGAATCTTCGGAATGCAGGGCACTGTTAAAGTTGTTAATTACCATCTGCTGCGACAAAGTGGAAAACATTTCGAGCCACGATATCATGTTACGATAATTTTGGGCTTCCATTGAATGGTTCGAATGTCTTGGAATGTGCTGGAGATGCACAGCTTAGTGGAAGACTTACTGCAGCACACGAAGAAACCACATGTCATCTCTGCTGTCGCCCAGAAAACGAGAGGTCCGAGAGCATATATCGCATCAGCAGCCTCGCCGTAAGCAACTGTCGTGGCAAGTCTGAAGGCTGCCGAGATGCAGGCGCTATGGTAACCCCACGTTAGCCTACCTGGGCAATGAATAAAAGGAGATCGTCTGGGAGACTTACAGCAAGCCAAGGCCGAAGACAACGGAGACACCCAGCCTCTTCTGCCATGTCATCTTCAAGGTCCAGATAACACGCTGTGGCAACAGGAATATGGCGATATCAGAGACGAGCTGAATGCTGGCCGACGAGACCTGGAGCGGATAGAGTTCGAAACACTGGGCGTCGGTGATGGTGAGATCCCAGATGGCGGCGTGGGGGATGCACTGGATATTGAGCGCAATAACAGTGGCAATACCAGCACCGATCTGGACAAAACAAACTGCCATACAGCCCCAGAAGAAGGCATTCTTCATGTGGGTGCCTCTAGGCACGAACATTCGAGTCCACTCTGTGAGGATGGCGACTTTGAGGAAGGGGAGAACGAAGGAGTAGCAGACTCCGAAGACAAGGATGTACTGTTCCATGGTAAGTTCGGCGCCTCTGCATGATGGCAAGACTTGGAGACACGTACATATTGGGTAGGAAGCATATCCTTGACCCTTACGTTCCATGTGTGCACGAAGTAGCCTGGAGTCTCAACCATGGCAAAATCTGCCCATGCAGCACCCCAATAGCATCCCTGCAGCAGGAATTGTTAGATCTAGTACACTGGAATTCAGTCTAATGGATTGACAAACATATGCAAGAACCAGCAGGACTAGATTGAAGATCAGGGTCAGCTATTGTCCACATCTGCGATAGGTTTGTGCCCCATCTGCACCTACGTTGCATGTGGGGGGCAGATCAAGGTTGCACAGCATGAACGGGGGAGAATACTGACTCTCTTCGAGTGCAATTTTCCTCAGCAAGTATACTCTTGCGTACAGACGGACCAGGACGCAGAACGTGGAGATGACTATCATCGTAACCAGCACACCGATGGCCATTGGGTTCTCGTTCGGCGGGTTGCTGAAGTCTGACGTCTCGCCCGGGGGCGGCGCCATGGCAGGCCCGTTCAGTATAGCGTCCATTATGACAATGCGAGAGGAATCGGGAGATCGAGAACGAGTGCCAGCGCCCGGTTTCGCAATCAAAGGAGTGGCTATCCGGCTGCTTGCCAGGGAAGAATGGGCTGCGTTTCGCCGGCGAGTTGTCGAGAATGAATCCTCTTGGAAGAAAGAGGAAAAAGTACTGTGTGAAAGGCGACAGACGTGCTAGTTTTGAGCGATCGGCCCCTGATGATAGCACCAGGAGATGCGTCAGGAATATTTCCGAATCAAGAGGCCCGGCTCGACGGTTCAGGGACGCAGGAGAAAAAATTGCTAGGCACGACCTGCCTCAAACTTGTGAAAGATCATATTTTCCTTCGGAGGCCTGAAACGGAAAAAAGCACCGTTGCCATCGACAAGACTCGCCCCGATGGAGATTAATCTTTATTAGCAATGTCGCGACCCTCACTATTCTCCAGACTGTCAGCCTCCACCCGAACCTTCAAAACCTCCCGGGCATGCAGGTACGAAAATGAGATCTGTAGCATTTTGCCCCTGAGCTGGACGCGGAGCTTATTCATGCGGCGGCGCTCAGGCAAAACACCTGGGAGGTCTCTGGCACTTGCCCCAGCACGCCCGGCTGTCTCGCAGTACTCTATGTCTGACTACCCCGTCGCCCTGGGTGGCGCTGCCAGACTGCCAAGGGGATTCTGAAGGTTGTGGCCCACCGAGATGTCAACTCCAGCTCCTCTCTTGTCACAGTTGCGTTGACTTGACGCACCCCGTTGCTGCCCATCTTCCCACTCGACAGTAGCTTTAGCTATGTTTGCCTCAGTGTCACGAGATCAGTCGGCTTGGCTTATGCACAATGATCATTTCCTGCACAAGCCGATCATCACATGGTTTTCGTCTGTCCACCACGAAAAGGGTCGAGAAGATCTTCTCCCGGTCGCCCTCCTGGAGCCAAAGTCGTCGTTGATCGAGCTGATGTCTGTGCCTCGCCTTGACTGCCCAACTGCCTGCCTTCGTACTCGCAGCTCGCCACGAACATCAGCAGTACATGCCAACGGGATGATCAGCCGAGATGCTGCCACAGAGGCAACGGCGCTGAGATGTACCATGGTAACAGTCGTACCCATGACATATATTGTGGTCCCATTTGCCGGTAGTCCGAGGCACTGCGATAGGCCAGCCATGCCACGGGGGAATGGTCCGCGTGTCCCGTGACCGGCGGTCTGGAAAGGGTGTACTTTGACGGAAGGCGACCGGGGTGATCACTGTTCATACATTTGAAGGATCACAGCTCGTCCGACTGAAGAGCCGATGAGGCGGGCTTCGGATCCTTGCCGCATATAGCCTGACAGTGCAACCTGGCAGGCCAGGCAGACCTGGCAGACCGGCCAGACTGGCAGTTGAAGGCCCGACAGCTCAGGAGGGGCTGACTCTTGGATGTCCGGTGCCAGTCATGCAGTCAATGGTATATCTCCATGATTCATTTACTGCAGGCACGTGTGTGGGTATGAGGGTTTCTGGGCGGAGTGACGGTCGCAAGGGCATCACCGGGGCCTGGAGATGAGGTGGTGCCCGTGGTGGTTTTGGTCCCGTCGCGATCGGCGGGAGGAGCGCGGGTACATAGACCAGAATCCCGGGCCGCACCGACCCACATAAGTTATTGTGGCACGAACTGACACGACGGGGCCCACGAACGCCATGTGGGGGTTCATGTGGTGGGAGGAAATGTGGGGGACGGGCCTAGGGTGGCTGCTCAGTGGCTTGTTGGGTTGCAGTGAGGTGGATTTTGAGTTGCTGCGAGGCAGGGGGTCATGTGTAAGTCGAATGGGCGCGGTGGGCACTGATTGGCCAACATTCTCTTGAACATTGCTTGGAATTCCTGAGGTTACGCGATATGTACTGCCTCTTGTCCACCAAATTCTGTGGCCTAGCACTTTTGGTAGTCAGGTCCGGACCTCTCGAGCGGCTCCGTTATCATACATTTTGCCCTGGGCTCTGCATCAACACGGCTGATCTCTTGCCCTTCGCAGCCACGCATCAGGCGATCAAGACAACCGTCTCTGGTACTGTCTCCGTCTCAAATGCCTCATTCACCCCACAGAAAGTGCATCCTACTACCGAATAATGTCCCCTCGAGAATGCCCTCGAGGCAAGGGGTGGGGTCTTGTCTCCCGGATCCCGGTGGTGGTTGACACAGGCAACTAAGGTCCAGTCCCTGCCGAGGACCACACCGCGTTGCGGTACACTACACAGTAAAGGTGTTCTCTTCTCTGGTGGCCCATCGGTTGCCGGACGAGGACCAACTTCCCAGGCCGCCCAGGAGGATGATGTGTATGTGGTGGCAAGGCAGGCAGGGGAATTAATTCCAACGAGGCAAGGAGCTTCAGGGGCGGACCGATCTGAGCCAGGACGGCACCGCCGTCGCCCGGAAGACCATGATTCCACAACCCATATAGATGTCTGAAATTGCATGCGTCTCTCTGCCGTGTTTGTCTAGTCTAGTACAGATCTACTGCATCCCCTCTTGACTCGACATACGACGCCGTCAATCTTCTGCCCTAACCAGCCGCCATGCCCAAGCAAGAAGTGTTTCACCTCCACCCATTCGGCTGGGAGAACGACCCCGAGGAGGAGAGATTCAAGGTCACCACCCTTGACTACCTCACTGCCTGCACGTACAACAACTATGCCCTCTTCTTCAAGCTTGAGGATGCAGACAAGCCCCGGGCTGTCGAGGTCCTGAAGGCTGGCCTGGAGCGGACAATCGCCCAGGCCAGACACTATGCCGGCATCATCGAGAAGGACCCTGATTTTGGCCACTCGTATGTCAAGAAGAGGGATAGTACTGTTCGTCTCTTCGTGCAATATCTCGATGATCCCAAGGATGGATATCCCACCTTCCAGGACTTCGAGAGGTCCAACTTCTCGGCCGTCACCATGGGTGACCTGAAGCTGTGGAGTGTTGATCCCATGACCTATGGCGAGAAGCCAGAGGCCCATCCCAACAACAGGCCAATTGCCTCGGCCTTCAAGGCAAACTTCATCCGAGGAGGTATGGTCTTCAACATCCACCACCACCACTACTCAAATGATGTGATGGGATGGGCTGGTTTCGTGCACCAGCTGTCCGAGAACTGCTATGCCGTCGCGAACAAGACCTCCTTCCCAACATGGGACCAGAAGAACCTGGACCTGTCGTGGTTCTGCAAGTCGGACCCCCCAGAGGCATCCAAGGTCGACGGCCCTCCGCCGCAGAGCCGCCACCCAGCCCACACCACCGGCCAGTCCATCCTCTTCCACCTGCCCAAGAGCAAGGGCGCTGAGCTGAAGAAGCTGGCCACCCCCGAAGACGGCACTTGGATCTCGACCTACGATGCCTTCTCCGCCTTCATCTGGCGCACCCTGAGCCGCGTCCGCGCCCCCGTCTTCAACACGGACCTCTCCTCCAAGCTGTTCTGGGCCGAGGCCATCGACATGCGGCGGCGCATGGACGTGCCCGCGCGCATCCAGCACAACGTCATGTTCGCCGCCCTGTCGCCCACCGCGCCCGTCGAGCAGCCCACCGCCGGCGAGGTCATCTCCGAGTGGCCGCTGTGGAAGGTGGCGCGGTACGTGCGGCAGCTGACCAACAGCGTCACCGCCGACAGCCTCTCCCAGACCCTCGACATGGTCGCCACCGTCCGCGACAAGACGAGCCTCAACATCCAGATTGACGCCAACCCCCCGCTGTCTATCCTCCAGACGGACCACCGCGACGCAAAGATCACCGAGACACACTGGGGCTTCGCCCGGCCCACCACCTACCGCCACGTCATCGACAACGTCGGCGTCGGCGTCATCGTCATCTACCCTGCCCGCGACCCCTCGCCCGAGTCCGACGAGGGCCCCGAGTTCGCCATCTTCTACGAGAAGAGGCTGGCCCAGACCCTCATCGACGACCCGGAGTGGAACAAGTACTTTGAGTACCGCGGCGTTGATGCCGAGGACGCTTCGGCCGTCGTCGCCGAAGAGGTCAAGCCCGTCCCGGTCGCGGTGTAGTTGCACATCTTACTAGCGATATCCCAAAAAGAGAAATACATGAAACATTTAACACTAAAAAAAAAGTTCTCACCCTTATGTGATTTGTTGGCGAATGTTGTATTTCAGTGCTGTGATACGCTTGTTACAAGCCCAATAAATGTTTGACGTTGTTATGTACTCTTCCACTGCGCTATTGACCAAAATCAAGGAAAAGCCCAAATCTTTGGTTATGCTGCTCCTAAGTCATACTGTTATGAGATGTCTGCGTGTGCGCTCAAGCTTAGGCGCGAACGATCCAATACAGCCTCTGCATCCACAGCTCTGCAAGAAACCAGTCATCGCCCTGGCGTTTCCAGACCTCGTGGTAATGACCTCCACCCGTCCCATGGTTCTTGGGGTCTGTTGATCCCTTTGGGCCGGCGTGATAGATGACAGGAAAAATCGCCTTGACCTCGTCAGGACCGGTCTGCTCAAGCTCGCCTGGTCCAACTGAGTGGATCTAGGATTGGGTCAGCGATTCTTTCTACATAAAGATGGTAAATGTTTCTGGTAGAGGCCGTAAGGACGTGTTCCTCGGACTTGTGCCCAAGAGAAAGGCGCCCCGGCTAGAGCCCTTAGAGAGAGAGAGAGTCCACCAGATGCGGAGCCACTTACAACTTGCTGTGCCGCTAATGACTTCGTGAAGGCGGCGCAGAAGGTCTCAAGATTGTCCCATGAATAGACGGTTCCGTATTCATTGAGCACTGCGCCGTCTGGGCCGGCGAACTTGAAGGTTGCGGTAGGGAGTGCGATCTTGTCAAACAGATGGAATTGGTTGGTGTCAGCGAAGCGACAGTACTGCGTCTTCTTGCGACGGATAATCTCCGCGACTTCAGGTGAGACCGCCATATTCGAGGAGGCAACCTATATATGCTCCTGAGATCGTGAAGGATGTGAGGTCAATGTCAAAGAGGGCGCGGAACGCAGACACGGTGAGAAACTAGGAAAATATCAGCCCAGAAGGAGGGTATATTCCTGGTAATGTTTATCACTTTCACAGATTTCCCCAGAGCTATCCAGGATACTTATATTCGTATGTGTACTGTTCTGTCTTGCCATGTGGCGGGCTCGAGTTCCTCCTCCACAATTGCCCGCTTCTGGGATCAATGTCCGGATGGACTATGTAACGTGAGCCACCCACTTCATATATGTGGATAGGTCTCCAAAGAGCCAAAAATGAACTGCAGGTGATGGCGCGACTGTTGGGGCCGGGGGGGGGGGGTTGGCATGGCATTTGCCGTTTCCATTCGAAAACTCCATAACCAACTATCTAGCCTGTTATCACTGGCTTGATGGAAAAGACTGGGGCGGGGGTGCCTTGAACTGCCGAGACCATGCATTGCATATTTAGGCGCGATACAAGGCAACCAACGAAAGGTCAGATCGTGATATGGGATAGGGTAATAATGTTTTGTGTCACTTAGAAGCTATCGACACCCAAGGTTCCGTCCGGAGTTGCAGTTGGACAGCCAGTGAACGTATCAGGTGGCAGGATGTGATGTGAAATTGGGGGGGGGGGTTCAGCACAAAATTCGAGAATCCCCTAACCCTTAGATTTTGGAACCGCGCTCGACTGGCTGACTGGTGGGCTGACAGGGGCTAACGAGGGACCACTCAAATCCCGGCCAGAAAAGTGGCAGCGGTCGCGTCTTCTGAATCGCGTGCACTGTCCATTTGCATCATCGTCGCCCATCCAGCACAACCTCCGTCCTGAACATTTCAAGGACTGCCCGAGCTTACAGCCATTTCAAGGCCAGCGTCACCCACCACACGCGACACAGCAGACCTCTGTGATGACAGTTGCTGCTGGTATCTCGACTTTGCTACCCGCCGTCCCTTGTCAGCCGTAAGCGCGTTTGTTGTCGCCTGCACCTCTACCGCACAGCCACGTTTTGCCCATAATGAGCTCAAGAAAGCGGTCTCTGCGCGAGGCCAATATCGCACATGCGCCGCAAATCCAGGAGGAATCCTTGATCAACAAGCTCAGGAACTCGTTCTACTTCGCAAATCTGTACCAATGGATCTGCATATTCGGCAAGGTGGTCAAGATCGACGATAATCTCGACATCGAGGTGCGCGCCCCTGGCATCCAGATGCTATCCCACCCCATACGATGCGATGCTGATGACCAGCAACACAGGAACTCGAAACAGAGTGTCTAAAGCATGGCTCGATGGCCCTGCAAGACATTGGGCTCTCCATGCTCAAGCACCTCTCGTCGCATCGCGGGTTGACGTACGCCCCCTAACCGCATCGACTCCCTAGCCTGCGCTAACCTCGGCCAGACACGAGCTTTTCGACGAATACACACGACGACAATTCGTTGCAAAAATGCCAAACAAGAAGAACCCTTTCGGAGACGGGGAGGTCACTCAAAAATTTGCAGATTTCGATCTATTCAAGAAAGTCCGTTCCACCCCCACCAATCTCGGGTCCTTCGTCGCAATCTGACTTGACTGAACGGATGCAGCTTCGCACGCTATGGCAAATGACACAACTCATTATGATGAAACCCGAGAATATTCGGCCGAACATGGACGAGCAACGAGTCGATGATCAGACGGGCTGGGTTTGTTCTCTTCTGGTGTCAGCTATCGAGCTTGCGCTGGAGCTGACGTGATCGCAGAGAATCGAGCCGTACGGGTGGGACCGCAAAGACCGCGAATATTACGTACTAGATGACAACCGAATGTATCGTCTCACGGCCGCAGGTCCAGCCGCAGCTCCTCCCAAGAAAAACTCCCAGAAGGCCAGGGCAGCAGCGCGATCCGCCAAGCGCAGACGCCTTGCGGCGTCGGTGGACAGCGCAAGCAACAACGGCGATGAGGAGACGGCCAGCGTGTCAGAAATCAACGACCATACCGATCATGCCGACGAAGATCCCCTGGACGGAGCTACGTGGGAATGCGTCGCCATCACCCTTGACGAAGTACGCAGCTGTATCGAGCCGTTCAAAAAGACCAAGGACGCCAATGAGAAGATCCTGCGGGACCAAATTGAAGGACACCTCGTGCCCATACTCGAGAAGCAGGAAGAGTCTCGGAAGCGAAAGATGCTGCAACGAGAGAAGGAGCTCCTGAGTCTGCAGAAGATGGCTCATGCGAAGAGATCAAGTCGCCTCGCCGGCAAAGCCGAGCTCCGCAGACACGAAGAGACTGAGCGCGAAGAACGCGACAAGCGACAGGCAGAGGAAGCAGCCGCCCGAAAGCTTGAGGAGGAGAGGATAAAGATGGAGAAGGAACGTGGTAGTCGGTTGATGTCCAGAGAGCAGCGTGTTCGTGACCGTGAGGCCCGACGTATCCAGCACGAGGAAGAGCTGGCTCAGCTTTCAGAGGGAAGCAAGGGCCCTGAAGCCGGACGCCTGTCCGAGCGTCGCCTGAAGGCAGAAATCGAGAAAAATAAGCAGGCACTCAAGGAATTGGACGAGGAAGAGGAAGAGTGGACGTTCGATTGCGTCTGTGGCCTTTATGGCCAAGTCGATGATGGGGAGCACTCGGTTGCCTGCGAAAGATGCAATGTCTGGCTGCATAGCAAGTGTCTAGGCATCGATGAGGAGGAAGCCGAGCGAGATGATTTCCACTTCATCTGCAGCCACTGTCAGGAGACCGAGCGAGAGAGGAAGGAGAAGCGACAGCAGCAGAAGCAGCCGCAAAAGATCAAGGTGAAGACCAAAGAGCCTGCCTCGACTGCATCAACGCCAGGCGCCAAGCCCATCTCTACCACACCCATTCCGCTGCCGCAAATACCGGGTATGAATTCGAACAATCACATCGACACAAAGTCAAAGCAGTCTCCGCACGCCGGTGGACCACAGCTCAACGGGGTGTTGTTCCCATCCTCCAGCGCTTCCACTATCGCGAAGCCTCCAGAGCCCTCCCCACAGAAGCACTCTTCGCCTCCAGCCGACAGCGCTACTGTCACACAGACGTCTTCGACTGTGGCTCCCCAGCCGCCGTGGGCGTTCCCTGCGCGCAAGTTATCGCTCAACGGTGTGGCGCACAACCCTTTTTCTTCACCACATCCAAGTCTGCTGCCTCCAGACCAGTCGCCCAACAAGTCTCGTGCTTACGGCAGCATATTCAACTCATCCAGCCCGGTCGCCCAGAAGGAGCTAGACACAGTCCCATCACTTGGTGACCGCCCGGTCCTACATCCGACCGCAAACGGTGCCGTCCCTAGTTCCGGGACGCCTTCCAGGGAGACAAAGGAGCCCTCTACTGTTTCCCCACAAAAGCCGTCACAGACTCCACTGAGCTCCGCGAGCAACTCAAAAGGCCTGGATCAGGTGCTGTCCTCCCCAACGTCAATGACAACGCCACGGCTGAGCCCCAGTCGCCCAGAGGACAGCGACCCCCTTCCGTCTTCCCGTGGCGGTCTGTCTCCTACAAAGACCTCGCCATCCTTGTCGGCCGTCAAGTCTAGCCCAGCGAATGCCCGGCTGCCACCCGTTGAAGCGCTGTCTCCTTCGCCTCGCCAGGTCGATTTGACGCCTCCTGTCAAGCATGACGGTGAGCTTGCTCGTCCCGTGTCGCAGCATGACACGGAGACCTCGTGATTTTCAGTGGCTTTTGCGTGCCACACGCTAGTTTTCAAGCTCTGTCTTGTAGTTACCCAAGGAAAGGAGAAAAAAAGGGATTGGCATGCATTTTACGAGCTCAGTCGACAAGTCGGCGCAAATGAGGGACCCCGTTGTCTGTTTCGTTCCTCGAGATTGATACAGGCAGAAACCGATGAGTGGTTGATGGCTAGTTTCTTGCGCCTCAGGGTTGGCGGCGCTCATCAAATGCCTTAATTGCTGATCCTCAGCGACGGACAGGAGCATATCGGAGGCAAGATTTGTCATGACGGTTCAGGAAAGATACCAGCATAGAGGTCATGAACACAGCACGAACTTAGATTTAGACGGTAGTGCAGCATCTGAATACACAAATGAAGCAACCATGATGTGAAGTGGATCTTGGCACCAAGTTTAGCAACCTCAGCTCGCCACACGTGGGAACCACAGATCCACCGATGAATATGTTTTTCTTTGCTCCACGCGATATAATTCGTCTCTTCAATGCTCACAAGGCCCGCTCCAAAACGCTTCGATCGTCTATTTCTACAATTTTTACCTATCCGGGAATGTGCTTGTGAATATACCTAGCTGCATGAGTGAAGTGCCCTCGACTTTCACATGCAGAACAACAGCAACGGAGCAAGACGACATGCTCCTATCGTGAAAGCTTCATGGCTGCCAAACTTTCACAACATGCCAAGGCCCCGCCTCAAAGCTCGGCCGTAGTCAGCCTGTCAGCTTGCCAGTCAACTCACTCAGTCTGTCCAAATTGTGCCTATCTAACCCCCAAGCCACATCGAGCCGGGGCCGGGATCTGGACGGGATCCCTCTTGGTGACCGATGGCCAGCCACTACACGAGAGCTAGTTCAGCCGTGCCACAGAGAACAGCCTCTTGGATCGCAAATTCGACTTCACTCGTGTCCCTCCCACTCAACGCTGACAAATCGAACACTCAATGATATCAAGAGTCTCGGCTCAGAAATTTCCCGGGCATGCTACGCCTCCCTCTGTGGCCCCTCCCCTGGCACAGTCTTGTATCAAATCATACAACATCTCTTTCCATTGGGCGAGGCAGGCAGTGAACGAATGGCGCAAAGGCACGTGGGAAATACACCCCCATAACCCCTGCGGCATATCCCTCTCATCTCAGATGCAATCACCACAACACGGACAAAGAGGTGACAGGTAAACACTCCTCGCGTCAGGTGACAGCTCTCACCGACTGTCATGAATCGAAGGAGGCGCCGCCACCACGACGTCTAGAATCACCGGCGTCGGAAGCTCAGCGGGCCATGCTCCCTGTTCATGGGCCATCGATCATGAGGCAGGAGATGGCAATCTGCAAATGAGATAGCTGTGGCACCCGCACCCGCACCCAGGGGCTCCCGTCCTTCTTCCCGCCCAGGGTTCCCATGTGATGTGAAGTAATGATCGGATGAACCGTGTTCTTTTGTAGCGCCCGACTCAACTCTGCACATCCCGGGCTACAAGGAGGTAACTCAATCTCAGGTTTTATTTCGGGCTACCGTCGCGAACGGCCTCTCGATCGTGGAATTAGTAACTCGTGGGGATTAGATAGACAGATACGAGATATATGCTCTGAGGGGCATTGCACGACATCGCGAGCAGTCAGTCCGAGACGGATAGATTCGGTGTTCGACTCGGGTGCGCGGCCGGACCCAAGATACTAGCTGGGCACGGCGAGGACCATAGGGAAAGTACACTACAAGGTCACGGGCCGGGGCTGACAGCGACGAAAATGGGTTGGCGGGGTGGGAAAAGAAGAGGAAAGCTCCACCCCCGGGAGCGAGTGCTTGGGCCCGTGGGTCAGGCAGGTAGGTCGGCCCAACTCACCGAGAGACAGAGAGAGAGAGAGCCATTCCGGACCCACACGCGATGTGACTCGTCAGAGAGCACATCCTAGCCCGTGGACACGCGCGCCCGCGCGGTACGAACCGTTGGTCAGAGCGCATGCAGGAGGCTGGAGACTGAGCTGAGACAGCTGGGACGCGGACATGTGCGGCGAACGCCTGGGGGAGAGACACAGGCACGGCGGGCAGGGGACTGGCTTGGAAGCAAAGAGGAGAGACACATCTTTAGTCCACGTTTTGTTGGTTAGACCGTGGTGGTCATGGTGATGCGTTTGTGATGGGTTGGATGCCCGGGGGTTGGTCTCGAGGTGTGTGTGGGACCACATCGGGGTTAATGGGGTTGGTTGTGAGACAACAAGACAGCTAGACAAGCGGTTGAGGCGGCTATGTCCTGTCTAGCCGACGGGGGCAGACGGTACGTAGACGGGGAGCAGGCAGAGATTGAAGCGACAGGATGGTGCGGCGCATTCGAGAAGTGATCATAGATTTCTTTGGCAGCAGAGATAGCCCCAGAGCCATCTCGAGGTCCATCTCGACAACCTTTGATCGTCCTCTCGTTAGGGGCCTTTGATATTAGCTAGCGACGTCGGTGATGGAAAAAGTTGTACGAGAGCCTTTGATGCTCGCTCGCTTGACACGATCGACGTTGTTCTGTGACCCAGAGCGCATCCTTTGAAGGCCTCTTTATCCTGAGATGAAAGCAAAGCAAGCATGTATAAAGATCCAGGGGCAATCAACCGTGAAGTTCGTCTGGGACATCGCGAGAAACGTAGGACCACCACCACACCGGCAGTTCTGCAACTAGCAGCACCGGCAGCAGCAGCGGGAGTAGCGATGCATTCCAAGCACAGCCAGAGGAGAGAGGCACCTGCACATCGCCTGCAGGGACCTGAGCCATCCGTTCTCGTCCCTAATCCGAGATTGGACTGAAGCAAAGATGGAGATGGACTCAGCCAACGCCATGATGGGCCACTTATCTCGCCTTACCTGCCCTACTGTCCGCATCGGCGCCTCCCGTGCGAGTGCGAGCACCTCTTCCACCTGCCCAAGCATGATGAATCAATCAGTCAGTCTCCTCCCACTTCCCTCCCCGCCACTAGACTCCTGCTCTTCCTCCGTCCTGTGCGACTGCTGTTCAAACAGACTGGCGCTAATGCAGCCACCCGTTAAGGCGTGCAGGGATCCAGCTGTTTGGTCCAGCCCAACAGTGGCCGTCTGCAGGTCCAGGCCGCAGCTTGCAGCTGCGCGAACACCGCTCCATGGAGGACGCATCAATCAGCGAAACAGCTTCCCAAACCACCATAGCACAGCAGCCCGTGCGGGCTAGCCTGACACTTGACAGCCTTGTGCCGCTCGCCTCCTCGAAGCGGCAGAGAGATTGAGCTGCCAAGGGGACGATAAGGCGGATGTCGCGGCGGAACGGTGGATCGTATGGGAGGAAAGGCGACGGCGCACTCCCGGACCGCATTTAGGAGAACCAGACCGTTGCAATTAGCTCACGCCCCCCCTGATCTCAAAGGAATGCGGGAGAGTCTCGCGTGCGCGGCCAATCACAGGCCCAGGACGTTTCCGGCAACCAACCAAGTGCCACAGTAGCTCATTCCAACGAGACGACACTGAGCGAGAGGCAAGTTGTGAGTGTCTCAGGTACCATCTGCAGCCAGGCACACTGTTCAGGTACCGCATGCCTGGCTCTCGTCTTCCTCAGCGGGGAGAAGCCGGGCTGTTGTTGGTGCTCACGCGAGTTGAGCCTGACCTGGAATGGCAAAGATGAGAATGGCAACGAGCTTGCTCAGGTGGTTACACCCGCGCCCCAAGGACCAACTCGAGTCTTGCCCACCCCCCCTAATCCCCCCATCACCTGGTCTAGGTCGACGGGGAATCGGATCAGTTGATCCAATAACCGACGCTTGCCTCGGGGGGGTCTCACGGCTGGGCGCGCGAACAGGTGGAGCGAGCAACTGTATTGCCCATGCCCATGCCCGCGCCCAAGCACATGCTCATGTCCATGCCCGAACTTACCAGCCCAAGTACAAACTGGAGCCAGTTGACCGTGTGTTGTTTGCAGGAGATCCAACGCCTCCCGCTCCAGTCCAGTTGGGCCATCCAGGTGCCAGTCGCCAAGCTGGCTCCGGCCGTCGAGGCGAGTGGTGGCACGGCTGGTTGGGAGGTGCCCCAGGCCGGGACTGCTGAGTAGGAAAGCCCTCTGCCAATTGCATCGTGACAGGACGGAATCCCGACCGCGCAGGTGAGCTCCAGAGATTGGGGTTTCCCAGCTGTCAGCCCGCAGACGGTCAAAAGTACAAAGTCTGCCGCTGAGGGCCGTCAGGCCCAGCTCTTTTGGCGTGGTGTGCGCGCCCTGGGTGCCCGTTAGCAGGATGCGTCCGTGGGCAAAGAGCTAGAGCCCTGCCGAATGCGGTAATCGGCAGCACCGCTACCAGCACATGGCCTTCCAAACGTCCCGCCCACCGGAGGCGATTCAAACCGCGTGAATATACATACACAGGTTCCCTCTATCTTGCCATATCCCCTCCTTCCCAATTAGAAAATTCCTTTCTTCCAAAGGATTGCCCCTGACAACAAAGGCACCACGGAGTGTCCTTTGCCTTTGCCAGAACACCCTGGCTGTGTCCCATGTCCGGATTTCGCAAAGGACGAACAAAGAACCAAAAATAACCCGCCAGCCTTGCGGGACATAGCCAAGGCAGCACTCGTCTGCTAGGACAGGCTTGTAGAGGGAGCATCCGCTGTCCTTGCGGAGCAAGTCTTGTTCTGCCGACCCCAGCATCAGAAGAAAGGCGGTATACCCCTGCCACCCCGGCTCGTTGCAACAGGTTCGTACCAAACATTTGAAGCCGCATGCTGCTGCTGCCACTGTTTCTGCTGCTCCTGCTTTCCATGATGCCAGTCATCGACAAGAGACAAACCAACTCCTGACCATTTTCTCAGCCGCACGCAGGACGCAGAAGAAGATCCACTAGGATAGCGTAGCAAATACACCCTGCTGCAGCACTTGCCACAGAACCCAGAAATCAGACCAGTCAGTCAGTAGAGAGCTTCCAGAAGACCTGGCGTCTCGGACTGTTTAAGAATCCACCCCCTGCCATCAAGCCCTACCCAGTGCCTTCGGGTCTGAGCACTCTTCAGGGCCCGTCAGCCTGAACTTGGACCGAGCTTCCAACAGGTTTATCAACCAGAGCTCGCGTCGTCTCGATTCTTTCAGGGAGGTGAGAGGAGAGGGGGTCTAGAAGGCAAGCGTGCAAAGCAAGCCACTGTCAACCAGCCCTTGAAGACCGGTCTGAACCCGTTCCCCCTACCTTGCAGTATCCCAAATCCCCGGTCTCGCAGCCTGAGGCTCCCAGGCCTGCCAGGCCATTCATCCCCCTTAAGAAGAACTGGGATCAGCCTCAGCCACTGCAGCTGCCGCCAATATGATCCAATCTGAGAAGTCACCCGACACGATGGGGACCACCATGCCCCTCTCCCCCAACTCGGTGGATGGCCAGCTTCCACACGGGTTCTGTGAATTGGTACAACACAACAACTCGGAGGAATTCCCACGCGAGCAGAATTCAGCAGAACCCGCAAGTGTCCACAGCTCCTCTTATCCACCGTCGAGGCTCTCGACTCCGGGGCCACAAGCGGGGATGAGTCCTCATATTGAACACCCCGGTGTGCATCAATACGCTCCACAAGGAGGGTACAATCCGCAATTCTTCCAGCCCTCATATGGACATGACGGCAGTGCCTATCCACTGCCCGAGGAACCGGTAAGCTAAGATAACGGATGAGTCGCACGGCGCAGTTGATTGACAGGAGTCAGGTACAACCAGGATACACAACCCCAGCATCCTCTCCATCGCAACGGTCGGACGTTATAAGCCTGCGAAATGGAACCGTACCCAGATCCTCCAGCATGCGGCCGATCGCGTCCAAAAGCCGCTCAGATAGACCGCCGACCAAGAAGGCGCGCGCAAAGGCAGCCAGGAAGACACCCAAGATCACCACACCACTCAGCGAGTCGACGAAACACTTGAGTGTGCCCATGATCGACATCGAGGCGTATGTGACCCGGTCGGAGGCGGATAGAAAGATCGAGGTCGAAACCAGCAAGACTCCAGGCAAGATCAAGCGTCCCATGAATGCCTTCATGTTGTACCGAAAGGCATACCAGGGCCGAACCAAGGAGCACTGCACACAAAACAACCATCAACTGGTGTCGCAGGTTTGCGGCGACAGCTGGCCACTGGAGCCCGAACACATCCGGAACCAGTTCACCGAATGGGCCAGGATCGAGCGCGAGAACCACGCAAAGACATGGCCGGAATACAAGTTTGCCCCCAAAAAGCCAAAAGACCTGAAGCGGAAAATCGAGGAAGAGGAGGGGGATGACGAGATGCCTCTCGAGGAATACGACCACCGAACGGGCCGGGTGATCAAGAGGTCGCGTTCGAATCGGTCCACGCCTGTGCCGGAGGCGGAACATGTGTACGGACAGCAGGTGCCGTACTACACGCAGTACTCGCCGCAGCAGTCGGGGATGGTGATGGACGGGCGCGGGCAGGTGCAGCTGTCGACGTACGAGTGGAGCAATCCAAACAAGCCCATGCCAGCGCCATACAACAACATGAACATGCAGCAATCATCGCATTACTTGTCGTCGCAGGCCATGCCATCCCGACACTCCCAACTGAGGGGCTTCGGGGTGGAGGACGTCGCGTTCCTCAAGACAGCTGCACCGGGGAATCCGTACCACTCACCACAGCAGAATCTAATAGATCAGTACGCCACGGCGTCGCAGCCACAAGGAATGGAGCACAAGGCTCAGGCTGACCAGTTGTTCAGCAACGTTCAGTACCCCCAGTTCGAAAACCCATTCGACCAAGAACAATTCAATATGTTGTATCAGAACGCGGGCGACGGCGCGTTCGACCAGAACAACCCTCTTCTCCTGCAGCCAAACTCGATAGAAAACTTCATGGACAGCCAAGGAGGCCAGGTGACGAGCGAGGGGTTTGGTATTGGCGGCACTGCTGCAAACTACGACGGGCAGCTGGAGGGACAGCTGCGCGACTTGTTGACTTCGACGAGCGCCGATGACTGGCACATCCAGCCGGTGTCGGAGGCGCAGTCTGACAGCCAGTTTGATGTGAACTGGGCGGGGCCCTTGGACCCTTCGCTGTCTGAGCCGTACAATGCACAGTCGGAGCCGTATAGCGCACAGGACTGAGGGTGCATTACAGTGGACATATTTGGGTTTCCCGGTCTGGCTTGTAAATTCACCCACGACATGCACATTCTATGCTCGGGGCGTTGTTGAACTGATCGGGGTTGGGAGGAGGCCATTGCTTCCTTCATGTGCACACTAGGGAGGAGGGAGGTTTCAGTCAGGGCTTCGGGCAAGGCAGGGTGTTGGCGGCTTACATGCGTGCGAATTGATTTCTTGTCAACTTAAATGGGTCCAAGACTGAAATGAGATAACCTGATACCATGATACGTGATGCGACTGTAGTAAAGATCAAATCGAAGCTGCCGTCCTGGATCTACTGCAGGTCGGCTTCGTGGAGGTGACTCTTGTCGCAAGTGCACCGAACGTGGACTCGAGGACAATGCGATTGTTTTGTGAGCGCGGACATGCCCTCTCACAGTGAGTGATACGTCAAATCATTGCGGGAAGTGCAATTGAGTGAGGCCCAAAAGAACGGCGCGTCGCAACGCGTTCATTGTCGGTGTTAGTATAAATCTGGATTGAAACCAGGTAAAGGTGAGTGAGTGGAAAGTGAGGGCAGGATGGCCGGAGGACTCGTGAGGTCTAGACACAAGCGCCTGCTGTCTTGGGCGGACCGAATCACCGACCTCCTCGGTAATTGCATACTGGCTGAAATACGCCAGTACCTAGTCTACTTGGCCCAAGCTCCTGCCACGGCAAGCTTACCTACCTACCCATAGCACCCTGGACTGTACTGATTAGTCTATCACCACATGTGCTTGACCACAGACATAAGAGGCCACCCGCGAATCTTGCTATTGCCCGCAATGACCTGGATATCAAAGGCCATCACAACCTTTGGTCTGGTGCTAGTAGCACATGCGTAAGTCACTGACAGATGCCGCGTCATGCCGGCCAGAACGAGGCGCCCAGGCTAACCGATGCTCCCAACCGCGAACAGCTGCTACTCGGCCCAGGAGCACTCGGCGCTGCAGTCCCTTCGGGCCACCAGCGCCGCCCTGTCATCCACGCCTGCATCCACGTCCCTACCTGTCGACATCTCCATCGAGACCATAGTCGGGCTGTTCGTCACGGTGCTGGGGCTAGTCGCCGGGACGCCCAACCTGCGGCCGATCCAGTGGCGCGTGTGGGCGGGCAAGGTCGAGCGCGAGGGCGAACAAGGGTTCCTGAGGAGCAACGGCGAGGTGGAGAAGGACTTTGTCGGCAACCCGTTCCGTGTGCTGGAGACGAGACCTGGCTTCGTGGACATCCGGACGCAGAGGAAGGAGTTTGCGGAGTGGGTGAGAGCTGGCGGCAAGCAATAGACCGGTGGGATCCGGATGGTTTGACCTGCATGGGCATACTGTACGAATGCGAAACCTGGCCGAGAGCACAGGTCGGGACAATGAGAGAGACACGTCCACGTCGGTTGTTTGGCAGCGGAAGGCTCGCGTCAGACTTCGAGGGAATGGCACACGCCGTTTGAAGAGGTGCTTCTCTGCGTAGGTCACCTCATGGTCTACGTATGCTCAAACGTCTGGAGCAGAAGCTCAACCCAACCTGGGATCCAAGCAGACGCAGACAAAGACACAATAAGGTCTTGATGGGGTTCAAAAACTGGTACGCAATCTGGGCATCTCTGGGCGATTTGGCTCGATGGGAGGATGGATATGCTCACTCGGGCACTCGAGGAAGGAGCGTCTGGCTTTGGAACCTTCTCAACACCGCCTGTGCCAAGTCAATACCTCAGAGGGAAGGAGCCACATGACATGTACAATAACAGCGCAGTACAGATTAGGTGCCTAGGTACTCAAGGCATGTACCTACCTACCTGGCAGACACCGCCTAAACCAGGGCGAGGTTTGTGCAGTTGTGCGGAAATCGAGCCACGCGAAAAGTTCTGTTCTCAGTTTAACATCTACACCGCAAGCGCCGTCCCCTTATTTCCGGCAGTGCTTGAATTTCTACTTCATCCGTCTGCCCTCACATGCATATTCCTGATGCGTGGAAGAGTGCAACGCAAAAATGTCGTCACAAACCAGACAGAGTGCCCCGGCCGCGCGCACGCCCTCTGCCACGAGCTCAAAGTCCTCGATGCCTCGCAGCACTCCCAGCCGCCTGAGCACCTCGTCTCAATTCATCAAACCCCGTTCCACGCCTCCGATCTTCCCTTCTCCGGTGCCTCATTCGCAACGAGAGCGCAACGTCACCCCGCGGGCGTCTCCTATATTCTCGTCCCATGCATCTGTGCGGTCCTCGCCATCGTTGCCTCCTCACCCACAGGCAGGTACAGGCCGGCTATCTCTGCCTCCCCGGTCGGCGGCAACACCGTCCACTGTGCAGGCTGATGGCCATGGCAGAAACGAAGAGTCTCGTTCCAGTGACTTCCCCGGAAGCGATGAGCCCGACACCATGAACGAGGTCATAATGGCCATCGACATGAGGGACAATGGCACCGTCGGCTGTGCCTATTACGTTGCCATCGATGAGGCACTCTTTCTGCAGGAAGATATTCCGCTGGCCGGCCTTGAGCTCGTCGAGACACTCCTCCTTCATGCCGAGCCCACGACTGTTCTCATCTCCATACGTAGCCCAGACAATCTGGTTCGGTTCATAGAAGCTGGGGCTCAAGACTTCCAAGGGAATCATAACCAGGAAGAAGGCTAGGACACTCCACTTTAGGCCTAACTATATCATGCTGATATCTTGCACAGGTGGAATCCATGGTGCCTATATATTGCGTACCTTAGGTTCGGCCGAGTTCAACTATGAGAATGCCAAAAGCCACCTTGTCAACTTGGATTTCGCCTCCTCGCATCGACCCACAATGCATTTCAATACCGTAGCGAGCGACGAAGCTGAAGGCGGAGTTGGAATGAACGATGAGACGCAAGCCAGGTTGATGCAGTTGGCGACCTGGATCAACCTAGACAGTCGTTTCTCAGTATGTAGCATTTCCGTTCCTTCGATTCTTGATTGTCTTGCTCACTCGTCAAAGGTCGGCTGTGCCGGAGCAGTCCTCGGTGACATACAACGCAGAAAAGCTGCTGAATACCTCTCCAATGATCCTGATGCAAAATTCGCATTTCGAATCCGCTCCATTGAGATGTTCACCCTCAGAGACTCGCTCTTTGTCAATGCTGACACGTTGACGTCTCTACAAATTCTTGGTTCCGAAAACCACCCAAACTTCATGAACCACGGGCCTGATAAGTCCAAAACAGAAGCAAAAGAGGGTCTATCCCTATACGGCCTATTCCATGTACTAACACATACGGCACAAGGCAAGACAAAGCTGCGCCAGATGTTTTTGCGGCCGAGTACCGATGTAGAGCTGATCCAGGAGCGCCAACAAAGCATCTCAGTTTTTCTTCGCCCAGAAAACGGCGCCAACATTGACAACATCGGAAAGTTGCTGCGGAAGATCAAGAATATTAAGCACAACCTCCTCCAATTGAAGAAAGGCATCAGCCTCCCATCCGGGCGTGTTTCCATTGAAAGGGGCACATGGGCGTCATTGACGGCTTTCTGTGCCTTTACTGCTGAGCTTCGAGAAGCAGTGCAGAAGCTTCATGGCGCAGAAGGCATATCAATTACGGCAAGGGTATATGATTCCTAGCCTTTTCATTGCGCCTCTTCGCTGATCTGGGTGATTCAGATCGTGCATGGGATTCGGCAGAGTGATCTACTCCCGGTTGGAGAGCTCATAGCTCGGACCATCGACTTCCAACAGTCCAAGGAGGCTCGCAGAACCTGTGTCATCCAGGGAGTAAGTGCGGAACTGGATGAGCTCAAGCGCAATTATGACGGTCTCGAGCACTTCTTGAATGAAGTCGCCGGGCTCATGATCCAAGAGATCCCGGAATGGGCTCAGCAATACGTCAAGAATTGCATCTTCTACCCACAGATCGGGTTTCTCACAGTGGTGAGCCTCAACTCTGAGACCGGGCGCGGAGACTATGAGGGAGAGGGCCTCAGTGATGACGCCTGGGAGCGGATGTTCGTAAGTGATGGGAATATCTACTACAAAACTCGACGTATGAAAGAGCTTGACGGGCAGTATGGGGATCTGTACTGCATGATTGTCGGTGGGTTATTTGCTTCTTTCTCTTTCTTCTTGAGATCCACCCTTGGGAATAATTATTCTGACGGACATTTCCAGACAAGGAAATCGAAATCATTCATGAGCTCGGTGTCAGGATTCTTGAGCACGAGGAAGCTCTGATAGAAGCATCCGATCTTTGCGGAGAGCTTGACAGTCTTCTCGCTCTAGCCCTTGGCGCCGACAAATATAAAATGACAGCACCGCAATTGACTTCGACCAACATAATCCAGATCCAAGGAGGTAGACATATACTTCAGGAGCTTGTGGTACCGTCGTTCATACCCAATGATACGCTCCTCCTTGGAGGGTCCGGTGACGGCACCGCGGATGAGACGATCGTATCCGACCTCATGGGCGAGGTACCGAGTATGCTGGTTATGACGGGGCCAAATCATTCTGGAAAGAGCGTCTACCTCAAGCAGGTTGCCCTCATTGTGTATCTCGCTCACATAGGAAGCTATGTGCCCGCTGAACAGGCCTGTGTTGGCCTGACAGACCGGCTGCTGACCCGTATCGCCACGAGGGAGAGCGTGTCGCGAAACGAGAGCGCTTTCGCCATCGATTTAAAACAAGCTGCTTTCTCCATCAATTTCGCAACACGACGGAGCCTGATACTGATCGATGAGTTTGGCAAGGGCACTGACACAATGGACGGTGCTGGGCTTCTAAGCGCCCTTCTTGAACATTTCCTCAACCTTGCCGAGGATGCGCCGAGGGTCCTCGCAGCAACGCACTTCCACGAAATATTCGAGAACAAGCTTCTTCCTAACACACCGAAGCTATCTTTCGCACACATGGACGTCCGCTTGGATCTCGAAACAGAAAGTGAGGATGATCAAGTAACATTCCTCTTCCGACTCATGCCCGGTCGGAGCGCCTCGAGCTTTGGCAGCAGATGCGCAGCCATGAACGGAGTAGAGTCGGCCGTGGTGGAAAGATCAGAGGCGCTGGTCCTCCTCCTGGCACGCGGGGAAGACCTACGGGCGGCGTGTGCAAGACTGTCTGATCGCGAGACAGAAAGACTAGAAGAGGCGGAAGACATTGCTCGAAGACTCCTGGAGATGGATCTCAACACCAAGGTAAATTCTCAAAGAGACCAATTGAGGGATTTGCTGAGCGGATCAAGCTCGGCTGACTTTGAAGGCGCTTCGCAATTGGGAGAGGGAGAACAAGCTTGAGTTGGAGACTTATGAAGCTCGAGAAGCTCAACCTGGTCAGATGTCTCGATGTGCTGCAAGTTGGGACGAATTCTCTGTCAGATGAGTTATGACATCTCATCCATGATATCGAAGCCGTTGATAAAAGCTCGTCACAATTTCATGGGTGCCTCATATGTCAAGTAGCTAGCCTTGCTGACGAAAAAAAGCTCATAGAATATCAATTCCCCGGTAATTGTCCGACTTGGCAAGGCCGATAGGGTGTTGTATTTGTCCAGCCGGAGGGAAATTACCGTCTCAAGCTGCCCGCTGACTCCAAGGTTGAGATTCAAGTGGACTTTCTCTGCGTGGGCCTGACAAACAAGGATGTCTCCTTCCCATTGGTTCCCCTTTTCCGTTCCTTATTCACCGTACTGCCTGGCATTCATAAGTGTAACACAAACTTCCCAAAGGTATCATAAATCAATGACTCCGAGATAGATAACTCCCTGCTTAGTATTCAGATGTCGCAGGCTCCAGTGGCTCCAAGTGATTAACGGCGGTAAAGATATCACACTTTCCTGGCACAGTCTTCCGGGTCCTCGCTCGAGATAGAGACATGTGTCGTCTTTTGCATACCATCCTGATCCGACAGAATCATCTCCTCCGAATCGTTGTCAAAGTGACGTCGTCCACCACTTGCGGCAGCCGTGCTCTTGTGCCGACTGTTGTACATTTCCAAGTCGTTTCCCTTGTGCTTGGTTGCATTTGCCCCACTATCGTTGTTCACAACGTACTTGTTCGTTCTGCGGCTGAGGGCCGATGAGCCTTCGAGGATAGCCTTGAATAGGGGCTTGAGGCTGGGGATCGACGCTGCTATTATGGCTGTGCATATCTCGACTGTCGTCCTATTTTGAGGACCAAAGTCAACACAGGCAAAGGGGGAGAGTGAAATGGAGACAATGTGGTTGTAGATGAGTTATTGACACTGATATGTCTCACTTACCATATCGTTATATCTGTACTGTCCCAGAGGAAATCCCCATGGGAACCGTAGCTGGACATGAAAGTCATCTTGACCACTGCTGCCACTGACACGCTTTCCTACTTTCAGCTTTATCTCCATTCATTTGGGAATTGTAAAATCTTACAAGACGCCCAGGGAAAGCACAGCACTGACAGCAAGCTTGACTTTCCAGTTGAGCTGTACCGACCACAATATGGGGACGGGAAGTAGTGCGAAGATCAGGTCGGTCAGGAGAGAGACGCTTGAATTAAAGAAAGCCGCAAACTTGAGGTTCTTTGCTGGCATACACTTGCCGCCTGGTATCGAGTGGTCCCAGACGAATGCCAGAGGTGTACATTGGAAGAATACGGTCACTGAGACCCAATGTCAGTCCTGGCACCAGAGTCGCCCTCCAAGCACATCCACCAACCGCACGAGTAAGAGAGACTCACAAAAGTTCCCAGCAGCCGACAAGACAGTAAACACAATAACACCCCGAATGAACAGCACAAACCGCCGCGACGGCTTCAGCCGCAGCAGGAACAACCCCACGCTGACCTTGGCCAGGCAAAGGCTGACGAGGCACAGCGGCTGCGTGACAAAGTTGAGGTGCAAGCCCACGACGACGTCCGAGGGCGGGCGGATGTGCTGGACGTGGCGGCCGGCGCCGCGGCGCACCTCGGGCACGATGACGCACATCTCGGCCAGCATGACGGCGGCGGCGGCGGCGATGAGGCCGTCGTCCCACCCGAGCTGCCGCGTGATGGTCGCGCGCACCCAGACGCGCGCCGACACGGCCGCCACCGCGAGGCCGACCAGTGTCCCGCACACTGCGAGGATCTGGGGCCCGCGGTTTATGTCTGGGGGTGTTGGGACTGTGGCTGGGTCTGCCATTGCTGGGCGGGGGTGTGGCTTCTCTAGGGAGCAGTGTGTGTGTGTGTTGGCGTACGGTGTCGGTACCTATGGGTAGGCGAGGAACTCTGGGGAGGTAAATGCATGTGTCCGAGTTGGTTCTAATCTCATAATTCCCGAGGAGTCTCCTGTCTTTATTTTTCGACTTCTCATATCTCAAACCCCAACACAAAGCACAATACGCCCATCATGGCCGGGCTCCTAGGGCTTGGTCTGCGGGCGCCGAAGCACTCCCTGGTCCGGAGGGAGATTGTCGGTGCGTCCCAGGGCGTTGTTGGTTGCAGAGCCCGGTCGAAACCAGGCTTGGCAGCTGTCTCCCATCACGACGCTGTGAGGTCGACGGCCAGCTTGCCCAATATATTACGCAACGTGAAATGATGCCCGAGAGGTCAAAGCATAGCCCTAGACGGCGTTGAGACGGGATGGCACGCATAGCCAGGGGCACAGTAGGCGTGGGAGAGTGTCAGGTCTTGTCAGGGTAGTAGGGGTCAGTGTGCCTAGTAGGCTACTATTTAGATCCAGGACTAGATCTGAAGGATCGGCATTGTTGTAGTTGGGCTAAGCCATGGGGCGTTGTGGCTTGTTGCTTTCGAGGTCAGAACACTATAGCTGAGAATCTTCCTTCGAGGCTTGATTGGCAAGTGGCTGGCCGAAGGCGCTAATAAGGAACCGCCCACGCTTGCCATATGGACGGCCGCATAGTCATCTCCATGCATACCTCTTTCCATGTGATCTTGATGTAGTCAACAACCACTTGTAAAGGCTTAGGCGACGTTGTGTTGGGCGTTGCGGCTTGCATTTAGGCATTCACTCGCAAGAAGGACTGAATAGAGACGGCCGCTGATCCCAATGCCAGGGTTCGCTAGATGGTGTGCCCTGATCTAGGGGTTTTCATCCTTTTCCCCTTCTGGTCTGTGAGGTCTTTAAGGCCTGATCAACCCATATACATAGGGCATGTGGAGTTTTATCCTGTCATATGCATCATGAATGCTGATGCGTAACGGACACCAGGAAACCGACCGAACTCCAAGGCAGAAATAGTTTCTTAGCCATTGGATGGTATTTATGCCAGATCTGGGTAATCGATTAAGAGGCCTATTCAACATAACGTTATTCATGTCCACCAGGGAGCAGCAGCATAACCAGGCTGCTATCTGCTGCATACCTGAGACAGCTCTCTTCCTTTGACTGGAAGGGTCCGCGGAAACGTCCCTATACCAACATATCTTCATATGGTTAGGCTCTATGCCTCGCAATATAGGCATGCATAGGCTGTGGAGTCCGGCCAGGATCTAGCTGAGAACTGGGCAGACGCCACTGATCTGCATAACTCGCGGCCGAGTCCCGGACGCGAGCTATTCGTTCACAGTACCGCATACAAGGTTGCGAGACTCTGGTCCCTGGAGCTTATAAGCCACATGATGTAACGGTGCTCGGGGATTACAGACGGGCCGCGTTAAGCGTGCCGATCTGCACCGAGCATCTGTGCTCAAGCTGTCTCGTCCGACTTACGCTGTGAGGCAGTAATCCCAAGAATTTTAACTGCCCAGGCTCAAATGTGATGAATCTATTGTGGGGAGATTCCTCTACGGAGCAGCCTGTTGAATCTTGCAGCATAATTTGTAAGGGCATCTCGGCACGGAAAATGTGTTTGTCTCCGCTGCAACTTCGAGTGCTTGGCAGGTCCCTGCGAGATGGATATGTTGGCACTTGTGCACTCGGCTATTGTTTCGACAGAAATGAGATGGAACCCTGAGATGTCAGTATGTGGAGCAGCCAACGACGGTAGGTAGAAAGTAAGAGAGAGCGAGGGTCGTGGAGGCTTTGGACAAAGCGATCCAATGGGCCACCTCCAACCGAGTCCAGCATGCACAATCTGCCAGTGATCTGCCTGCTGGTGCCCTCGCAGGAGGGGTCCGTAACATCGACCGGCATCCCGACCGACTGGGCTTTAAGCAATGGCTTGAGATCGATCTGCAGGACGAGACCAGAAGAGTAAAGTCCGGCTCCTTCGCCGGTTTGTGTCCCTGGGGTCGAATCAACGTCTTCTGCCCCTCAGAGACCGACCGGGATCTGGCCGGGACCCCATGCTGCCGGAATCTACCGCGATTGGGCAAACCAGCTCCTCGAACTTCCCGACGGAACGGCACGCCCTGGTCCCTGTCCCTGCTTTTTGCAGATGCTACCGTACGGACGAACAGCAACCTTGTCCTCACCACCAAAACCCAGGAACCTGCATCTCGCCAGTGGCACCTTTCCTGCAGTCCAACGCAACCAGTTTTTTGATAGGCTAATTCATCCCAACAGGCCTCTCCTCTCCTTGGCGTAACTAGCCAGTGTAAATACTGGGGAGGATAATGACGCAGAACACTGGGTCGCCAATACGCAGTGCTGCTGCGCTCCGGCGGCGCGGTACCTCGCTTGTTCTCGATGGCCATATACCTGGGGCGTGGTGTGGCGGTGTGAGGCTCGGCTGCCCGCGACAAGCGACGAGTTCCCTTAAGATATTCGCGTGTGCCTCTCTAGGAATCAATTTACCTGGTCTTCTCCTAACACGCGTGGGTGTGACTGTGTAATTCTATGTGTGTGTCCGTGTCTTGATTCCTTCAAAGCCTAACCACTCGGAAAGGAAACCTCAGCCTCCTGCTTCCCCTTGTGTGTGTGTGTGTGTGGCTTGCACACCCTGTCTCAACATAGCTGCCCAACATGAAGACCACCGCGCCGATACAATATGTTACAGCGCTCCTGACGTGCGTCGCGCCGATCCTAGGCCTCCCGAGCGTGTCGAGGCCCCAGCGCCCGCGGGCCAGCGACTGCGACAGAGAGGAGGTCACCGAGCTCATCGGCTCCATCACGTCCGACTTCCTGGGCAAATTGGATGCATCCCCGGATGAGCCCTGCAGCGAGGGTGGCCCAATCTCGCCCACATGCACGTCGGAAACTATCGTCTACCGCAGGGAATAGTGAGTTCTCGGGAAGTTTGTTTTGCGCTCGGGCTTTCAGCTTGGGTTGTGTGGGAAGGATGGAGGAGCTGATTTATATCCTAATGACCAGCGGCTCGCTTTCCGAGGCTGAGAGACTGGACTGTATGCATACGCCCCCTGCTTCCTTTTGTTATATGTTGCAACCACACCGTTCAAGGGGTCTATGGGGAATCTGTCGTCTGCATTCCGTGACAGACTACTAACTTGAATTGTATCACAGACGTCAATGCTGTCAAGTGCCTTCAGCGCTTGCCGGCGCGCACGCCGGCCAGCGTAGCACCGGGGGCTAGGTCTCGCGTACGTACAACACCGAAACGTCTGCTCTAACCGTGAGCATACTGACACCTGGGTCTTGTTAGTTTGACGACTTTATTGCCGTCCACATCAACCAGACGCTGACGCTACACTTCACCGGGAACTTCATGCCGTGGCATCGCTGGTTTGTACACGTCTACGAGACTGCTCTCCGCGACGAGTGCGGCTACCGCGGCTACCAACCTGTTCGTTACCCAATTTTCTCTCCTCACCATGTCTCTTTCCTCTTCACCTCATCCCAAGTGTCTAAAACGTGGTACCTAGTACTGGGACTGGCCGAAATACATGCATGCACCCCAAGACTCCCCCATTTTCAACGGCGACCCTTACAGTCTGGGTGGCAATGGGCAGTACATCCCGCACAACGGCACGGTCATCACGCCGCCCGAGGGCGTCTCGGGAGGGAACATCCAGCTGCCTGCCGGTGTGGGCGGTGGCTACGTCGTGACGGGGCCGTTCGCGAACATGACCATCAACCTGGGCCCTTTCGGCGGCACGTTTGGTACTGAACCGGGCCCTGATGGGGGCCTAGGTTATAACCCTCGCGGTCTGAAGAGGGACGTTGGGCCGGGGATTAATGAGAGGTATTGTAATTATACTACTGTTCTTGGTAAGTCAAAATTAGTACTCTTGTTCTGTTTGGGACCTTTCTTCTGTTTTTGTATCTCTTTCATACTGATCCATTCCAAATGTCACAGGTCTGCTGGAAAAGCCGACTATCACCGACTACCGTTTACTTTCCGAGGGCGTGCCTTATACAGTTGAGATTGGTCCACACGGCGGTGGACACTATGTGATCAAGTAAGTTAGCCAACCACCACCGAATTATTTATATCGGTATGCTTATGCTACTACAGCGGTGATCCTGGCGGTGATCTATTCACCTCGCCAGGCGACCCAGCGTTCTGGGTGCACCACGGACAGATGGACCGTTTATGGACATTGTGGTACGTGTATCCACCGCAGTCCGAACCTTGTTCACCCGAGATCCTCCCCGAAAGGAAGAGAGCACGAGACTAACCGAGGCCCAAACAGGCAAACACGCGACTTCGAGACTAGATATGACCAACTCGACAACGGGACATATGGCCACATCACGTGGGCCAACTCTCCTGCCTCGCGTCTTACTGAGCTTGACGACATCATCGACATGGGCTATGCGGGGCCGTCGATCAAGATACGGGATGTCATGTCAACCACGTCTGGTCCGTTTTGCTATTTCTACGAAGAGTCGCCGTGAAGGTCTAGAACTTGAGAAGTGATGCGAAGGTTGCCATACGGCGAAAGAGCGGGTGCGCAGGAACGTGAATTGCTGCCAGCACTACTTGTCGTCGAAGGCGCGACCCTGAAACCATCGTTATGCAGAAGGATCGGCTTGGATTATGCAGACAACCTCAAATATGATTCTGGTCTGTATCAGTATCCCCGTGTGATGCAATGTCCTGGCCGGGCTGCAAGATCTGTGCCGCGGGTACTAAAAAGCCTGCGCATTCAAGGTGGGCGTGGAAAGGAGGCAGGATCGCTCGACGTATACGTACTCCGTGTTCCTGCGTTGTTGATGTCAACTGAATTATACGGCGATCGATCGTACGACACGCGAGGTGGCCGGGTCCTCGGACACCGGCAGCCGAGGTGCCAATGACCTCGGGAAGTTGTCATCGTCATGATAATTCCCCTAGCCAAGGCCATGGTTTCCGAGATCCTAGCGCTCCCCCATCTGAAGAGGTCGTGTCCAAAGAGGAGGGCGGGCCAGATGCGGAAACTTGTGCTGGAGATCGTCGCGTGGTGGGCCCGCTTTGGCTGTCGCAAAAAAAGCCTGTGCCCCTGCCTGCAGCATGTCATGTCAGTTGGGAAACGGACCCCCATGATCTTCGGAGGGAGGGGGCGGGCGGTTCGGTTGAGATCCGACGATTCGTCCCATGTGGCCTTTCGTCACAAGCGCTCTAATCAAGATGCGGCTCTCCAAATCTTGTTGAAGGATTCCCTGGCCGTGGGGGAGGATCCATCCGACCCCCTTGAATTCCGACATTCCCACCGCGGCCGACCCAAGAAAGCCTAGGCTTATCGAAGACGATGGAGCGGACGCGTGTGTGGGCCCGACGAGGAAAACCCCCTGCCGGATTTTGTTTCAAACACCAATTGTCTAAGAAACGATGTTTCCCACTCGCATCCTGACTGGACTGAATAGGTCACCGGGGAGCCCAGAATGGCCCTCGGAGAATTCACCAAACGCTGCCGAGCACCAAAGCACGACTCAAAAGGGCAAGCAATGTCCGCACGCGCAGGCTCGGATTCGATAAAAAGTCATCGCCTGCATGGACATGACAGCAACATGACAGCGCGCACGGCCGTGGCCCCCAAACCCCCTTTCTGCGCAGGGACAAGGAGGAGGAGTAGGCACGAGGACGACAAGGAGGATGGAAAGTTCGAAGGGTGAGGCTTCCGTCGGGTGGATCCGAGTGGCATGGCAGCAAGGGTCGTGAAGCCGAACCCGGTACCAGAAAAAGAAGACGAGTCCCTCGCCGTCCCGTGGTGCTCAAAACTTGGGACGAATCTGAGATCTCCCGCACATCTCAAGCGAGTTGTGACGACACGCATCTTTCTCTTTCCTCTCGTGCCTGTTGATCGCAGCGCCTCAGCAGTGCTTCGCTACGGCTGCTGGCCAGCGTTTCTGTCCTTCGTCGCGCATCTCTCTGTCGCTCTTTAACGCCCCCACCGCTCTATCATTCGTTTCTGTCTAGGTGGGAAAGAAAAATAACAAAAACAAAAATTAGAGGTCGAGCAAGATGCTCCCTACTACGTTGCGCAACGCGCTTCTGTCCCTCGCCGCCTTCCTCCCGGCACACGTCCTCGCAGACGACGACGACAGCTCTGATGTTGTCACGTTCCAATTTTCGGGTTGCGTGAGCACATGCCTGGGGAACGCAGGCTACAGTATAGATGGAGAAGACAAACAGAAGGAAATGTGCAAGGCCTCCCGGGATGGCCTGCTGGAGGCGGTCATAGCCTGTACGGTATCAAGTTGTCTGGAGGAGCTTGTCGCCGTGGACGCAAATCTCCTGCAGCCGATGCAGACAGGCTGCAAGGAGCTTGAGAAGCCAGTTTCGGACGATGAGATTGAGAGCGCTGCGAACGCCGCTCTCAATATCCAAGCCACACTTGTCATCGGTACGAGCACGAGTGTCACGTCGTCGTCTTCCACCGAGCAGGCAGTGACAACGTCCACGACCCCAGGCTTCCAGCCGTTGGGGGTTGAGACCGAGACTTCGACGACACCCGAGCCAGTCATAATTCCAATGCCCACAGAAGCAACCCTGACGGCGGTTGAGTCTGGAGTAGAGACGACCATGTTGAACCCGACTCCCATCGCAACAGCCGAGACCAGCATCACCCAACTCGGCGTCCCAGCCGAGACACCGACCTCGATGACGGAGTTGGCCCTTCCTACCGAAACGCAGCCCCCGCCGGAGCCTCCAGCGGTCACTTCGGCCGAGGAGCCAAGCTCAACCTCCGCGGCGGCGATAGTCCCCGTGGCACAACTCACCCAGACCTCGTCCGTGCAGCCACCCCCAGAGGCCACAACTGTCGCGGACCCACCAACATCCCCATCCCCAAACCCTCCACCAGCACCGGAGTCGACATCATCACAAGCCAAGAACCACGCGAACCAAATCCAGCAGGAGACCGCGCAGGCGACCACGCCCGCAACCACAATAGTCAAGCCCACCAGCACCGACGCCGCCAACACCCAGCCCCAACAGACGACGGCCCGAGAGCAGGCCCCCGACAACAGCCCCGCAGCCGACGTAACAACCACCACCAGCACCGCAGCCTCCAAGACAGAGGCGGACTCCGGCCCCAAGGCAACCCACACGGATGCCGGCGACTCGGATGACGACTCGGACGATGATGACACCGCTGCGTCCACCAACACGGCGGACATCAGCGGCGAGCTGGTGCTGGCGACGGGCACGCCCACGGCCTCGTCGTCCGGCTTCGCCACCTCGGTGACGGTCGTGACGGCCACCCCCTCGGCGTCCGGGGCCAACTCGGCCGCGGATGACGACGTGGACGGCGGCCTGGGCGGGGGCAGCCCGTTCAGCGTCGTGATGGCCTCGGCGGCGGCGCCGGGAGCTGCGTCCTGTTTGTTGGCGCCTCTGGGTGTCACGCTGGGGGTTTTTCTGTGTTTGATGCTGTGAGCGGCTTGTGGCTTTTTTGTTGTGATGAAAATTGATATCCTGGGTCTCTGATTTTCTTGAGGACGGAATGCCATGACGGAATGTAAAAATGCTAAAATAGTGTGACGTTTTCTTTTCGATTCTCCTGTACGAGATTCTGTTCTGTATTCTTAGTCAGATTGTAATGTATATATTAGTCACACCAAAACCATCTTGGCTCCGTGCCTGCAGTCTGTGACCTTTGCAAACGACCGCGGAACCTCGTGACCCTAGGAATTCTTGAAGTTTATACTAGTATCAACATGAAACCAGCGAGGTGCAACGCCGCGGCTCATGTGTCGACGGTGATGTCCCAGATCCCAGCATGAAGTCAAAGCACGCGGAGAATTTATAACAAGCGCAGCCTCAGTCTTAGCTCGATGCTTCCTAAGTGACAAATAGCTAGATGTCGCAACGCTGTTTGGGATATCACGCATGGTTGAAGTAAGTGGCTCGCATTCATAAGCGCTGGTATCTCGTAATTCGTCACTCCCACAGTATACCCAAAAGCAACGCCCTCACATAAAAAGCACAAACGTAACCCCGAGGCCAACAATAGACACCAGGCCACCGCTACCAGCAGCCCAGGCGCTCGTCCTCACGGCGACCCCGCCGTCAGACACGACCGCCGAGGCCGACGCAGAAGCCGATGCCACACCGCTGGCCCCAGAGGGCGAGCCCGTCCTAGTCGCCCTGGTGGTACCGGTGGCC
The DNA here is from genome assembly GCA_038088545.1 of Diaporthe humulicola. Taxonomy (NCBI): domain Eukaryota; kingdom Fungi; phylum Ascomycota; class Sordariomycetes; order Diaporthales; family Diaporthaceae; genus Diaporthe; species Diaporthe humulicola. The sequence goes on along the minus strand of JBBWSL010000025.1, from coordinate 215,592 downwards.
GTAGCCTTCGGCCCGCCGCCGCCGCCGCCGCCCGTCGTCCGCGACGCGCTACCGTTACCGTTGCCGCCGTTACTTCCACTCTGAAACGCCCCACCGCTCGGGCCCGCCGCGAGGCTGCCCGTTGATCGAGAGCCGCCCCCCGACGGCTGCTGCTGCTGCCCCGCGCCGCTGCCCCCTTGGCCTGGCAGGCCCGATGCCCCCGAGCCCGTCCCCGAGCCTGTCCCCGAGCCCTGACTTGGGAGGAAGCCGCCCGTCGGCTGCGACGGCGGGGCACCCCCTGCCCCCGCTGGCGATGATGCTGTCTGAGGGCTGTTTGGTGATCCCGGACCTTGTTCTGATGGAGGGCCCTGTGGCTATTTTTGGGGGAGGATGTTGTTAGTTTTCTCGCTCGCTGTGTTTGTGTGTGTGGGTAGGGAGGTAGACTGTAGGAAAGGGGGTACGGACTCACTTGTGCTGATGCTGCTGCGGCGAGGGGGAGGATGAGGAACGTTGAGAACTTCATTGTGAATGACTGATGTGTATAAGGCGGAAAGGTGTAGTTGTGGACTCAAAGTCGGTGTTGTAGGTGGGATATGATTTTGTTTGCGAGAGATGTGGTATGATTCAAGAATGCACAAGGGGTATCACTGAAGAAGGAAAGATGTAGAGATGCAAAACCCGAATTGAGGATGGTTGGTTGGCCAAAACCAAAGTGAACGACATGACGATATTCTCACGATCTTTATATCATGCTTTCCAAGGCCTCGACATGCCCCCTTTTCTGCGCCTCAGAAGAAGGGGACCCCCCACCTCCCGCGAGGCCCTCACCAATGTGGAAGAAACGCCCCGTTCCACGTACACCAGCCCAGGACGGTTTTGGGTAGAACATTCGTACCCCGTTTCAGATGCGAATGAAACAACCTGCCAATGAACTCGATGACACCCCCGGAAGGCCGCCTACGGCAGGCGCAGGCACGACACACAAGCCTCGTCAATCCGGTGGGCGCGGCGCCCAGGCGCATATCGGACGACGATCCCGTCTGACGTGTCCTGGCAGGACCGCGGCTGAGAGGCGATTCGTCTGGCCTGGGAAGGCCTGTCTTGCATTGCTGTAAGGCTGAGCTGATCGCCGAACAGAGGGGCCCCCGTTGCGTCTCTTTTCGGCGGGACGAGCAATGCTTGACTAGTTAGTCCCCTCCGAACACCCACACGGCCGAGTGAGGCTCAGACAAGTCAACCCATGTGCGCATGAACGAACCGGCCTGACCCCGGCGGAGATCGGTAGCCCGCCACCTGCTTCAGACGAGGCAACGCGTACACACTGATGCAGAAAATAGTTCGGTGTGCAGATCCAGGCCGAAGGCGCAGGACAGTGCGTAATGGTAACATTGCATGCAATTGGGCCCGGCGGTCCCGCGTAAGAGAGATCTATCAAGCTTAATGATTGACAGCCTAGTCTAAGATGCTCTCATCCACCTTCCATATCAGGGTCCACCCATCCCATCTCAATGCATGCTCCATCTCGCTCAACAACAATGGACATAGACATGTCCTCAGCTGAGCCATACCCAAGACAAATTCGACGCATGAGTTCCAACACAGTACGATGTGACAAGGTTCAGCTGCCGAGCATCTTCAAGAATGATCTCTCACACAGCACAGCTCAATCGATTTCGGCAAGAAAACATATGCCCTGCACAGCCAGCATAAACCCAACCTCCAGCGTGAGTCCAACGTTGAACCAGAAGCTGATCTCATGAAGTGAATCCAGGAAGTCGACTATCGTCATGGGGGACGGGCGACACCAGCACGTGTAGATCATCATGGCTGTGCAGCCGCATCTCACATGGGGCCACCTGAGAGTTTTCATGACGGAGGTCTGTACAATGATGTCGGCCGAGGTGAGGACCACGAGCATGAACATGAAGACGCAAAGCTCTTTCCCCGTCACAATTTGAGGAAATATTGGGCATAGAGCGAGCCAGAACTGTTGGATGAGTGTGTGGATCATGAGCCACGCGCAGAAATTGGTAAAGTCTTGTAGCCCCGCGAAGGGACCAGAAAAGATGGCTCTGCCGGCATTGTTTGTGAGACCGCGTGCCATTTCCGTTAAGTTCTTTCGATGAGCCGGGGATTTATGGTGGATAACAGGTGGAATATTCTGCTCTTGATGGGCTTGATGGACCCGTGATGGTAAAGAAAAGATAAGGCAAACTGAGTGGCAGAAGTGAGTCTTGACTTTGGATTGAGCATAGGAAAAGGCGCAGGTACTCTGAAATTTGAGGTGGATGATCTTGGTTCTAATGAAATGGAGGAAAATCAGGCGCGTGTCGAAGGCCTTCCGAGGTTGTTCAGGAGCAGTCGTCGTCGAGGAAGGTGCGATCTGATGGGAAAGCACACAGCCATCCAAGGGGCCGTCAGGTAAGAACAAACGTCTTAACTTCCTCCGTGCGAGCCTGAGCCACAGCTTGACCCTCCATGATCCCGAGCAAGAATGCCTCGCCCACGAACTCACACCTCACCTTCGTGGATCCCACCTTCCCAGCTACACCATCGCTGCCTCCCTCCGTGCCTCCCGAGCGCTCTCTCAAAACGAACGGCACAGTCCCGCCCTGCAGGACGGTGATCTTGTCGCCCACGCGGGTCTTGAAGGGTGCAACTCCAATGTATCCCCTCTTGGTGACCACAAAAGACCGGCCGTGGCACCGAGAGATACAGCAGTCGGTGAAGGGCTTGACAAAAGTCCTGCGAACCTCCACCTCGTCCTCGCCCGAGCCGCCGTTCGCCGCGACATAAGAAAGATCGACCTCTGCGCGGCCGAGCCACGCATCGAAATACCGCCCGTGGCCCGAGAGCACCTTGTGCTCGTCCCAGTCGCGGTCCCACATCAGCGCCCTCCAAAAGGCCTCGCCCTGGTCCAGGTCGTACGGGGTCCCGTCCCGGCGCCACTTGTCCAGCACCACCTCCTCCCACGCCAGCACGTTGTCCCTCGTCTGCGAGTTGCGCGCCCTGATGTTCTCCATCCTCTCGGCGAGCACGTGGCCCGTGTACTGGTCCATGTGCGGGTTCGGCCCCACGTACTCGACGGCGTCGAATTCGAGGCCGCGGAGGTGTATCTCGTCCCACGCGGGGGTCGGGAAGGTGCCCGAGATGGGCAGCCTGGTCGCGCCCCAGCACGACGAGCCGCTGGCGCAGTAGGAGTCGGTGCCGACTGCCGTGATGGGCGTGTAGCCGCGCTGCGGCCAGCCCGGCTCCGACGAGTAGTCCGGGCACCACGACGGCAGGGCGTGCCTGGGGTTCTTGTTGTCGTTGTCGAACTGCAGCCAGATGAGCTCCTGGTACTGGATGATGAAGCGTGCCGTGGCGCGGGTGTCTGCGGCTGTGTTAGGGAATGATGTCCTGGCCGGAGACAGTCACTGAGGAAGTATCAAGCTTCAACAGAGGGCTGAAAACGTACAGACAGCAGCAACGCTTTGCGAGTAATCAGGTGCGAGAAACTGCACGTCAAAAGCCATCGCCAGCCCTAGGAGACCATATATCTTATCCCGCGGGTCCGTGGCATGGAAACGATCGCATATTTGCACATATTCAGCCAAGGGCGTGACACCCGCCAGGACCTTTGGCTTCGTTTCGGGATAGTCTGTGAGAATGTGCCGGAACGAGTTCGCCTGAATGAGGGAGCGACTCCTACCCTCCGCATTATCCAGCGAACGCCGCTCCGGGCGGACATAGCCCCGCCGGATGTCGTCGAGGTGAACGAACGCCTCGATCGGGAGCGTTGCGTTGCCGCATCTTACGATTGGATTGGGAGACAACATGGCCTCTATAAAACGAAGACATGGTGTCACCACATGAGGGTATCAAGAACAGCGTGGAGCTGAGAAGGGGAAGCAGGGAGACATACCCTGAACGACCCAGATCCGAGACCACCACTCCCGCAGCATCAGAGCGTTGATAGCCTCAAGCTGCGCCTCAGAAAGGGCATCATCGGGCAGCAAATAAGTCCTCGCCGCGTAAAGCTCTCCAATCGCCGCCATAGCGAGGTCGCTGTCGCCGGCCGCGGGGCCGAGCCAGATGCACGTCGCCTCGGCGCCGCTGTAGACGTCCTTCATGAGCGTGATCTGGTGCGACTTCTCGGCCGCGTCCGCCTGGTTGATGCACAGCGCGTCGACCCAGAGCATGATGGGCTGCCCGTCGCCGCCGCCCGCGCACAGGTTCTCCAGCACGAGCTGGAGATTCCTGGTTATGGGCAGCCGCGAGGCCCGCTCGGGCCCGCGCAGCGCGATGCCGGGGCCGCTGGATAACTCTGTGCCCCATGTGTACGAGAGTGCTGTGTACTTTGGGTTATCGTCGAGCGAGACTGTCTCCAGCACCGCGCTGAGGTCGGATGGGTTCGGCTCGACGCGGAGGAGGCGGATCTGCCTGAGGGATGCGTCGAGCGGGCTGAACGGTGAGTCCGTCGGGGGCGATGCTTCTGCCATTTTGTTATTATATCAGCTCGATTAGTTTCCACACACAACTTACACTGTTTATGAAGCGAAAACAGGAGTCTCGGGGATGGGGGATTTTCACGATGTTCGAGGTTTCCGGCGCCATGGATGCTTCAGCCGCACCGACCCCGCCGGCGCCACGCGGACGAGGATATCCGAATAGGGGCAAGGCGAGAGGGGCTGTACAGGCATGTTGTCCGTCGAGATTGGTTGCACACTTCTCAATGGTCTGAAAACACATGGAACCAACTCCGCCGGGTATCCTATTCAATCTTGTAACGCAGCGCACTAATGATACAATATTGCCGCCCAACGATCGTAACATCATGATGATCCATCAGGCAGCAACGCCCTTCACTCCTTGGACTCCTCGACAGCCTCTTCCTCAACCTCATCCATGTTGCCGGAAGCTCCCTTCTTGGTCGTGCCGTCGGCCTCGTGTCCTGACCCCTGCCGGAGGCTGTTGGTCCTCTGCCTCCTGCTGATCATGCCAGGGTAGATGCGCGGCTCGCTCCCGGACAAGGACGCGTCTATCAACCCGTCTATCGGCCACGACGCTGAGGACTGGACGGCACCGGGCCCGGGCGGCGCAGGCGCGGCATTGGGCTGCTGCACCGGCGCCACCGAAGGCAAGGAAGTCGGTGCCGCCCTCTTTGAATGCGGGTGCGCTGGCGTCTGCGCATCCGGGTTAAGGCTGGTCTTCATGAGTGTGGCCGGCGACTTGGGAATCGCCGATGCCGTACCGCTGGGCGCAGCCGTGGCCGGGTCGGCCGAGGGGTCTGCCACGTATGAGGTGTACATCTCGACCCTGATTTTATGTTTCTGGTTAGCTCTCGCGCAAACACAAGCCAAGTCATGAAGGGAAGTGACTCACATCTGTTGTTCCTCGAGCAGGGTTCGGTATCGGAACTCCTCCCTTCTGTCAGGCACGTTTGTCTTGACCATGGTGTTGCCTCTGAACCCGGGCTTCAGGTAGTTGGGGCCGAGCCAGTGCTGCTTGATGGAGTGCTCGAAGCCGCTCTGCTTGACCGAGTTCTTGGCGAGCTCGCACATGTCGATGGCGCTGAGCTTGTAGATCTGCGCCGCCACGGCGTACTCCTCCATCAGCGGCTCCTTGGTGTAGGCGAACTGCAGGGGGTCGTCCGTCGACAGGGACACGTTCAGGCCGCGCTTGAAATACTGATGGAACGGGTTTCGCTCCAGCGCCAGGAACAGCGCGTTGTTGCTCAGGGGAGACATGGCCACGCCGATCTGCTCGAGGTAGAAGATGTACTGCAGCAGGGGCACCTTGCGCAGCAGCAGGCCGTGGCTGATGCTGTGGGCACATTGGGCGGCCACTGCGAGATGCTCGACGTCACCGGCCTCACCGCAGTGCGGCCGGATGACGAACGTGTTGAAGCCGCGCTGCTTCCTCCAGAAGTTGAGCGAGGTGAGGTTGGCAAAAATGTAGTAGATCCAGTAGCTGTAGGGTGGGTTCTGCTTCGTGTCCCAGACCCGCGGCACGGGGTACTTCCTGAACAGGCGCCGCTCGACCTTGCTCTCGTCGTCGACACTGTCGATGCCGACCACCCTCTGGAGGAAGACGTGAAGCTTGGGGTGGCTCTGGGGGTTTTTGGTGACCTCAAAGAGCGGCTCGAATATGTTCTTGACGATCTGCTCAAATGTCTCCATGGTGCCGCTGTTCTTGTACACGTCATACAGACGGGGAATCTGGATGAGCCAACGGACGTTGTGAGAGTAGAGCTTGTTGTCGACAACCCACGCAGCGAGCTTGTCCCACTCGTCCATCGACCGTCCGTAGATCGAAATACGCCACTCAACCACCTGATACTTGCTGGACTCCAGATCCGCGATGACCTCCTTGGTGATTTCTGCAAGGTAGCGGCCTTTGATCAGGTTGTCCGTCTTCAAGAAGATGGTACGCAGGCGGGATTCCCCAATAGGGTTGTATTTCAGATTGAACTTGTCGAATCGATGGAACGAGTCGGTGTGAGCGTGCATGTCCAGGGTATCAATACTGAGGTCATATGCCGTCAAGTTGATACTCTCGAAAACCTCTCGCAGGGTGAGATATTTGCCGTCTCTGTGCAGCACCACCTCATCTGGCGACTTCTTCATTTTGCTCTTGATAAAGCGGAGGAGATGCTTCTGGTTCATGCAGGCCGAGTGGTGCACGTGGGTATCGACCTTTCGGACGTTGTAGAAATCACGATGTGGCACCTTTTTGGTGTCCGCAGTCTCTTGATACTCGTTCAAGAGGGCGTACAGATTATACTTCCCCTCCAAGTACTGCAGCCGGCGGAAAGCAAAACTCTTTGACGGGCCATCAGACGACACTGAAAGAATCACATCGAGGTCAACGTAATATTCCTTGATGGTCGGAACATTCACAGCCGGTGTGTCGGCTGCTTGAGCTGCCTCATTCTCGAAGACCTGGTACACTCCACTGTCATCGAGGCCAAAGGTCATCTCGCTGGCACCTGGCAGAGGCTCCAGATCAGCCATGTCGAAGTCCGACCCGATGTCCTCGCCGAGCTTGCGCCTCTTCTTGGGAGTCTGGGCTGCTGCTGGGTCGGCCGGCAAAGTCGTACTGTTTGTCATGCTGTTTGGTGCGTTGCTCCCGTGAGCGCCCTTGTCTTGGTCGCCTACCCAAACTGGCTGGGGCGGGGGCGGGTAGATTGGCCAGCTCGGATCGTCCTTGGGACTGTCTGTCGGGCCCTGGAGGGAGAGTCGGATGTACTTGTGACGGATGTCAAGGATCTTCTGGACATTCTTCAGGATGCTGCTGAGCTCGGCCGTGACCGAGGCGTCAGCGCCAACATAGGAGGCACTACCGATCCCATGAGGAGCTCCAGTGCTCATCTCCAACTGAGCCTGGTACACAGCATCTTGAGCACTGACGCCAAGTGCACTGGGCACCCTGTGAAACTCTGAGTGGCCCTCGGGGTGGCTGCGGTTACCGGGGGCGGTGAAGTGGGGGGTGTCCTTCTTAGAGCCACTACCAAAGACACTCTCACCGCCAATGGGCGAGCCATTATGAGGCCACGCAGCGCCCGGAAGGTCGTACGACGAGCCGAGAGCCCTCTCGAGCGGCGCTCCTGCGTGGGAGATGACCGGGCTGCCATGGATGCTGCCTTCATACACGGAAGACCCCCAGGGCTGGCCGGCACCTTTCTGTTGATCGAGCTGGCTGCGCTGGTAGAAGAGTTTTGCGTCGTGTTGCGTCATCTGGCGCTCTGCCACCGGGTCGTAGAAGGCCGTTTTCTTAGGCATGTCTCGAGGGAGCAGACCGTCCTCGTCTCCTTCCTCCTCTCCGTCGGGCGTGCTCTTGGAAGTTGCTTCTCCAGGCTGCCCCTCTTCTGACTGTGGGCTGGCGCTCTGGAATGTACCAGTGTCTTCCTCCTCGTCGGACTCTTGGGCCAGAGGCATGGCGGTAGAGCTGAGCTTGGGAGAAGTCGAGGCCGAGGTGGGGTCCTCGACAAAAGAGTGGTCTGAGACACGACGTGTGTAATTGGATCAGTCATTGGCATACGTGACAAGGTGGTCCGTTAAACGAGCCGCAGGGCGAGACATACCGGCCATCTTCTCTCCCTCTGTGACTTGTCGTCGGTGCTTGAAAATAGAAAGAGAGGGACGGCCAACACGGTTCGGGCTAGCCGCACGTGGGTGAGTCGTAGGAGTTATAACGGTCGAGGTAGTAGTGCCGCCCCTCTGCGTCGCGGAGTCCCCCGCTGGAATTTTGAAGGGACGCCTCGCCCGGGCCCAGAGCTTGTCGGCAGCACCCAGCTGCATCCCAGTCCGCCGGGGGCACCTGAGCGCGCAGGGGTCTGAGCATGACGTACAGCGCCTGCGCGGGAAACGGCCGAACCAATTGCGCCTCCAGCCCGTCCAGGGGCCGCCTGGCCGTTCCGCTGTGTGCCCCCACAGGATCTGCCACGGCCTGCAGGAGCATTTTGGCATCTCTGAAAGTTTAAATGCCATGTGCCAGCCACTGCATAATTTTGAGGCTAAGCCATTGTGATGAGGCCGAGGACAACACTAGTTTCTAGAGGCTCTCGGCGGTCAGTTGATCAAAGTGACTTGCTTGCTTGCACCAAAGAGCGAGACTTGTAATCAGGGTCACCCAAACATGTGTATATTTCCAGATTGGGCCCGAGTGGGAGAGACCAACGTCTCTCTAGCGCTACCTATATGAGCCCACCTCCCAAGACTTTAGTTACGGCACCATCTTGCGAGACGCGTCAACCAATCTTGGCCGTCCTGGGCTTTGGGGAGACCTTCTTGCCCGAATCAAGCGAGTACAGTCCTCCCGCAAAGAACACGATGCAAGCACCAAGCAGCGTGCCCGTGGCCAGCTTGTTCCCAAACAGCCAGATGCTGAGCAGAAGGCTCACTAGCTTGCGGATATTGAGGACGATCGTCACCGTCAGCGCAGTGGACGCGGCCGCGAGCAGGTTGACGCCGCGGATGCAGGCATACTGCGTCAGGACGTTCATGGCCAGGAAGAACACCTGACTTGGAATGTAGATCCTGTCGACGCCACGTTGGACGTGGTCCGGTAACTTCTCAATGCCAAAGATCCCCGCGATGGGGAGAGGCAGCGGCGCGCTGCTTGCCAGCTTGGTGTACTGCCTCCACATGGATGGCATGAACGGGATGAAGAGCGGCAAGGAGAGCAGGTGCGAGTAGAACAGGTTCTCTTTCCACTGCGGACCGTACTTCCGGTACGTTTCCTCGGTATACAGGCCCATGATCGCGGAAGCCACCTGAGCAGCGAAGAGGATGGCGAGGCCGGTGTTGAAGCTCTGTGTGCTTCCTGGTTTCTCCTCCGTGTTTCCCTGTTGCCCGTGTGTCAGCTTGACTGTACTTTGCGCCCGTCGACGTGCCGCGCCACCTCTCCTACCTTAGTCTGCGAGTCTGACCAGGCGGCGGTTATGACACCGACCGTGAGGAGCATGACCGCTGTGAACTGTATGCGAGAATATCTCTTGCCCCAAATGCTCCCCGCGATCATGGTCGTTATGCTTCCTCCGGACCTGAGGATGATGTGCACGGGAACGGAGATGTCGTAGCTGAAGGCATGGTTGTTCAACGTGTTGATGCTGAAGAAGAGCACGATGTTGATCAGCCAGCGCCGTATGGGCACCTTGTTCGGTCGTAGGAAGAACGGGGGCCGCGTCTCGTCGAACTGAGAGACGTAGCCGGTGACGGCGACGAAGAGGAACTGGACAAAGGTCAGGAGAGTGCCGCTGGCGGGCTCAACCCTAGGCAAGAGAAGACACTCAGGTCAGCAACCCGGCTCGGGCGGGCAAACGGCGGCAGGCTGCACGGCGCGGGCGGGACTGACTTGATGATGGCCTCCAGGGCAAAGACGTTGGAACAGCACCCCCCAAAGATCAGGAGCAGCATGGCACCGACGGTGAGCCATTGCGGGATGGTCTCGATGAAGATGCGGCCCAGCATGCCCATAATCTTTGAGGACATTGGGCGCTGGTCGTCAATGCCATGGATTTGGGCCTTCTCCAGCGAGGGAGCGGCGTTGATCACTCTCGGGGTCATGGGCGCGGAGGCAGCCGCATGATGCTGGGCTTTCTGCAGGGAGGTTTGTCGTCGTCGAGGTGGGCGGGAGGTCGTCATTTACACGGTGGAGAGGTTGGCACCTGTCTTTTTTTCTCTCCGCGACGGGCCGGGAAGAAAAGAGAAACGCGAAACGTGTCCTGTCCAGTCAAACTCCCAAGGGGGCGTTGCCGGGAAGCATCAGAGTCAGCTCTGTCGCGGCTGAGAGGCATGCGCTGATCAATGCAATGCGCTTGAGCTGTAAGGCCGGTGCCTGTTGTGGCGTCGGTAGATCAGTGTACCGTGTGTATACGTGGCGCGATGCGAGCAGCAAGGGAGCGTGAGTTGTGACCACCAAAACAGGTGGTACCCTTGACCTTGGAGGGCAGTTATAAAAAGCTTATGAAATTGGGTTGAAAACAACGGTCCAAGAGATCGGTTCAAGCTGAGTGGCCTGGGCAGTGTCGAGCCAGCTTGGTCTGATGTGAGTGTAGTTAGAGAGTCAAAGAGTGTAGCTAGCTCCAGCTCCAGGGGACTCGAAGATTATGGGGTGCCAACTCGCGATTTGATCTTGAGCCTCACCGGCTTGTGCTGGCGCCACATGGCGTCAATGCATGTTCTGGCCTTTTCCTGGGCCAAGCCATCGTAATGCCGCTAGTCGCCCCAGGGGCTCAGGGCAGCCAGGGGTCCTCCCGCCTTGCCGCTTCCCACCAACCGCCTAGGTACCCGCCTGCCCGCCTGCCCGCCTGCCCGTCCTCCGACAGCCACACCCACACCGGAGGGGACCAAACGGGTGGTCCTGCCGAAACCAACAAGTGCTGGTACAGCGACAGCTCCTTAACAAGGTTCGGCCATTCTTGGGTTGCTTTCCCACAGGGCTAGAAGGATGCGGGTACCTGCAAATGCATCTCTTGGAGATGGGACGGCTTGATCAATCGGGCAGTTTGATACCCACACACATTGTATTCTGAATGAAGCAAGCTTTTGGGGGCTTTGCCATCCGTGACGAGATTGAGGGGGTTATATATAGCTTCGCTAAGACGCACAGCGTTTTGTTTTGGTGTTGTATATGTTCATGTTGCCTCCTTCTAACTAAGCCGGACTGCCGTGCCAGCTATGATATACTAAATACCTTAGATGCCTTGGATGATTGGTACATCGCAACCGCGATCTTAAGCAGCAACGAGAGACAGGCATCTCCAATTGTGTTTCTCATACAAATCTACGGCATTCTTGCCATCGCATACTGCATCAATAATCTCTGAAGTTCATGCTCGTCGAATACATCATCGGTGGCAGGCATCTGTCAGTATTGCACATATAGACTACATGTCTCGACGATGGAAGATGCGACAGTATGACAGACGGGAACTCCGCCTAAACACCTCCTCTATAGATTTCAGAAGGACAACAGTATCATAATGATAGACTGCTCCATCTACTCCTGTCTCGCAGAGTGACAGAGGTCTATCCATAGCGATCTACTGCCCAAATTTTGGTCTTCTATTTTTCTTGGAGGTCCCCCCCCAAAGCACTGTGTCTTTCGAGAGAATCAGATCCAACTTATACCAACTCGCTTCAGTCAAACTAGAAAGCATAGGGCATAGATTACATCCAGGATCAAAGTCCGGGAGCCCTTCATTACAGCATTATCCTGTGGAGGCGAAATTGAACCCAAGCTTGCCTCCCACACCTGGGTCACAACCTAGGTAGACCAGCTCCACAGGTTTTCCAACCAGATACGCACTGTAATGTTTCTAGGTGGTGGTGGTGGGCGGGGGGCTCGGGCCGGGCCGAGGGAAGTACTCCCCTCCTGCAAGACCTGGGACATTAACCAACTCCACATTCTCTTGGAGGCACTGGCCCATTGATTTACCAGCTTGGTTCCGGTAGCCGAGAAACAACGCCTGCGTAGTATTCGGACTTTAGGCGAACCATCCTGCCATTGTCTACACATAAGAGTACGCCCCGCAGACGTCATTTGCATAAAATTAGGAACTCCTATGCATCTCATAACCCCTCCTCCTGCTTTCCCTTCCCAGCTGATATACATTGAGATCACTTGGTGTGCAGCTTTGCAAGGCTGTAAGTACGCGTATTCTGACGGTTCACAAAAATAGGTGTTTCCGAGATGGTAATCTGGGTCCTTGTCCTTTGTCAGTGAGACGATTCGAAACAGCCTGGAATCATTGATGGTATTGCCTGCCTGGCCATGTGAAAGTGATACAGGCTGAGCCCTGAAAGCCCACACAGCTCGGGAACATTACACCTTTGGAGCCTTCTTACCACCTCGTGCTACTGCAACACTACAAGGCTATCTATCAGTTTTGATGATAGGTAGGACTACAGGTGGAGATGCCAGTTCCAAATCGAAACACATAAGTTGAGCCTGAAACTAATTCTCTCATTCTCTTTACTCTTCACAATGCTCATTACCACACAAACTTGTTTAAGCATCAAATTAGGATTCTGCACACAGGCTCAGATTTCAGGTCAACAAAGGTTAACACCTCCTGGTAATCAACAACTGTTGTACCTTCTTAGATGCTACTATAATTTATGTCGCTGTACTCTCTATCCATGCCCCTCAAATGTCGGCATGCACCCTGGCCTCTTGCTATCCCTCGCCCAGAATTACGGCAACAGCTTGAAGCTCGCGGAGTTGTTTCCATGAAATTCTTGTGTTATCTGTACATGTAGGACCACGTATGGAGATGCGCTTAAACACCACCGGATGAAGCAACATTCAGATTGCAAAGGACTGCTTCAATCACAAGAGGAATCACAAGAGGTACATGTCCTTGATCAATCTAATCATGTCTCTTATCTGTCTGGGCTGAGGGTGGTCTCTATGCCAAACAACTTGTTTGCCTTCCCTCCACTCTAATGCATTTATCTCGACATCCTCCCCCACCACCACACTACCCCCATGGTGTCTCACCGGCTCGCCTCCAATGCGCCCTCTCAAGTCCAATGGGGCAGAGATGTCCCCACCTCTGCCGAATCCCCCACCATTTATGGTGTCTGACGAGACTCCAACAGGCATGGCCCAAGCCACCGTCAAGCTTGAGTCCTCCTGCCGCAAGACTCATCAATGCATGCGGTCCAAGTGCGACACAAAGCCGGGACGCCAAAATGCGAGGATATCCCTGTAAGAGCCCCAAAGAGCAGGAAACAACCAGGGTGGATGCCAGGCCCACACGACAGCTGCCCTTGACGACGATGATCATGCGCGGTGGCCGTCTACAGGGCTGAGAACACGAACAGCTGCGTCGGCGTGTCAGTAAGGGGGTCACTTTATTTTGTGTCCGGGGGTCAGGCTTACATTGTTGGTGGCCGCAATCGCGATGCTGTCCTCGAACGGATGCCAGCTCATGTGCAAGATCTTCTTGTTGAAGTCAATCTGGTCCGCATCCGTCTCTTTGCGCATCCTCTGTCCTGCTCCAGCCGGGCTGCCAGCACGGGACCCGTTCTTCTTACCGCCATTAGCGGTAGGGCTCGTAGACGAGTTGATCGGCGTTGGCACGCCTACTTTCTTAGCCTTGAACGCCGACTTGTCTGCCTGTAATACGACCTCGACTTCCTTCTCCGGGTCGGATGGGTAGATCATGAAGTTGTTGTTGTAGCTTCCCGTCATGACGTTCTTGGAATCGCCCGAGAAGACGACCTCAAACTTGTCGAAGATGCTGTCGTTCTCATATGTGTCGCACAGCCTTGGTCGAAGGTGCTCGTGGATGGGGATCGTCTTGACCGGCTGCCTCTCCATGTTGACGTCCCAGATCTTGACCGTCAGGTAGTCTCTTGACAGGATGTACCGTCCATCGTACGAAAACCTAACGTCCGAGATCGATGAGATGATTTCCGAGAAGAATGACCTTGCGGAAGGGTCCTCCTCTTGCTCGAACACTGTGCGGTGAATGTTATTCAGTCTGTTGGACCCTGTCAGATTCACGGGACGGGGACTTACGCTTAGCGTGTTGGTCGCAGAGGGCACTCTCACGCATGTCTGCCAGCTTGATCGTGCCCTTGGAACTAGCGTACATGAACCAGTTGCAGCTCATCGGGTGGAATTCGGCGGCTGTGATGACCTCGGTGAGCTCTTCCATATTCGCAGGCTTGATATCGACAATGTTGAAACTTTGGTCTTGGATGTTAAGGTTCCAGAGGTTTATACGAAGATCGTCACTGCTGATAAATGTCTCGCCATCGCTGTTGACCGATATGCTGTTGATGTGGTAGGCATGCGCGTTGGCATAGGTCTTCCGCGGTACAGCGGCCACTACTGTGTCGTGGTGGGTCAGACGAGGAAGCTTGAGGTCGGACGCATTCTTGATGACACTTGGCAGGGCCCGCGGACCGCCACCACCGCCGGCGATGTTCCCGGGGGTGGCCTCGTTGGACAAGTTGTTCTCGGCCACCACCTTAAGGGACTTCTCGAAAACCTTCCACAGCTTGATCGTCTTGTCATTCGTAGAGAGGAGGTAGTGGGAAGCATTTTGTCGTCGACACCACTTGATCTTGTTGATCTTCTCTTCGATTTCGAGGGACTTCAGGTAATCGAACTCGGGCTCGTGAGATTGGAACTCGGTGTGGAATTTGTACTCGCAAGTTTTTTTCTGCTCGCCACGTCAGGCACATCCCGCAGCAGCACTGTGGTTGCCGGGGCGCCGGAGCCGGCTACTTACTGTTTCGTTGCGCTCGAACAGGACGACTCGTCCACCCTTATCACCAGTTGCGAGATAGTTCCCCGTGTGGTCGAACTCAACGGTAGATATGATGTCGGCTGGCTTCAAGTCAGCATGGTCACCTTGGGACGGAGAGACGGGCTTGTTTTCCGTGGAGTCCATACCCTCCGTGATATCCTCAACGTCCCCCTTGTCTCCGAAGCACCTGGCGGGAAAGCTACGTCAGCAACGTGGGTATCACAAGATCCGCATGTCAAGCGGTGGCGGAGGCGGAGGCCGCCAGTAACCGGACCCCGGACTGAGCACATGGCAGCATGCTGTCCGGAGAGCGGAGCAGCGGCGCGGGTCAAACATACTGGGTGAACTTCCATGTCGGCGAGCCTGGTTCTGCATCTACCATCGTTGCGGGTCGAGGAGGTGTAGGCGAAGGTCGGCCTTCACGCTACGACGGGACGTTGGTAGAGGGGGGACGATACGTGTGGGCGGGACCAGGTTCGTCGTATAGATTAGGTGGATGGGAGGGTCGTCTGTGGGGATACTCGATGCAATTGTTGAGCCGATATGGTTGTCGAGAGATGGGAGGGCAAGGATAGGGCCGCTGCTAGGTGTAGAGCTAAGGTAGGTGAGTATGGAAGTGCAGAAAGAGCCTCAAGCCGGGCAGGCAGGGCAGGCAGGGCAGGGCAGCGACTGTGGAGGAGCAAGACAAGCTCCTGCTGGGCTTGGCTGACAAGGTGTCCAAGGCCCGCTGAGGCAAAGGCAGAGGCAAAGAGCTACTGATTAGGGTTGCGGTAGGGCGTGAGGTGGGTGCGTCCCCGGTGGTGCTGGTGCTGATGCTGCTGCCGCTGCTGCTTCACGCGACACACGGTCTTGTTGCGTGTTGCTTGTTGCGGCGGTCACAAAGAAGGGGAGCGGCGACTGGGGGGGGGGGGGTCAAGCAGAGAAAGTGGGCAAAGGCAGAAGAGCCTGAGGCGAGGGCAGGGCGAGGAGGGCGAGGCGAGGGAAAAGTGACACCCACCATAGACGAGAGACGGGCCCAAGAGGACTGCAAGATGCGGGAACCAACCTTGGAAGCAATCAGGATGGTTTGGTGACGATGATGCGGGGTATCTGAGAAGGGATTGTGATGAAAAGGAGGCGAAGATGTCACCGAGGAAGGGCTTTGACGCGGACGGGGGCGCTTTTACTCTGTGAGCTGCTTTGCTGTACCGTGCTGTGGTGTGGTGTGCTGGGCTTGGGTTGGGTCCTGTGGGTGCTGGCAATGGGGACCGCCCTACCTGAGCTTGAAATGGGCGCTTGGTGTTGGTCCTTCGAGGTGGGCCTTTTTGCCTAGGCCGGCTTTTTTCAGACGCCAGCGGTGGGTGACTACCCCTCCTCCGCAGGACCTGGCCTCAGCTGTCTCGGTGGCCCTGGGGCCTGGGCACAGTTCATGGGTGACGTCCAGGCGGTCCAAGTCAGCCCTTCCGAGGTTCACCCCGTGTCCACAGGTACAACCGTAACTGCATGAAATGCACCCATTGCGCTTTTCCCTACGTGACATGCATGGAATTCAACCACAAGTGCCTTCACTTATTGGCCCAAGGTTTTCTGTCCGGCGCTGAGACCAGAGCGCCGGGTCAGGATCCAACCTGGCAAAGCACAAGCAGGGCCAGCGAGAACAGAGTACCCGTAGTCTAGATTGACGACACAGTACATTGACTTCGACGGCTCAACCGAGGATATAGTCAGCCTGCAAAGCCCGGTCCTGCGCACAATAGACAAAGGACGTCCCCCTTCCCCGACCTCTGCAAGCCAAATGCATGGCACTGATATGCATAATTTGACCCTGGCCCCAAGCCAAGCCTTACACTCGTCTTGTGTGTTGCTGCCAGCCCACTCTGCCGGCTCGCATATGTCACTTGCTCGTCGAGCATCCTTGTCATCCACTGTTATAACCATCCTCTTCCGCATCTCATCCCTCTGCTCCCCTGTCAAGTGACCTCGAGAGCCGGGAAAGTTGTCACACCACATTGACTCATTCCGGCCGGCTGCTTGTTCAGAATCATATCAGGTCAACCTTTTGTGGTATATTTGCACTCATAATTAATCCTCGGGTCGTGTGCACGATGGAGCCTGGTGCTGGGGGCAAGCATGGAGCTGGTGACCCTGGTGGAGAACAACGCAGAGGGGAAGAGAAAGGCAAAGATGTGGTCAGAAGCGAAACGGGTCAGGATCAAGACCCGGGGTCCCGAAGGCATCCAGAGGCCGAATCAATTGCGTCCCGTGTTGGCAGGTCTGCCGCGAGTTTATCACAAAGCGTGCTACACGGCAAACCAGCAGCGAGTGATGTCGCGGCACTCTCATCGTCAGGAAAAGCTGGGCCATCATCAAGCAACGGGTCTCACGCCGTGGGTGAGACGTCCTTTCCTACGTCGAGAGCTGGCACATCCGGGAGCACCGGCGGGTTTCGGTCGGCCGAGGCAGATGCTCACGCCGCAGCTGGAGAGGCTGCCTTCTCTGACTTCTTGGACGCCACACCGACATTCGTCGCGACAGAACCGGCAGGCCTGGATCAAGCATGGCAGAGGGCCAGTACTGGTGCTCCAGACGTGCCTGGTCCCCAGGGCGCACTAAGGCCCCATGGTGCGTACTCGGTGGCCGAGCAGCAGGCTCAAGATGGCGTTGAAGTGGTGCGATTGCTCTCGCAGGTCACAGAGGAGGCACCAGATCTCGAGCAAGGCCCTACGATCTCTGAGGTGGAGATGAAGAATCTAAGGCAGGCATTGTTCGAGGAGGGAGGCCCGGACCAGATATCGGCTACTGATTGGAACAACATGCTCAACTTTGTGCCAGACTTCTTACTGGGCGAGAGTGATGGCTCTGGTCTAGGGGCACCTGAGAACAGCCACATGAACCTGGGAGTGGCCGAGCCGGCAGAGGCAGGTCAGATATGGCTGGAGCAGTGGAACCGGGTGCTCACGGGCTACACAGACGAGGTCTGGGGCGACCTGGGCTCGCTGGTGGAGGAGGCCCAGACAGAGGTGGCGCGTATGAGGGATTCCAAAGATGACAAGGCGGCGCCCGCGCCAGCAGTACGGCAGCTGCGGTCCATCCTCACACGCGTGCGAGCCCGTTTGTAGATGGAAATGGAAACGGAAACGGCATAGGGCCCACGAGGCGGCACGAGGTGGGTGGCCCAGACGGTCAGCCGATCCAGGCACGAGGGCACACCTCCTGGCAATGCCTGTGCACCTCCTGGAAACACTCGGGCAATCCAGGGCGCCAGGGGCGTGTCGTCCATCTTCACATGCTGCACTCTGTGTCTGGGCCACTCACCACTACGGAGTTAATACAGGCATCCAACACCAGACGGACCGTGGTTGTACAGGCCGCGTTCAACCCTACCCCACGCCAGTCAAGTCGGAGACGCCAGTCAAGTCGGAGGCTCCACTTCAGGACGGGTAGCGATACCAATTGACAAATGCGGGGTTGAGCCAGAGCTATAGGGTTGCTCTGCCGACTGCAATGACATCACAACAATACCTAGGATCCAGCTGTAACAGGCCTCGCCTTACAAGGGTATGCTCCCGGCCGAGAAGCCCAACACCAACGCCTATCTATCCTGGGTAGAAATCTAGACGACTCGGAGTAGGCACTGGTGGAGGATGCGAGCGGGAAGCTCTGGATGGTTTGGCTTCAGCACAGCAAGACCAGGTTGCAGGAGCTGTAAATCACCAAATTCAACAGGCTGCTACTTGGGCGTGATGCACCGCTTACTCCAGCTAGCCAACCCTGCTCTTGGCTGTAAGTCGTGAGGAAGGTATCGCTGCACACCCAGCCACCTCATTCGACATCGACCACCCAGCCATCTTGGGGTTGCTCGCCTCGCACCCCGGATCTCCTCGAGTCCTTCTGGATCTGTACTCTGCCTCCTAATCCTCCACATCGATCAATAATAACACACTAATTGAATCATCATCATCATCATCATCGTCATTTGTTTCATCTCAGTCAAGCTACCAGAGAAAGCTTGTAATCTCAACAAGAAGAAGGCTTTGGGATCCATCTCACAGGCTCCTATACCCATCCGTGTGCCTCGTCCGGGTTGGTCCACTGCGAACCGCCGATCATCTAGTCTTCTCGAACATCCGATTTCTCGACATCTGAGACCCAATTTTTGACTTGCATTTGTCCCCAGGGACCCTCAGATTCAACATGAGACGAAGGCAGCTTCTCTCATTACCCCTCTCCCTCCTCCTCCTCATCCACGCCCCCGCAGCCGTCGCCGAGCCGCAGCCCTTCCTCCCAGCCGAGACAGCAACACCCACCGCGGGCCGGCTCCGGGCCGCGCACCCAGTCCACGAGCTGCTTGCCCGCCAGACGGGCGACGGCTGCATCTCCGGGACCAGCAGCTGCGCGAACCAGGGCTCCGCCTTCAGCGGCATCTGCTGCGCAGAGGGGCAGAGGTGCGCGCTCGACGCCAACAACTCCCCGGCCTGCTGCCCGTCGGGGGCCGTGTGCACGGGGACGGCGCCGTCGAGCTTCCGGCCGCCGACCACGACGCCCGTCAGCTACGTGCCCAACGCCTACTTCAGCTTCCCCTACATCGCGACGAGCTTCTCCAACGCCGGCGCCTGCTCCAGGGCCGTCTCGCAGTGCAGCGCGAACTACGACGCGTGCACCGATGGCCTTGAGGGCGGCGGCGGAGGCGGTGCCGTCACCGTCGTCGTGCCGGCTGGCAACGGCGGCACGACCACCATTGGCGCCAACGCCGGCGCCACCCTGCCGACCGCCAGCGCCTCGAGCGTCTGCCAGAGCCTCAGCAGCGTGGCCTGCCACTCGATACAGGGCTCGTACTGCGAGGCCGGCTCGACCGCCGGGTTTACGGTCGGGAGCGCGAACGCGGCGCCGACGCGCGGGCCCTGTATGGGCGTCGTGGCTGGGGTTGCTGCTGGGGTCGGGCTCGGCATGATGGGGATGTGAGCGTGGTCACGTCTTGACGGGATAATGATGGCTGGCAGGAGGATTGCATGGGGCCAGGGCACGACATGGGATGGATGACATTGACGGGTACTGAATGTCATGAGTTACGAAAACGGTTTTCTTGGATGTCTTCTTTCCACTAATGTTTATTTATCTGCGACTGGGCTCTCATCAGCAAGGGACTCATCGCAACGGCGTGGATTGTACATGATGGGTGGCAAGCCTGTTTGATATCGCATGGAGATGAACGTAGATATCTGTTCATGTTGGTAGAAAATTAAACTGCTGTTGAATGACTGTTCGCGAACATTGGAATGGTTTCAAATCGAGAGGTTACCTCAGAAATGTCTCGAATTCCATAGCTTCCCGGGTATTTTGACCAAGCTACTCAAGTCTCCCAACGCCATTGCAACCTTAATATGAGCTGGTGTGCGCTCCTAAAATTACAGCATAAAGCTCACGCTCGAGGTGGTCCCATCCAGCTACAGGACTCCCTCGCAGGCGGTACACCCTCCCGGGTGTCCTATAAAAGACACACGCAAGGGAACCAGACCTAGTCGTCTTCTAATCTTTTCTCATCGTCCTCGTCTCCCCCCCTTTTCTTCTTCGCCCCGACCCCGTTCGCCATCGTCTTCATCGTCCTCCACGTGCCCTTTTGCATGTTGTTCAGCTTCTCGTCCAGAATGTCCGAGACGATCATCAGCAGCCGGCTGAAGAAGAACAGGCTCATGAACGACAGCGTGGCTATCACGGCGAAGCTGATCCAGTACGTCCTGCCGGTCCAGGTCTCACTCTAGAGGCGCGGGATTCAAGAGTCAGCATTTGTCTGTTGCTTTTCCAATTTTGTATAACGTGTGTGTTTCTTCCTGGTAATGGGGAACGACATTTCACTGGGTCGGAACATACCAGCTCAGGGATCTCCACCGAGAAGTAGGACGTCATGAAAGAGATGGGCAGGAAGAAGACGGAGAGCTTCGCGAGCAGCGAGGCCGAGCGGTTGAGCTTGGCCGTGGCCTGTGAGTCCTTGAGCGCGAGGAGGTTGAAGTAGGTGTTGGACAGCGACGACTTCTCCTCCAGGTACTCGTCGATCGTGTCCAGCATCAGCAGCTTGAGGCGGTCGTTGAGCCGCGCGAACCGGTCGTACGCCTTCTGCGACAGCTTGACGCCCCTGGCCGGGGTGCCGTTCACGTTGGCCGCCGAGGTGTTCATCGCCTCCCTGTCCTCGCCGCCGGTCTCGGTCCCGAGGTCCATGATCCCCTTGAAGAGCTTCTCGTAGCTCTCGAACAGGTGCTTGAGCTGGCGCAGGTCTTTGCCCCTCGCGTAGAGTATCTTGATGATGTATGAGGAGTCCTTGTTCTTGTTGTGTCGGCCCTAGCAGGTGTCAGTTGATATCGCACGGTAACGCTGTCAAGTGGCTGAACCGCATTGAACACTTACGGTAATTTGAAGTACTTCGTCAGTCTGCAGCCATGTTAGTCAGTATGGGGCACAGAAAGAGAACCAGTAGCGTTTTTTCTTACCAGCCTGCTCAAGGTCATGCTAGAATCCTTCAGAATTGAGATGCCTGCAGAGTAATCTTCGAAGAGGTAAAAGAACAAGTTGGCTGAGCCGTCAACGTCGGCTTCTGACTCCTTTATAGTCGTCCTGGCTACAGGGACAGAACCACGCTCGGCCCTGGGCTTCAAATCCGACCGAACGCCTTTTTGGGATGAAATCTTGCGCAAGTACTCTTGAATCCCTATCACGGAAAGTTGGGACAGAAGGGCCCTTGTGTTTTTGCGCATGCTCTGCAACTCATCCATTCGCAGTTTGGGTTGGTCGACTTTGATGCCCTTGGGGATCTCGAGGTAGACGGGGCTTTCTTGGATTGATATGACAGTATCTGGCCCCGTCAGCAATAATACAGTGTCAACGCGGTGCAGTGTTAGGACTCACGGTCGCTTGTCAGGATGTACCAAGCCCAGTGCTTCGGCGGCACTAGTTCAGCAGAGGCTTCGTAGATATGGCCTAATTCTGGTGACAGGAGTTGCTTTGGTCTCTCGTGCAGCCAGTTCGCTCCTATGCAGATAACTTTGGTACGGTCAGCGTGGGGCATTCTTTGCCTCTTCTGAACGCGGACCACCTACAGTCCGGGCCATGGTCGACGGTCGTATAATTGTAAGTGCCCTGCAAGAGCTTAAACATGTCCAGGTCCTCGCCATTGAGCCTTGGGCCGCCAGCTCCGATATGCTGTGCTGCCGCCTGCTTTGCAGCCGCGTCGTCTCTCACGCCCTGCTCCGGGTCCGAACGATGCAACGCCGTGGTTCTCGCCCGGATGCGGTGCCAATGATCCGGTTTAGGGGGTTCAGGAGACGCTCTTTCTGCCAGTTGCTGTCTCGCATCGTCCCATGTCAGAATTGAGTACATCAGGCGGGTTGAGAACTTGTAGCGCCTGGCAAGCTTCTTGATGACTTCGATATTCTTATTGACGGACCAAAGATTGCTGAGCCTCGCGCGTCAGCTACAAGGCCTGTAGCTAGAAAGGACGGTTGCACGTACATCCAAGTCACAGGCAGGTCCTGGTCGCCTTTGCCCGGCGCCGTCTGGTGGATGAGGGCTTCCACGTCTTGGTCTGTGAGGTTAGTCGCAATCCTGGCCTTGTTGGCCCCGAACCGAACCACGAAGTTGGACGTGAACCGGCTTGTAGCCTTTTCCATGTACTCCTCATAGGTCTCCTGGTCGTCGAAGTCGTGAAACTGATCATGGTAGTTGTTGAAGACCTCGTTCACGGGAATTGGCTCCTTCTGAGAGGCGTGAGCCGCAGCCGTGGGTGTATCTGGGGCGGCGTCCATCGCGGAAGGCTCTTGGAAAGCAACAGTGTGAACTTTTGTTGGAGGTGACTTTTCCATCTTCGCGGGGAATAGTCCTGGTCAAAAGAGATAGATGGATGTACGGCGAAGGATTGCGCAGCTTACAGGAACGCGCTGGTACAATATTGCGCCGCACAGCTGCAGGTGGCTTCTTACCTGGGCTTGCCGACCATGCACTCACTCATAGGGTCGCGGCCACGGCCAAGCTATCTACGGTGGTGGGTGACACTGTGACCGGTCCCCAAGACCAGGGTAAGCTGCACGAGGATCGCGCAGCTGAGGGTGTCAGTCGCTAACCCGGGGTGCCAGGCATGTTTGCCGCGCCTGATGCCGAGCTGCAGCATTCGGCGGCTGCTGTCTGGACTCTGAGGTGCATTAAGCGCCCTGGTGGACACGCGGGCTCTACTGTACGTAACCAACAACGATCGCCATATTAGACTAGATAGGGCATAGGTATTGTACTGTAGGGGATGGTCCACCGTCTTGTCGGGCAACGGAGCGGAGCCGAAGTTCGCGGGACGGCTCCTCCCTCCTTAGCGGGAAACATGGGGCTGCCAGGATCAACGATGACGGATGGATGGATGGATGGATGCCCTGCTGCCAGGTTGGGGATCATTGGCAGGAGATGGTGCAGGGCGAACGGTGTCCCAGACAGCTGGGACCGATTGGAATGCCGCTGCAAGAGGTCTGGCAAGGCTGGAATAACGTTCATCTCAGTCGTAATAAGCAGCACCCTTTTTGTGGCCTGCGCGAGTCGACGCCTCCATCCTGAAAGCTTGTGCAGCCGCCTGTTGGCAGTCGGCTCTAAGTATAGAAGGGAAATGCCAAGGGCCGTGGGCGGTGGCTCATCCAGGCCGACCGCTGCGGAAACCTGCTTGCCTGCGCAGCATTGGCGAAGGAGAAGCAAAAGCGCCCGAACAACAGTTTTGGTTTCAGATCCATCCTTAGATAGCATAACCCGGATCCTCCAGCCTCTCCTCTGCGGTGTCACCCTTCCTTCAGCTGCTCGGGTCACAGTGTGCAGGTGGCCAGGCCTGCCGGGCTCTGGGCTAGGAGACAAGCTCCCAACGTGCATATGCTCGGCAGGGATGCCTGCCGTCCTGGGATGAACATGTTGTGACGCTGCACAATTTTGAACATCGTACCGTTTGCGGCATGTGGATTATGCTCATTGTGGGCGTGCAGCGGTGAGATCTGGAGAGGACGGGTGCGAAATGAGCCAGAAACAATTCGTGCATGAGGAACAGGCGGCAAATAGCTGTATCCCATGTGTCTGTTCTTCAGGGCCCATGCTCGAGGACAGAATTGTGCGGATACATTGGCTCAACCGCACTGCATCGCATCGTCTTCGCGGGCGGCTGGGCTGACATTGAGGGAACAGTGGAGTGTTTGACTAAGAACAGAGTCGATAATATTGTCTTTACAGTCAAGTGATAAGAAGAAGCAAGCCCTTCAGTGGTGATAATGGGCGAAGTGCTTGTAATCTGAACAGTGCTGCTATGAAGGCGGCCGTTGGGGGGAGGGTAGTCATCAAGGGTTTGTAACCCTCTCACCTGCCCATTTAGTCGAAATGAGCAGTTGGAGAACCTTGGAAGCTTGGGCTTGGGAGATGCTGGCAGACAGCAAGATGCATTGGCGTTGACCTCATCTCCTCTCGTGCATGTCTAGACTAGGTTTCGTGCTCCAACTCTCAAGTCAGCCTCTGGCCCGTCGCGGTAGACTCTCTCGTGTGCATCATTTCGGTCGGCCCTGAGCATTGATTTTCGGCCGCCTTTCGTCTGTTCTTCTTCTGGTGGCTCGCCAATCTGACATCCGGGCGTTAGTGCCCGACTTCCAAGGTTGACTTGCCTCTTTGCTCCATCTTAATCAGCGGCGTTGCCGTTCCCTGTCCGCCTCCTTTTGAAACACTCGAACTGCCATCTGGATGCCGTGCATGACGGCGCATGACGACCGACTCCCCGCCGCATCGCAGTAACTGAATGCGCCTTTTGCTCCTCGCACCAGTGCCTCAAGCAACCGACCCGCTCTTGCTATCCCGCCCGTCCACGTTGAACGACCACAAGCCGACCGCCTTGCGGACCAACCGGCCGAGAAGCTCGAACGGCCAGCTCAGCCCAGCCACTCGGAACTGCAAGCTGAGCCACCCCCGGCTCGCGCTGCCGACATCGATACCTGAGATCCACAGCGCATTTACGGTGTACTCACATAGGGGCATCGCTTTACCTCGTCCTTATTTACTTTTTCCAGCATAGCCTTTGATTGCTCCTGTTGCAGCCGACAACCTACAAGGGGTCTCATCGGGTCCGGCCGCCTCGTTATCATGGGCTTCCTCGGCGTCTTCAGAGCCTTATACGATTACGCTCCTCAGTCTGAGGGGGAGCTGGCAATCACCGAAGGCGACTTGCTATACCTCCTCGAACAAAGCTCCGAGGATGACTGGTGGAAGGTCAAGAAGAAGGCCAGCGTAGAAGATGAGGACGAGCCCGACGGCCTGGTCCCGGCCAATTATGTAGAGCAGGTGAGTGTCCTCCTTCCATCCCGACCCGGAGTCCAATCAAGCCTTGGCCTTGATGTCTGATGGCTGGTGATCCAGGCACAACCTATCGACAGCGCGCGTGCCCTCTACGAGTACACGAGACAGACCGACGAGGAGCTATCCTTCACCGAGGATGCCGTGCTTGAGGTCTTCGACACATCAGACCCAGACTGGATCCTAGTTGGCTTCAACGGTGACTATGGCTTCGTCCCAGCCAATTATATAGATATGGCCGGCGGCGCCGGGAGCGACCAACTGTCGCCCGGTCCAGAGCCGGCCCCAGAACCTGCTCCTCCGAGTCTGCCCTCGAGGCCCGCTGCCCCCGCTGCTCCGGCTCCATACGTCGAAGACGAGCCCAGCCCGCCCCTCCCAGCGAGAAATCTCCCTCCAGAGCCAAGCAGCCCGGCCGCTCCCAACCCGGCAGCAGCTCTCGCGAATGTCATGGGCGCCAGAGCTTCAGAGCCTCCATCCGTCCCTCGCGAGACTCCCCCTCCTCCCGCACTCAGCATACCACCAGCCCCAAGACACGAGGAACAGTACGAGGAGGAGATATCACCACCTCTGCCAGCACGGACCCGAACTTCCACGATCCAGTCCGCCATGTCCAATGACCGTACGGATAGCTTGTCGCCACCAGCGAGGCAGTCTACATACCGTGACCCATTCCCGCAGTACGAACAGCAAAGGCGACAGTCTGCTTCTGCTGGTACGAGCCGCGAATATGAACCGCGGTCTCAGGACCTGTCTCCTGGTGGCTTTCACTTGTACAATATAAATGAGATGATATCACTCATGGGCAAGAAGAAGAAGATGCCGACGACACTGGGTGTTAACCTTAAGACGGGGATCATCCTAATCGCTCCAGAGCACGCACAAGATGGTCCATCGCTAGAGTGGACTGGAGATAAGATGACGCATTATTCTCGAGAAGGCAAGCACGTGTTCATGGAACTTGTGCGACCCAGCAAGAGCGTGGACTTTCACGCCGGCGCAAAGGACACAGCCGAGGAAATTGTTGCCGCTTTGGGTGAGCTGGCCGGAGCAATACGTGCCGAGGGCCTGCGAGAGGTTATTATGGCTGGCACCGGTAGGGAGCAAAAGAAGGGTAAAATGCTGTATGACTTCATGGCACAGGGCGAAGACGAAGTCACGGTAGCCGACGGCGACGAAGTCATTGTCCTCGACGACATGAAGAGCGAGGACTGGTGGCAGGTCCGAAGAATCAAGAACGGCAAGGAGGGTGTTGTACCGAGCAGTTACGTGGAAATAACCGGAACGGCACCGGCCCAGCCGGCTTCTATGACGGGCGTCAACGCGGGCCGGTCTACGGTTGCCCAGAACCGGATGGAGGAGGAACGCTTGACCAAAGAAGCCGTCAAGGCAGCTCGCAAGGAGGAAGGGAAACGTGCATCAGAGGTAGGGCCTGGAATGCGTTTGCCAGAAAGAAGCAGCAGCTTGTCAGCAAGAGAACAGAATGGTAACGCGTCATCACAGCGGAAACGCGAGAACGGCCACGGTGGAAGCTCCTCGCGGTCCAGCAACAAGTCTAGTAAGTATCCAGGCTCATTTTTTGGGATTCTACTGACCGTCTCCAAACAGAGCCCGACCCATCGAAAGTGCGGACATGGACAGATAGATCCAAGTCCTTCAGCGTCGAAGCCCAGTTCCTTGGCATGAAGGACGGCAAGCTCAATCTCCACAAGGTGAACGGTGTCAAGATTGCGGTGCCCATAGTGAAGATGTCGGTCGAAGATCTCGAGTATGTGGAGAGAGTAACCGGCATCTCACTTGACGAAGACAAGCCCCTGTCAGAGGTCAAGAGAGCCAGGTCCCAGCGGCAAAGCGGTCCAGCCGTTGGTGCTAGTATCGAGCAACCCAAGAAGCCCGAGTACGATTGGTTCCAGTTCTTTCTCGACTGTGAGATCCAGCCTGGGCTCTGCGAAAGGTACTCTCAAGCGTTTTCAAGGGATAACATGGACCAGTCTGTTCTTGCAGATGTCGATGCTTCTGTTCTTCGAACGTTGGGTCTGCGAGAAGGTGACATTATTAAGGTCATGCGATATCTGGACAACAAGTATGGACGCAAGAAGAAGGGTGAAGAGGCCCAGGGTGAAGGCGGCCTGTTCTCTGGACCTGGAGGTGCTTTGAAGAACAACACTGGCAGAGCCCGTCCTGAGGCAAATAGGTCGGCCAGCGACCTTGTCGATGGCAAGGCTCTTGGCGGAAGCGAAGCCTCATCTCCTGCAGTGCTCACACCAGCCACGACCACATCTGCCGTGTCAACAGGGAAGGCGGGCGGCTTTGATGACGACGCCTGGGATGTCAAGCCAGCGAAGTCACAACCTGCGGCACAGACAGCACCTCCGCCTGAAGTGGCGCAACCGGCGCCCGCTCAGCCTGAACCTATCAAGCCGGCCCTGACACCGGGAATGCAAGAGCTCTCACTCTTGACGGAGCCTTTACAGCCTGCAAAGACGGCCACTCCCGTTCAGACCGTGCCCATGATTACGCAGCCACCTCCGACAGCTCCCGCCCCTGCACAGGCACCGCAGCCTACAGGAGCGACGCCGGGCTTCTTCGCCGGGCTGCCCAATGGCCAGCAGCAACCTACCACTCCGCTCTCACAGCAGCTGTCTCTCGCGAGGCAACGGCCAACCCCACCGACAGGCGTTCAGGGGCAGGCTGGGATGATACCTCCGCCTCCCGCGCGGCCTATCTCTGCGCCTCAGTCGGCACAGCCCAGCCAGTTTAACCTCCCTCCAATGGCACCACAGGTGACTGGGCAGGTGGCTCCTCCAGGACAAAGCCTGCAGGAGATCAACCAACAGCGGATGCAGCAACAGTACATGCAGCAGATGCAGGCCCAGATGACCGGGTTCCCTCAGCAACAGCAGCCTGGCATGTATCCTATGCAGACGGGCATGCAACCGCAGCAGACGGGCTTTGGCCAGCCTCAATTCATGCAACAACAACCCATGATGACCGGGCAACAGATGGGTCAGAGCCCCTTCGCCGACCCAAGAGCGTCACAACAATTCACGGGCATGCCAGCTCAACCCACTGGCTTCCAAGGGCAATTTGGCCAGCCTGGCCAGCAGCAGTTCGGAGCTAACCCAGCGGGCGGCATCAACTCATACCTACCTCCAGCCATGGAACCCCAGAGGACAGGAATGCAACCACAGATGCAGCCCATGCAGCCGCAGCCCACAGGTATGAGCTTCACGCAAGGCTTCGGAAACCATGGCATGCAACAGAATGGCCCGACAGTGCAGCCTCCCGCCCCCCTGATGCCACAGCAGACAGGACCGGCACCACCAGTCCGCTTCGGTGTTGATCCTGCAGCCAAGAAGATGATGCCGCAGGCAACGGGTCGTCGTGCGAATCTATCTGCTGCCAGTAAGTGCTCTTCACTGCTCAACACCCCCCCCCCCACCACGCCCTTTCTCTGATACAACTCTCCTGGTGAGATGAAATGAAGCTTACATATTACGTAGCACCCGACAACCCATTCGGCTTCTAGAGTCTTGCCTCGTAATTTCATATTTGAGGCCATCCCGATCGTGGGCGAGATATAAGCGGCTCCGTTTCTGTCGCCCAATGTCCTGCTAGAAGAGTGGGACTCGGATTGCGTCAGAGATAGCGTTGTCGAATGTCCATTTCCGGGTGTCAATCTCCAGCGCCAACAGCTACGTTGCGTGACAGATCCGCGTTCTTAGACGAGATGATAACAGCGCGACGTGGACTCAGGCCCGGGTCCAACGAGTTGGATAGATCGCCCGTCCCTGCCTCGAAAATGGCAAGGAGGACAGGGAGATGGGGCACCATCAAGCAAAGATAATCTTAGCCTGACACATACGTAAACATTTAATACATTAGCCCTTGCTGCACGCAGTCTGCCACGCACATGCGGGAGAGAAGTCCCGCGTGACGTTGCGACTTACAGTTCGCATCTTTGCATTCTCCGCCTGCTCGGTCTCCCCTTAGCTATGTGATGGCTGTATAGAAATTCTGCTTCCCAGTTTGAAAGCGGGATAAGACTCCTTATGTGTTCTCCGCATGCTACAGTTTGGTTGCTTGCCAGTGGCATCTTGGGTTAGTGATGGACGGCGTAGGTGGGCAATGTTATACTCCACTTCCTGGCCCAACAACTCGGTGCGTGTGTATCAAGGATGTGGAGGAATCAACCCACTGTTGTTCCCAAGTTGAAGCGGCCCAGTTTTGGAGTGCTCCGCGATATTTCTCACGAGCGGAGCTCGTACTCGACATGGATGCCACCACGTGCCAGGGACACGTCCGAAATGGCCGATGGATGTCTGGTAAAGCAAGGGTGGGAGGCGGGGAGAGAGTTTTGAGGATCAAAATACGCTCTCCTGCAGGTTGGATGCCATTTACAAGGATATATGGTACGTACGTTCTCCCTGCAGGTAGAGTTGATGGGTCACTGACAGTTGAAGTGGGCCCTGTGCATTTATGGTCCTAGATGTCGTTATTCCACTGTTGGATCTCTTTTTTCTTCGGAATATTAGGTATGCTGCCTTCCAATATCTCTCAAGCCTCATAACATGCCATCAGCAGTGATGTCGTCTACCTGTCTTGGTCGCCCTCACTTGAAGGAGGCAGCCCCGACCCCTTAAACCTCGAGGGCTCCACCTCGACCAAAAGTTAGCACCCCAGTCACAGCGCCAGGAACAGCCCCCTCGTGGCCGACTGAGGCTGTCACGGTTTCGGACTCGAACATCACTGCCCTCGATCGGCGTCGCTTAACGAGGCTGACAGGGCGATGTTATCGGACGACATGTGTCGCGAGTCGGGAAGATTATCGATTAGCAGTTTCCCCCCTGCCCACCCGTCGACAGACGGGCTGAAAGCAGTAACAACGCGAACCCCCCTCCCAAGTGCCGCGAAGATCTTGTTTCGGGAAACCGTCGATCATCCTATCCAAGGGGGAGCATCGGTATTTCGCATGAGACGAATTGCACCCTTTCGCGAATGTATCCAGCACACCCAAAGATCCGCACCTCGCTACCTGGGAGGCCTGCCGTCTTGAAAGAGTCAGTCAACGTGACGGTGCTAGGCGCCCAGCCGGGCTGCTCGTCTAAGTGGTCTGTCCCGCTGATGGATCGTCGTCTCCGGCGCATCGCCGGGGGGAGGGGAGGGTCCTGGGCTGAGAAACTCTCCACGATGAACCAAGACTGCGGAATCAGCAGGGGGGAGGCCGTGCCCCACCGTGATCGGACGGTGAGAAGAGGACTCTACGGGATGGCGGCAGATGTGGTGTTTGAATGGGTGGTTCGCTGCGACGGAGGGGGAATGGATGTGTATATACGTACATACATACACACGTATATATATACATATGTGTAAACGCCCACCTTCTTCCTAGATATATGTTTGTTCTTCATTCACACTTCCTTCCATCACTCTACCTACATTACCCTCATTCGAGAGCCAGATCTTTCTATTCATTCATTTCGAGTCTGCGACTTGTGCCATATCATTAAAACACACACATTCCTTCTCTATCTATCTATCTCTCTCACACACACACAAAATGTATGCCAACATTGTCCTCATCGCCGCCCTCGCCGCCACCGCGCTGGCAGCACCCGTCAACGTGCAGGAGCGCCAGCTCGATGCCGTCGGCGGCCTTCTCGGAGGTGCCACAGGGACCGACGACGCCGCCGGCGCCTCGTCCTCCAGCGGAGCGGGCGGATCAGGAGGTCTTCTGGACCCCGTGGTAAGTCCTTGCGCGTCCCTCTTGATGTTACCCAATTGTTGGACCCTGAACATATAAACTGATGTCTGGTCTCACACAGACCGGCCTTGTCGGAGGTCTCACTGGCGGTCTCACAGGCGGGCAGAAGCGTCAGCTTGATGTCGTCGGCGGCCTCCTCGGCGGCGCCACGGGCACAGACAGCGCCGCTGGTGCTTCGTCCTCTGGCAGCGCGGGTCCCCTTGACACTGTGGTGAGTGATGCCCCTACTATTTTGTCGTCCAAAAGGAGGGGATATGAATAAGATCTTCGAGCGTAATACTGATTTCTGGCCTTAGACTGGTCTTGTTGGCGGTGCCACCAATGCCGCTGGCGGCGTCGTGGACGGAGTTGGTAACACCGTTGGTAACACTGTCGGTGGTGTCCTTAATAGCGGTGAGTGAACATAGACCCCCTTGCCGACCCGAAGGATCTTGACCTGACTTTTCTATTTCAGCCGAGGGTGTTGTCGGAGGCACTGTCGGGAACATCATCAAGGAGTAGGAGCGGATTGGCCTCAGTTTTCTTCCGATTATGATTTCTCGCCGTTAATGACAATTTCACATTGGAGGGAGAACGGTGCTTCGAATATTCGTCACTATAATCTGTCACTCCGATTCGCCTCGCTATGTTTCGCTGACACCACTGTACCCAAAATCCTTCCTTCTTTGTATATACAAAGACCTTGCTAGATCTGCAGTGCGGGCAGCCTAATGCCAAGGCCGTTCGAGTGAGACTGTACCATAAATCGCAGTTGTTTGGATACATGCATGGTACAGTAGAGTGAACGTTCGTGTTAAGTCTGTCTTGAACTGCCAAAGCTACCACCCGATGCTTATCCAGCATTGGCAATGCCGAATTACAGTCCGCTGCACTCCGCACGGCGCCCACGCTCAGGTGGAGATCGCAATTGGCAAGATGAGCACCGGGGTGAGTCCATCTACTGCACTCCCCCGAGATCATCGTCGATTTCTGGCACGGGGATATTGTGGCGTCTCCTGACTTCGTCGACCTTGTCCGCAATCGAAGGGGCCGTAGCCACACCGTCCACAGGCTTTTCCTTTTCCTTCGAATCTTCCGCGGGTGGCTCGAATCGCTTTCGAATGGCCTTGATCATCTTGCCGAACCAGATAAAGTTCAGGGTGGTGAGGGCGAGATTGCTGGCCAAGTAAATAGCAACGAGCCATAGAGGGAGAGGGCCGGCTTCCCTCGCATACATCCAGATGTCCTCGGTGCCCGGCAATTGCTCATCGGTCGGTGTGACCGACATGAACTCGGTGTTGGGTGCGGTGTACAGGCCGCGGTACATGTCATAATAGACCACCAAGGATTGCCACACACCCCAGATAAGGCGGGCCGTGAAGAAGGTGACAATGAGAGTGATGCCGTTGTACAGCTGTGCCTTGCTTCCCGTCATGCCCATCTTGTCAAAGAACCAGTGGATGTTGAGGAATGGGGTCGAAAGCTCGTAGAGGATGAAGACGTTGGCGTAGTAGTTCAGGAAAGGTCTCTATGGGGGCAATCAGCACACGGCGCGGATCCAGGCGCAAAAGCGAGGCCATGACTTACGAATCCGAACGAGTACACAAGCAGGGCACTAGTGGCATGAACAAGGTTGCCAATGCCGAATACATCGACGAAAAGGGCGGTCGTGATGAAGTCCCAGACGAAATATCCCGCTGCGAGGGATTGGACCATGCCGCTGGCTCCGGTGTATCCCCATATGCGGGCCTGCCAGTCGAATGTCTTGCGCTCCTCATCGGCGAACATACACCATAGGGCCAGGATGTTGATGAGGGTGCTCTGGAACAAAGAGACCACGTGTGCGTCCCAGCTCGCCCTCTTCCCCCGGTGGGTCGGGTATTGCTTTGGGGCGTACTTCATCGAGAGCCATGGCGATATGACGAGGTGGACAAAGGTGTACATGAGGGTAGCGAAGAGAACCTCGTGTATATGCGCGGGCAGCACGTCGAGGTGGAACCTCTCTGCGAAGGGGCGGATCCATTCGCTGAGGGCCGGGATGGGCGCTATAAAGAAGGGGTCCTTCATGGCTGTGGTGCCGCCGCCGAGGCTTTCGAGCTCGATATGGAATGTGAGTATGGGTGAGGGTTGGCAGCGGCGGTGGGAGACGGAACGGTGTCTGCGCGCACGCACGGCGCGGGACGGGTCTTATATTGCAACCTGAAGCCAAGTGTCACATTCGGGGACTCCGCAAGCCTCGGAAGCAGTCGCGGGTCTGGGCAGGCACACGACCAAGTCACCCAGGTCGGAAACGATGTGCGTCCAGAGGCTGAGAAACCGTTGGGAACTGCACGGGACTGTGGGAGGTCAGGGTTGCAGCGGCCTCGAGGACTGTACTGTGCTGTCTTCGTGGGTGATCAGGAGGCTGAAAAGACGCAGGACGAGTCTCTGAAATTTAAGACAGGCGGTATCCGGTCACGCAGGCATGCTGACGTCGTGTGCCACGTCGAGATGGGCTGAAGACGGTGTCCGGCCGGTAAGTTGTCCGTCAAAGAGCTGCATCTTATCAAAGGTTCAAAGTGACAGGGACCCTGAATTTGTTGGGATTCTTGGCCTGTGTAGCGGGTACTTTGGTGTCCCTGAGAGATACCTCCGGGGGTGTGTGGTTGTAGGCAAAGTGAGGGGTACTCTTCATGAGCCGCCATGTCTGGGGTTCTCACTAGCAGAGTATGCCCTTTGGTGTCTACACAGACAGTCGAGTATCGAAAAGAGGTCAGGCAGGACCTGCGAATATGAAATGTTTTTTTTCCCATGGATCAAACATAGACTTTAACGTTGTACGGTCTGTCTGGTTGACTTATGGGACTGCATGAGGTGATCTGCTCTGTGTGCCTGCTATACGGTAAGTGCTATGTTATGTGTCTACCTGGCGGGCCTGGTACCGTGTAGACGGGAAAACCGAGAGCATACTGTACGCTCGACGCTTAACATCCCTGCAGACGGTAGCACCTTAGCGTCGTCTCCCCTCAGCCTTGTCCTGCGGGTGCTGCATGCCAGGCATGCCAGGTGCCAAGTGCCTTGTGCCTGAGCTGCAGCCGAGCTTGAGGTCACGCTGGCCCAAGCTTGCTTGCAGACCAAGTGTCACCTCCGTCTGCCAGCCGCCTGACGCCATCACAGGGCCGAGGCAAGGCAAAGGCAAGGCAAGGCAAGGCTAGTCAGATCTAACACCCTGGGAAAGCCTCGCTCGTCCAAGTACAGCAAGCAAACCCCAGCAGCTCAGCACGGAGCAACAGCTGGTGACATCTGGCCGGGCAGCCGCCCACGATCCCGAGCGCGTGGTGACAAGATGGCGGACCTGCTATACGATCTGCTGGCGTCGCAGCCAGGAGCCGACCTGGCCAGGACACCTGCCGACCACAGCACCCTGGAGTATCTCAACCACCTGGCGTCTCAACCGCTCGCATCACTAGACACCAGCGAGCCTCAGTCACTATCCCAGTCATCACACTCGTTACTGCGTTCGTTGCAAGGGCTCTCAAAGAAGTCATATCAACCCATCATCGACTCTGCATCGCATCATGCCTCTCTGCAGACTGCACTTCCCGCCCTGGCAGCGAGTACGGCAGAGTTGAGACATGCAATCCCCAGGCTGGACAACGAGGCCGTCAAGTTCTCCAGCACCTACAACAAAGCCAGCGAGAACGATGTGCTGGCCAGGAGAAAGCGCGCCCTGCTCCTCTCGAGAAATGTCGAGCGTCTTGTTGATGTGCTGGAACTGCCAACCCTCCTGAACTCGGCCATTTCCGCTTCTCCTCCCAATTACTCGTCGGCGTTGGACCTGAATGGCCACATACGCAGGCTGCACTCTCTATATCCGGACTCGCCACTGATCGCGTCAATATCAGCACAGGCGGACGAGGCGATGAGGACCATGGCAGCCAACCTCGTGCTCTCCCTCAAAGCCCCCGGGCTGAAACTGGCCGCCTCACTACGCACTATCAGCTGGCTGAGACGAGTCTTGCCAGACCTCGAGTCCGCCGGCTCGCAGGAGAAGGGGCATGGCTCACAGGACAGAGCGCTGGGTGCTCTCTTCCTGGTGTGCCGGCTGGCGACGCTCATGCACATGCTCAACGCATTGGATCCACTGAAGGAGCTGGCAGACCAGGAGAAATCCAGGCAGAAATCCATCGGCAGTGGAAACGCGTGGTCAGGAGGACAGCAGACGGAGAGGTTCCTGAAGCGCTACGTCGAGATCTTCCGCGAACAAAGCTTCGCCATTGTTTCGATGTACAGGAGTATATTCCCGCCGTCGGCCGAGGCCCCGCCCGCAGCAGGGGCAGCACAAGCCGACCCCTTGGAACCGCTACCTTCAACACTATCTACTTTCCCCCTATATCTCGTCGACATGCTTCTCGAGATGCTGCGGATTTACCTACCAACTGTCAGAGACCAAGCGTCTAGGGACAGCTTGTTAACGCAAGTCCTGTATTGCGCTGGTAGCCTGGGCCGCCTGGGAGGGGACTTCGGGCTGTTCTTGGCTGACATGGACCTTGGCAGCGAGGCAGAGGAAGAATGGGTCGAGGTGGTGAGACGGCATCGACTTTTGGCTGGGCGGTTGGAGTCGATAGTCGGAGATCAAAAGGAGAAGGTGTCCAAGTAGGAGTTTGAAGACATATGCAGCAGAAGAAGGAATGAGATACGACAAACACAACGAGACTTGTGTGCGAGACGCTCACTCTAAGTAGTGCGCAGATAGAGCAATGCTAGATACCCTGACGTCGAAGAACCCGCTGCCATCGTGAATACTGTTCGTTCACAATCTTGACTGTCCACATTGCCGTGTCAACAGCAGGTGTACCACTTCAACCCATATTTATAATGTACTACATGAACTCAGCAGGACCAGAGACCTGTCCGACGCTTCGGGTGCCCCCAGGGTGTTCTCGGGCGTGGCCTGCATGAGACGACCCGGCGTTCTGCGGCCTGCCGAACCGGAGCCGGGTCAGCCGGCCAAATTCAATGCGCCGGCCAAAAAGTGGACAAGCTAAAATCGTCTCCGTCATTCGCCTTCAACATACTTTCCGCCCTGCATCCTCAACACACAACTCTGCGTTTTCTGCGTTTATTTCCTTGTCACACATGATGGCTTACCTTGCGGCCTGAGAAACGTCCGCAAACCGATCTCGAAAGCAAGCCTGAGCCCAGGAAGCAATGCTCGAGCGCGCGCAGCTCCTTTGGGACTTAGACAGCCACGACCTCCCCGTGTCACTCGAGAATAGGACCGCGAAATGAGCAGCGATGGCGCCCCAAAGGCCAAGTCCAAGTCGAGTAAGCTCTGACGGGCCTCCCATTCCTCTGCTACGCAGGCGGTGTTCGCTGATCACCTACGCTCTCAAGTCTTCCACTTCGTAGCCGGCCTCGGCTCAGGGCTCCTCTCGGCCGTCCTGCTGCAGCCGATCGACCTTCTCAAGACCCGCGTCCAGCAGTCCGGGCACCACTCCCTGACCGTCGCATTCCGCGAGATCCGGGCCCAGCCGCACTTCCTACCCGCACTATGGAGGGGCGCAACGCCGTCCGCCCTGCGCACCGGCTTCGGTAGCGCCCTCTACTTCACGAGCCTCAACGCGATCCGGAACAACGTGTCGCGCGTGCCCTTCCTCGCGGCGGACGGCGAGGGGAGGCACTCGTCCTCGCTGATCAAGCTGTCCAACACGGGCAACCTGCTGGCCGGCGCCGTGGCGCGGACGTTCGCCGGCATGACGCTGATGCCGCTCACGGTGATCAAGGTGCGGTACGAGTCCAACCTGTACTCGTACGGGTCCATCGCCTCGGCGGGGCGGGACATATTCCGGAGCGAAGGGCTGCGGGGGTTCTTCTCCGGCTTCGGGGCGACGGCCATGCGCGACGCGCCCTACGCCGGGCTGTACGTCCTGTTCTACGAGCAGAGCAAGAAGCGCCTGAGCTCGTGGACCGGCGGCGCCGACACCACCAGGGGCAAGATCCATGTTCCCGCGATGGACATCTCCACCGCCACAACCATCAACTTCGGCTCCGGCGTCATCGCCGGCGCCGCCTGCTCGGCCATCTCGAACCCCTTCGACGCCGTCAAGACCCGCATCCAGCTGCAGCCGGGCGTGTATCGCAACACGTTCCACGCGGCGCGCATGATGGTGACCCACGAGGGCCTGCGCAGCCTTGCTGACGGGCTGGCCCTGCGCATGAGTCGCAAGGCCATGAGCTCTGCGCTGGCCTGGACCGTGTACGAGGAGCTCATCCGGCGGGCGGAGGTCACGCTGAACCCCAAGAAGAGGAAGGAGAGTGTACTATGATGTATGTATTATGCTAGACACGGTATGTGCGGTATGCGACTGGCCGGCAGTATTCTTTCATGCTTGCATCAAAAGCGGCGTTTCTGGTTGGGCAAAAATGGGGATAAGATACCACGCCATTCAATGATTATTCGAAAGACACCACAAATGTTCTCCCAAAATCCACTGCGACATCACTAACCTGCCCATGAATCCAGACAATTCACAGGAGCTGCTGGCCTCTAAACAGCTTCTAAGTTGTGTTTGTTTGCCTATTACTGAAACTGTGATCAGACTTATGTAATATGTATGCACGGTTCTCGAAATTGCCGTACGATCTGAGGAGCCGGGGGTCTTCCAAGCTTCCAAGCTTCCAGGCTGCCAAATGCTAACGGCTACCAACGAATCTGGAATACCCGGACATGCACCCGCAATCAACACCTCCTTCACCTCGTCGACTTCCTCTTCGGCTTGGCACCGGCTTTCCTCTTTCCCACCTTCTGCTTCAGGTCCTTCGGTTTGGCGTCGCGCGAGCTCGCACGCCGTCCCTCAAAAACGAAGTCCTCGGGCTTCTTGAACCCAGCAGCGCCTGGTCCCGCCCCCGCGCCCTCCTTCCTATCCTTGCCAAACTTCTTCTCGCCCCTGTTCGTCCGATCACGCTTTTTGCCGCCTGTCTTCGCCCTGCGGGCCTGTGCAGCGGCGGAATGACCGAGTAGCCTGCTAGCGCGGCCCGCCATGGTCTGCTCCTCTGCGGTCAGCTTTGGCACGTATTTGGTGCCCTTGGCCTTGCTGCTTGCTGCGAGTGCGGCGCCCCTGTCTGCGTTCTTCTTTTCCATGGCCCTGGCTGTCTTGTGCGGCGCCTTGCAACGGCTGACCCGCAGCTCTCGTGGCAGCATGGGCGGGAACTTCTTGCCGTTCAGGAGAAGAGCGGACTCAACCGAGTTACCATCCTGTGTCGTGCAAGTCAGCAACTCTGCGCTTCGGTCACTGTTCATAGCTAGGGTTGCACTCACATGGAATTGCACGTAGGCGATCCCCTTTCCGACTCTCGTTTTCTCGTCCCTGATAACACGCACACTCTCAACCTTTCCAGCGTGCTCGCCAAACTTTCGCCAAAGACCCTCCTCAATATCCATGGGCACCTTGGTGCGCTTGCGCTTTTCGGTTTGCTCCTTGCCATCCTCGTCTGTTTTTACGTTGAGCACCGTCTCGTCGTCCACGAAACCGAGGTTTCCCACGAAGACACAGCGCCGGTGGTCAACTGGAGCGGGATGCGCAACACTGTCCACCCGCAGGTGCCTGTCTAACACAACCGTGCCGTTGAGCTTCTCGCATGCTGCACGAGCGACTACCGGGCTGCTGTACACTACGTACGCATTGGCGGACTGTGTGGTGGCTTCCATCAGAGCTTTGGTAGCAAAAGCGGCGCGTTTCGGCATCGATGCTGTCGAGAATGGGAGGGATCGGAACCGGAGCGACTCCAGCTTCTGCGGTGGTGAGGCAGTCTTGTCGAGGAAAGAAGACAGGTGCCCCATGAGAATTTTCTTCGCCTTCTTTGAGCTTGCCGCCTCAATGGAGACATTCGAGAGGAACACCGTTCGTGACGCCTTCTCGATCTCGTCACCCTCCTTGTTCTGAGTAAGAGACTCGTGCACGGGTATGTCGCTGTCCGAGTCGTCCTCGGCGTCCTTGGCCTTGGAACCTTCGGCCTCATCCTCGGCACTGTCGTCGGACTTCCTCTTCTTGCTAACAGGCGTCTCATCGTCGCCGAGCTTGTTGAAGTATTTGCTCTCCAGATCGTGGAATTCATCGTGCTTCCGCTTCTTTTTATGCTTGCGCTCGTGTGCCTGGGCTTCGGCAAGTATTTGCGCAGCAATTTCGCGCTCGTCGTCGTCGCTTGCTCCTGGCGCGGAAGCGTCGCTCAATTCGTCGTCATGCGTGCTTCCTGCGGCCTCGTCCGCTTCGCTGGCGTCAGACAGATTCGCATCGCCCTCGTCGCCGCTGGCAAGCTCGGACAGCTCTTCATCGTCCTCCTCGTCGTCTCCACTGTCTGCATCCTGTCTAGCCTTCAAGGCAGCCAACTCAGAATATCGCGACTTTGGTGGGGCTTGGACCGGTCCTGCGCTTGCTGAGAAGAGCGCGTCGAGAGCAGGGTCGATCTTCTTGGAAGAAGCCGACAAGGCGGTGTTCCTGCTTCCAATTAGAAAAATTCCTTGCGATTTTGGGCATCCTGATTTGAATAACTCACTTGTTTTTTCCCATGGCTCCAATTAGCGAGGAAAGTGAGAAAGGAGCGCAGCGCGGTCGCCTGTTCTTCGTGTGCTGAACCGGGATCGCCTCCCAATTTTCCTGCTCCGGCCAAAAGCAAGCAAAAATGGGAGATCGAGAAGTTCTCTATCGGCTTATCGCAGCTATCGATTGGCCGCTAGTGCGGTGCCTCTCCGCGGCAGGCAGCTCGCGCCCGCGCCTGTGCGCTCTCTCCTCTCTGTCCCAGTCCGAGTTGGAGGGAAACTGGCGCTGCGGTAGCCAGCGCTCAGCAGAGCACTCAGAGTTCCCTGCCGCCGCCGTCCTTGATTTCCTCCTCCCCTCGACTATGCACCACCCACCACCCCTCTTCCGCACCACCAGGTTGGCTCAACACACTCGAAACGACCAGATGTGATCTTGCATAGCTTCATGCTACTGAGCTGGGTCACATATTATTCATACATCCTCTGGACTGCCCTC
The DNA here is from genome assembly GCA_038088545.1 of Diaporthe humulicola. Classification (NCBI taxonomy): domain Eukaryota; kingdom Fungi; phylum Ascomycota; class Sordariomycetes; order Diaporthales; family Diaporthaceae; genus Diaporthe; species Diaporthe humulicola. Next base: position 175,790 of record JBBWSL010000025.1, on the reverse strand, counting down.
TCTCCCCTCCTCACCTCACCGTCATTGTCCGTCTCCAGCCGTTGACCTGGTCCCTCGTCACCTCGGTTCTCTGCGAGTTGCGCCGACACCACCTCCCACGCCGCACACTCTCTCCTGCGAAGATATAACACCCGCGTCAAGCTCCCCAGGGAATCCTCAGTTTCTCTCCAGTCATGGCAACAGGCGGTACGGCGCCGCCCATAGCAATGGCCAATCACCCACACTCGCTGCTCGACCAAGACAGCACCGTGTCGAGCCCTCTCAGTGAGGTCGAGGACAAGGATGCGGAGCCAGACGACATGGATATCGACATGAATAGCAACCATTCCAACGGCGACGAACCCTCCAACACTGAAAATGGCCGCGCGCACGACCCCGCCGTCCTGCCACCGCAAGACGACTCCGACTCCAACCTCTCAGAAATCGAGACGAACGACTCCGAGGCCGAGACAGAGCGCCTATACGACACCCCGCGCAAGAATAACACTCAACCGAGCGACTCAATCACAAATGCGAAAATTGACAAAAGGCGATCACCCGACAAACCTGCCCACACATTTCAAAGAAGCTCAAGCAAGTTGCAGGCCAAGACACGAGGTGATGAGTCCGGTGGTGACGATAACGATGTTCTCTCTGACGACCGTCATGATGCCGACGACGAAGATAAGGGCTCCACTGTCGACAGCGAAGCGGATTCCGAGAAAGAGGAGGGAATAGCACGGGCGAAGGCCTCGCAAAACCAGCGGACCAAGTCGCAAGAGTCACACATCATTGCAAGCTCTACGCTTGCTGCCAGTGGCAGTGAGAACTCCTTGGCAGACTCGAGAAAGCGCAAAAGGTCGCCTGTGGCAGATCAATCCGATTCCAATCAGCCACTGCGGAAAAGGACTGCCTCAATTCCAGAGCCAGGCGACGAATCGTCTTCCCTCTCTAAGATCGAGTCAGAAGACATTGCTCTGAGTAATATCATGGGCAACAAGAGTGCCGAGCAGACTGCCGACGAGGACGATGAAGAAACAACAATAAAGAACACAGGAGACATCGCAGACTCTGTGGAGAGGCCGACGACAGAGGTCACCAAGCCAAAGAAGTCGAAGCGCATCACGAAGAAGCGAAAAGCCTCGTCGGAAACAGCTGAGGAGGCACACGAGGGAGAGGAGCCCACAGCGACACCAATCCAGACTGTCGAGGACGAGCAGGCCGAAGCTGGAATTGACGAGGAGGCCGAAGCCGTGCATAAAAATGAGGAAGAACGTAAGGACCAAGACATTGTTACTCGTCATTTTGACTTGCTTCTCGTGGCTGACCAATTGGCGACAGTGGAGAAGAAACGCAGTGCTTTTGATCAGCTCTCCTCAATTGAGAAGAACTTTGCCGTACTAAGGGATCGGTAAGTTGACCAGCCAGGAATCGAGGCACACGAAAGACAACGCTGACAGCACTACCACAGACTGTACGAAGAGCGACTTGCGCAGCTCAACGAAGAAGAAGAGATGCTGACAAGGGAAAACCCGACGCACCCCGAGTACCTGGCCATGATGCATTGCATCGACAGCCGTCGAGACGATAGGGTAAAAGTCGTTGACCTCGAATACAAATTCAACATGGAAGCTCTGGACCGTTGGGCTGTGGCCCGGCGAGCACAAATTCTCTCTCAATTCTTCCAGAGCGCACGCGAATTAAGAGAAAAATACGTGGATGAGCTCGGCAGACAATGGTACGAGATTCAACACGAGCGTCGGCGCAACGCCAATCCTATACCAGACTACGGCTTCCGTTTCCCCAAGACAAAGGCAGAACAGAAGAGGCACGCCATCGCGCAAGGAAAGGAAACATCGATACTGGCTGGCATCGCTCAGCACCACGGATTCCCAGCAGCGCCAGACATGCGCGGTGCATCATCAACAGAGGTCGAGGATGATTTTGAGGCAATGGCTGTAGGTGTCACTCAACCACAATTGCGTCTGACAGGCGAGCTGACTGTAATGGTAGCGAGCGCGACAAGGGGCGCACCCGAACGCGTCGCAGCGCGTGCAGCCCGCTTTGCATGATTATGCTGCCGCGGCACAGTTCGGACAAGCCCTCGGGCCTGCGGGCCAAGAATATATCGAAAGCCACGCGTGGGCAAACCCAAAACACCCTTCTCATGGCGCGACCTCCAGGCGCCAGTCACACGGAGGCAATGCTTACGCTGGCCCTCCCGCCTTGATGGGCCATGCGAGGGCTTCGCACCAACCTGCGGGTGGAATGTGGTTTGCCAATGGCCAGATGAATGGGGATGGCAACCACAGGCATCTCACCGCGACGGCAGATCCGGAGCAAGCGCACCCAAAGAGAGTGGTCGAGACGGTCAAATCCAAACGCGAGGCGGTCGCATGACAAGAGGCTGGGCAGATGGGTGAGGCGATCACAGCAGCCCATCTCATTCGCGTCTGATCACCATGCATTTTAGACGCATTGCGCCTCGGATCGCCCGTGAGTGGCCCTCCTAGCGGACGGCCATACGGGATAATTTCAGCGACAGGTCCGCGGATGGCAATGGCGAAACGTCTTATGATAATGGCTTATGCGGAAAAGCCCTCTCGATTTGCCCGAGGAAACGACTGTGTGCTCTGGGTCACCTTGCCTTGAGTTTGGTAGGATCACCACTGGGGGATGCGAAGGCGTCGTTGCTTTTTTCTTCTCGGATTTCACGATACCCGTGGCTCAAAGGCTTCCTGTTGCTTGATCTTGGAACGGGCGTACTACTGTCCTGTGTGGCCTGGGACGTCTGCGTCCCGGCTTTGCATTCACACACTTCAGGATTTGTTGTGCCGGCCCGTTCGGACACGATGTTGCGTGTGGTCTTCGACTTTTTGTCGAGGAATTTTTTGCATTTTGTTATACTGCGACCCGCTTCGGGCAGGTCTTGGGGAACGGCGTTGGAGGCACTATGGGGATATAGGCCGGCACCGGGATGAGCTCCCATGTTCTTTTGGGACTCTGTAGATACATTTTTGTACTTTGTACATGCGCCCCTGTCAAACGAGACGCTGCTAGACGCATCAAGATATCAAACATTGCCAGTGAGCACAGAGTCGCTCTACCTCACCATCCGTTGTTCCCACGTTCTTCATTATCAGTATTTGACGAGTTCCGCTTGGCGGGGTGTCCGCTGTGGTGCTATTGTGCGATGGACAGTCTAAGAGGATGGACATTGGGCTGCTTCATTTCTTGGGCTTGTTGATTTCCTGCGCCTGGTGGATTGGCGTCTCTGGAACCTTGACGTCCTCGAACTCATCCTGGCCCACTGCCCTGATCGTGTACCAGTCTGGTCCGGGAGGGGAAGTATCAGCTCATCTAGCACGCCTGAAGGATGTGTGTTGGTTTCTGTTTCTCGGACGTACAGATTCCGGCAGCGAAGCCGGTGATAGCCAGGCCGGTCACGGCATTCTTGACCAGGTATGGGCGGCGCGCGCGGAGGAGGGCGGCGGACTGGGCGTTCTTCCGGGTGTAGTAGCTCGAGTGGTCGATGCTGCGGGCGGGCGAGCGGCGATGGTCAGTCTCTGTGTCGGCCTGGAGAATACATGATGTGCTGGAGTCGTAAGGGGACGAACACCTACCCTGCCATGGTGGCGAATATGAGCTTCCAAGATTAGTATCTTGTGAGAAACTATGCGCGTGAAAGACGAGAGCTGGGAATATGCGACGGCACTCGGAGTGGTAGACTACCAGGAATCAGATGTTCGTGACTGCACCCAAAATATAGGGTTACATAAGCCTTCTCCAGCAATGGTGATCTCATGCAAGGTTGTGTGCCTAGCAGTCGAACAGGACCCCAGCAGCACGGCCCAATTACGTAGCTCTCTCGAAACGCGCCGTGCTCCACGTCCCGCGGTCTGGCGCTTGGGGCCGCATTGGGGAAGCACCCCGGTAGCTGCCCGCTGCCTTTCTGGTTTTCTGCGGCCAGGTACCTCCCCCAGGCTACCTACCCGGACGAGACCTAGACTACAATGGCATTTCATCAAACTGCGAACTCACATGCAGCCTCACTCCACTCATCCACCCAACCCACCACTCCATTCAACCTCGCGAACCTGGGGCACGTCTTCATGGGTTCCCGGCGCAGACTCGTGCGAGAACAAGCTCAACTTCTCGCCCCGCCCCGGCCTGTGAGGCCATCCCTCGACCCAGCAACGGCGCAGCGATCCCTTTGAAACCCGTCAAAATAATGCGCCGTCCTTGTCTTGGCCAATATCAGCATCGCACCGCACCGCACCGCATAGCATCGCATCGCGACATTGTCGACAGCCTACCGACGCAGAACAACAACTGACCGCGCCTCAGGCCTGTCACACTCACTCCCACTGACACATACTCTCGCAAACTTCAATTGAACCACTGACTGGCGTTTTCTCGCCTGCCCACTCGACCACCTCTTGGATCTTTGGCTGGAGAGCTGGGAAGCCTTCGTTCCCCCTCCCACTTCGTAGAGTAGAGGCGCTTTGAGGGCCGCCGACCTTTTGTGCCTTCCTTTCACGCCCCATCTCAGAGAGACTCAGGCCATCGTGCCAACCCAGCTGCCCATCATGGCCGCCGACACTGTGCAATCCGTGGGCGAGCAGCTCAAGCAGTTGAATGAAGCCCGCAAGGCCATACTTGTCGACCCGACCTACTACAAGTCGATCATGAACGGCATCTTGCCCCTTGCCGCCCCCAACTCCACGCTCGAGCTGCGGCGCTGGGCTGCCGACTTCATCGCCGAGGCATTCGCGACTCCGACCCTCCCTAATAAGGACAAGGAGGTCATGAGCTTCCAGGTATTGCCAGTGCTCAGGAGCCTGCTCGAGACCCCCAAGGAAGACACATACGTCCTCAAGAGCGTCATTGCCGCCGCGGCCAGCATCTTCCCCCATGTGTTGAGATGGATGTATGTTCAGTGTTTCCCTTTTTGCAGCGTGCCTAAGCCGTGCGGTTGCTGGCGCTGGTGATGGTGCTGGTGACAATGTCCTCCTGTTGGATGTCCAGTCACACTGTCTTGGAGCAGCCGCCCCCTGAATGTATTTACTTTGCTAACTCCGGGACTCTTTGCAGAATACACAACCCATACGAGCGATCCCCCTGGGACAATATGGTCACCATCAAGCAGAGAATACTACGGATCTGGGACGACGCTGCCTCGGCCGTCAAACTGTGTTGTATTAAGTTCGCGCAGCGTGTGGTGCTCGCGCAGACGACAGCGACCAACATGGAAAAGGTACGAGCGAGCCTATCACATTACAATACTGAGTTGTTGGGATGGATATTGATCATGCGCAGCGCCTCAACGGCCTTGAGATATCCTTGGGGATGGTCCTACCTGGCCACCCATTTCTCGACCCGAGACAGCTCGAAGCAGAGGCCACAGGCCTCCTGGACAGGATGCTTAACGTGCTCCAGGACAACAGCAGGTATGCTTGTGCGCCGCAGTGGCTATGCCTCGTGGGAACTGTACTGATTCAGTGATACGTGCTGTAGTGATGCACTCATAGTAGACGGCACACTGAATTGTCTGCCTATCCTTGTTCGCACGCGGCCGTCCACTTCTAATCGTATTCTCAATGCCGTCATGAGCTTCAACCCGCTCAAACTAGCCAACTCGCCCCTGACCCCAAAGACCCGTGTGCTGGCCAAGTCAATGGAGAAGACGACACGCATGCTGCTGATCCACCTCTTGAAGCGGTACGTGGCCCCTTCCAACTGCTGACACCGGCGACTCTGACTGTTACTAGGGACCCACACAACCCGAATGCTCCTCGAATACAGCAACATGTGGAAAGGCTCATGCGCTCTCGGGCAGAGATCCTTGACGACAATGGACGTAAAAGAGCGCTCGCTGAACAGCAAGCCGCATATGCAGGCGGTGATGCGAAGCGGCAAAAGACCAGCCCTCAACACATAGTGCCGCAGGTGAACCCGAATGCCCCGGGACCAAATAGTCTCGCAGCTATCTACACCCTCACAGACAGCGTGGGTCTACAAGGCTTCGATGCCACACAAGTACCAGCACACTTGACGAACCGGGTCGTTGTGTCAACTCTGGCGAGGGTTGATATTCAAGCCCTCCAGGGGGCCATCCAAGCAGTCCGTGATCGCTTGGCAATCAAGGAGGCTGCTCGGCCACCGGCACTCAACCCAGAGACGGCGCCACTTGACGTGGAAGACGATGATGATGACTACGAGCCCGACTTCACCATGGCAGAAGACGAGGAGCAGATCAAGAACAAGCTCGACGGCAAGCCCCGCGAGGAGGAGCAACCCCAAATTGATGCTGCATCATTGACATTAGGCACCTACAAGTTACCAGCGCCGCCCCCGCTCAATCCCGACAGTGCATCAGCAGCTGGTCAGATGGTCGTCACGCGCGTCTTTGACGCCTTACGAGTCCTGGAGGAGCCTGCGGCAAGGAAAGTCCGGGGAGGAATAAACCGCCTGGCCGCGAGCTCATACGATAAGGAATCGATATTGACGTTCATTACGCGATTGGGAACGCGCGCCATGGCCGGCATAGAAGAGGTTGAGGTCAAGGACGAGAACAGCGCCGCCCTTGTTGGCCCGTCGCAAACGAGCAGCGATGTGATCCGCGAACGCCTCTACGCATATGTCCTAGAGGACTTCCGCCGGCGCATCGACATCGGCGTCTCGTGGCTGAACGAGGAGTGGTACTGTGACCGCATACAGAAGAAGCAGGACGGTGACGCACCCATGCATTATCCGAAGTGGGCCATGAGACTGGTCGACGGGTTCTTCCCCTACCTGAACCCGCAGGACAAGGTGCTCACCCGGTTCCTGGGCGAGATGCCGGAGCTGAACACTTCCATCCTCGGCAAGGTCAGGACGCTCTGCGGCGACCCGTCCATGGTAGAGCTCGCTCTCAAGAGTCTTGTCTACCTGGTGATGATGAAGCCGCCGGTGAGGGACCTGGCCTTGGACACCGTCCAGGACATCTGGGTTGAGTGTAAGTCAAATCCCGGTTTCCTCCCTAATTCGCCGACATGTCGGATGCTGACCATACACGCAGACGAGGACGCCAGGCCGATGGCAGCCAAGTACCTCGCAAAATGGCGTCCTGGCTTCATCGAGTCCCGCAGCGGCGGTGGCAGCGGTAACGACGCGCCATACGTGCCCGCGGTGACCGCTTGAGCATCGCTGTCGAATTATGTTCAGGGCCTCGGTGCCGAGCATTGGTGTTAGAGACAGAGATACAGGAACATTGCAAGGCCGGAAATCACGGTAGCATTAGCACGGAGTATTGCAGGAGGGAATTTAGTATTATTGAGCAAGGGCGATCTCTTATGTGCCCCGGAAGACACCACTGTCTGTCTCTGTGTCCTAACACGGCATGTGATATGTGAGAAGGGCGGAGAGAGGTGGCAAGGGGGATTCTGGCAGGGCTCTTGGGATCATGAGCCCTAGCGCGCTAATCTGTCGCATTGGAGCAGGATGCAGAGCGGACGGGAAAGGAAAATATGGTTCAGAATAGATGTAGTCGACTGATCTTCCGTCCTGATGAATAGGCGGAGGGGCACAAGTCATGATGATTCCAAAGTGATAGCGGGCATTACCATCTGTACAGATTATACGCCTAACTTGACGTTTTCCTACCTGCCGCCTCGTCTGTGACGTGAAGCTGTTGACATTGAATAACCTCTGTTGAGTTCAATACGATAACGTCGACTTGAACATGAAGTCCCATGAGTAATCAAATGTACGCATTTCTCTGTTAAACAAAGCACTACGACTCTCTCAGCACGCTTACAAAAGTAAAGTTGTCCCATGGTAGGTCTCGGCTACGCACTTCACTCCGGTGACCAGCGGCCACGAGTCTTTTAAGTTCACCGGTGGCAAGAAAGAAAGCGGCGTACTCCGGCACCCGCATGGAACGAGAACTGCTTGGACAAGGATGATGGATTTGGATCTTTACTGTTCAAGAAGCAAGAGCGAGATCATACGCATTCTCCTTCACGGTGGCCACAGTGAAGGAGAGCTGGTCTGATTGACCGGAAATGACAGAGCCTTGGACTGGCTTATCACAATCACGGTGCTGAGATGTCTTTGCTATAGGATGTCCCTCTCGGGAGGATATTGGATTGGTTAAACTATATTGACTTTCCGCTTCACCTGCTCACTTGTGTTGACCCCGTGTCCGCCCATGTGACAAGACTGCGCCATCAGCGAGCCATGTACAGTATGCGATCTCGATTAACCATCGATGCGTCCCTTGCCTATGCCAAAATTGCCATCAGGTCCTCTACACTCAATGATTCCAAACGCTCAACAGGGGGGATATAACGGCGTAGGTAGACAAAGCGCACACGTCTCATGATGCAGGACACCACCATGCAATGCACCGACTTTCTATGGTCACGCATGCAAAAGATCACTCCCTGACGGCCCATTGGATGAAAGGAATCAATACCCGATACGCCGTGATATAACCCATGTCAATTCCGCCCTATGCATCACATCACATCATGACGGTTGTTTCCCCTTGCGCCCGCTCTCGTAGCTCAGGTCTAGGCTCCAGAGCGAGTCCCATATCACGCTCCTCCTTCTTTTGCCATTAGTGGGGCTTCCCGCAGGCTCCGAGCCGCCGCCGCCGCCCCCGGGCTGCTGCTGCTGCTGCTGTGTCAGCGGTCTTTGGCGTGCTTGCGCCAGGGTGGGGAGCCGGAGTCGGCGGCCCTGCTGCAGAGAAGAGAGGGGTTTTCATCAGCCAAACGAGGCCTCACTAGGGCCCGAGAAGGTCATCAATCTCATTGTTGCGCACCTCGGTGCCCGCGGCGCTGTCTGGTAGCGGCCGCTGCCCCTGTTGTTCCGCTTCCGCGGCGGTACCCTCGGCCTGAGCCTGATCTTGAGCTTGAGCTTCACCGCCGCCGTTGGTCTGCTCGGTGGCGTTTGCCGCGTGCTGGCCGCTGCCCTCGGCGGGAGGGTCAGGCGAGTCTGCCGGTGCGGCCCGGATGGAATTGGCTCCGCTGGCGAGCCCGCTGCCCTTCCCGCCGCCGCCGCCGATGCCGAACGGCAGGGCCTTCTTAGAACTGGTGCTGGAGCGACGACTCTCGAGGCTCTTAGAAAGGGTCTTGCTCACCCCGTCGATACCGGTTGGGCCGCGGCCGCCCAGCCCAAGGCCCTTGCCAGATGCTGACCGGACCTGCGCTCGCTCCGCCACGGCGTCGACCTTATTGGCAGCAACGGTGCTCTTCCCCAGCCCCGGGGTCGACGGTGCGCCGGGCTTGTCCTCATGGGCATCTATGAGGTACCAGCGCAGACCATCGGAGAGGTCGAAGGGATTGTCATTCTCGTCGTCTACAGAGTCTGTCTCTGCGGCGCCGTTGCCCGAGGCCTGGTTACTCAGGCTCTTGGATAGGTCGACGACTCGTTCTTGGATGCGACTGATGCGGGCGAGCAGCCACTCTCTGTTGCGCAGGCGGTGCGCTTCTTGCTCGCGGAGGAAGTAATGTGGAAACCCAATGTTAAAAGCTGCCCACGCCCCAGTCATCTGATTTCTAGTCGGCAGGAACAGGGCCAGGTCGCCATCCTTGAAATTCTTAAAGGCGATCTTGTCGTGCGCGTCCTTTTGAAGGGTGTGAGCTTTGTCGCGGTACGATCGAGCGTCGCGTTGTAGCTTCCGGGCCATATGTTCAATGTCCTTGACCCGCTTATAGACAGTTTCTATGAGCGCATCCATGTCAAAGCTGCCAAGCTCAGACATGAAGGCTTGGTACTTCTCCGCCTCGGTTGCTGGGTCTGAGTTGTTCATCCAGTACAGCAACTCGAGATCACTGCTATCTGGTGTGTGGGCCAGAGTCCCTGACCGGCGGAGGGAGGCGCCAGGGTCGACGGAATCATTGAGGTTCTGGACAGACCGCTCGGCGCGGGGGATTTTCTGGATAACCACGTTGCCGTCCTGCCGCTTGACCGAAAAGCCAAGCCTTTCCAGTAGACGCCGGAGACGATCGTTCTGGGTGTAGAGCTTCTGGGTGAGATCTTTGGCGTGCTCTGTTCGCGCCACGAATCGGTCGGTGAGCACACCAAGCTTGACCTGAGACTCTTCGAACTTGCTCTTGAACAGATGAAGTTCCTCCTCAAGGCTTCCGACTTGAGATTGTTTTGAGGCAAGATCTTCAGTCATTGTCGTGATCTTTCTCTCGTCCTCTTCGAGCCTCTTTCGTAAGCTCTCTGAGCCGGTTTCTCCGTCTGCGATCTTGACTCTGAGTTCGTTGAGCTGGTTGCGTGTCTCATCGAGCTCGCCTTCGACTGCTGCAACGCGAGCCTTCTCTTCTCCAAGCTCCTCTCGAAGTTGCATTGTTGAGGCCTCCTCCTTAGCCAAAGACTCTTTCGCTGTCAATATCTCTGCACGAAGATCTTTGATGGTGATTTCGGCCGAGTGTAGGTCGGAGTGTACTAGAGAGATGTTGGCCTCAACATCTTGAGCCTTCATGACAACATCGGCGCATTTGTTGGCCAGACTTTCGATTAGTTCTTCTTGTTCTTCTGGGACGATTGCCGCCGGGTCGAGTTGGCGGTGCAAGTCCTGCAACGATTGCAGTTGAGACTCTGCAGCCTTTCTAGCGGCCTCCAGTTGGTGGCTTTGGTCCTTGTTCTCGTCTTGCGCCGATTTGTTCCGTTTCTCCAGCTCTTCAACCTGTTCCCTCTGGAGTCTTGACTCTTTCCTGAGAAAATCAACCTGTCCCTCATATTTGAGTTGTTCGTCGCGTCTCTCCTTGGCCCGCTGCGCCATTTCATCTTCCAGTGCTTGGACTCTGCCATCGTAATGTGCCTTCTCATGCTCTCGGGATTCGCCGAAGTTCTCCATCTCGTCTTCGGTGTCCTCGATTCGCGCTTTGAGATGCTTGATTTCGTCTTCGAGGGATTTGCGCTCTTCTACGAATTCCCTCTTCAGAGCCTCCATGTTCTCCAGAAGATCCTTCTTGGTAGAATTAGCTTCTTCGATCTGGCCCTTGACGGTCTCGTGCTGGCTTGTGCGAGCACTCAAGTCCTTCTCAAAAGATGCGGTTTTCTGCTTCTCAGCGCTCAGCTCGCTCTCAAGCTGCTGGATTCGCTGCACAAGGCCCTCTGGAAAGTCCGATGACGAACGCCTACGGTCGTCGGCTGCTCTCTGCACGGATGTGGTCGAGCCGTTCCGCTCCGGAAGTTGCTGGCTTGGGGATTGAAACATGTTCCCGAATGTTGGCCGAGAAGCTTGGCTCTGCCTGTGGAGCAGATCCTCCAAGCGTCGCACACGGCTTTCTGCTGTCTTGAGTTTGTTATCGACGCGTTTCTTTTCTTCCTGCAGCGATCGGACAACGTCCTCGTCGCCCCGGATCAACAAGCCACTCCTGCCCAAGGACGCTTCGTGGATGCTCCCATTCTTGAAGGCTTTCAATCGTTTTGATTGTTGCTTTGTCGGGTTGTTCAAGTCCACAATCAGCTTGCCAATGTCGTCGAGTAGATCCTGCTCGGCCTTCTGTTTTTGGAGAGATTCGTAGAAGTCGGTCAACTCCTGCTTCGCCATGGTCGGCCACTCTTCCCCCTGGCCCAACAGATTGACCTCCAGGCCAGCAACGTTGCCTTCACCGGATGTTGTCTGCGGACCGTAGAGATTCTCAACAGTTTTGTGCCACTTTTTCCTCCGTTTGACCTCCTCGTCTTGGAACAGAGCCATCTCGTTTACCAGAGTAGACGCATCCACCTTGACCTTGTCGTACCAGTCGCCTCGCTTCAGCGCTTCCACGGTGAAGGACGCGTACATAAAAGGGACTTGCTGGATCAGTCTCAAGTAGTCAAACGTAGCTAGCTCTTCCTCCGAGCCAAGCACGTTGATCTGGGACTTGACGGTGGTTGTGAGAGACGTTATGTCCGTTATACTACGCATGAAGTCTACGGACTCCAAGGCAAGGGTATTCCGCGCCTGGGTTGCATACCGGAGCATTTCGTCCATCTCGAGGGCTCTAGCGCGAATACTGGGCAACAGCCGTTCTGTGTGAGTTGCAGCAAGTTTTGAAGCCTGCAGAAGATCTCGCGAGGTATTTTTGAGCTCCAGAGTCGTCTCAAAGTCGGCATCCACCTTCTTGGCTACAGCCTCGATGTCCTCAAGTAGCTGTGCTGCCTCGCCATCATGGGACATGGCAGAGCGTTCTATGAGTCGCTCGAAATCTTGAGTGACGTCCTGGCAGTTCTTGACCATGCGTGCAGCCATCTTTTCCAGGTCGCTCAGGCGCTGGTTGAACTTTCGCAGGGCCTGTGGCGCCCGTTGTCCCGTCATCCTCGTAGTATCCAAGTCCAGGAGGTCCTCCAAAGTAGGCTGCCGTACTGCGCCACTTTTGGTGTTGAAGTTCCGACCCGTCATGAATGAAGCCATCCCCGGATTTATGGGTATACTGCGGGCAAGACTCAGATATGACTGCCAGTTCTTGACAAGTGCGTTGTACTCCGACTTGGCAGGGTCCGCCCACTTCTTGAGCTCTTGATACTTGGGATCTACCGTCTTGACAACCGACTCGAGATTTGCGATGGCAGCATCAAGGCAGCGCAACATGACATCCATCTCGCCATATCGGTCTCTCGTGGCTTGCGCCATCGAGGCACAGTCGTCCACCGCCCTCGCAGCCCATGCCTGGCGCGACCTGAACAGCTCTTGCCATGACTGCTGTGCCTTAGTGTCGTTGATGCGATTTGGAGGCTCCGGCAGACTGTACGGCTTTGGGAGCCCGATTTCGACCTTGACAGAGGACGGACTGCCAGGTGACGCAGGTTGGGATATTCGGATGTCGTAAATTAATATCTCGGTCTACTCCCGATGATGTTTGTCAGTCAGCGGTAACCACTCAGAATCCGGAGCTGCTGAACCATTTTGGGAGGCGGGGAATAGTACCTCGGACGAGAGGTCCTGTTGTTTTAGCGGTTTCCCATGCTGCGTGAGTGCGATAAGGTACTGCGCAGGAATGGAGCTTTGCTTGGACACAGCAGTTTTGAAGTCATCGATCCTGCGTAGAACCCCCTGGTCAGCTCGCGAGACAAGGCAGTGCGGCGGCGACGGGTCGAACCAACGTTGTGAGATTGGAAGTATCGAGTTGCAGCTGCTGGCCCGAGCTTGAGAAGCAGAGGGTCGCCATCGTCCATGGTAAAGACTGAGCGCATCGCCAAAGGAGAAGTGTATGCGAGATAGTCGCCCGTATCAGGGGAAGGAAAAGTCGTCCTCGATCATTTAGGTGGGAGGTAGAGGGTCGTATTAGGTCGATAGACGGACTGCCGCAAAGGAAGTGTTGCCGCGCGTGACCTGGGGCGGCTAGTTGTGACTTAGCAATCAACCCGCCCTTGTGCACGCGGCAGGCGGACTGCAACCCAGGAAGAAAGAGTCAGATGTGCTCGCCCGCCATGGCAGGATGACCTCACATAGGACCACTCAGATTCGGTGTGATTGGCCTCATAGTCATATGTCACTCTGGGATGTCGCGAGTCAGTTGAAAGGCAAACAATGCCTTTCGTCTCAACCAAAAGGAATGAGGACTTATGATGAAAGTCAGCAAAACAACCTACGGGCATTTTGAGTTCATCAACTTAGTAGACCGCTTTGTATCCGACCTCCGTCTTCAAAGGTCCGCGTATTAGTGATAGTATCCTAGCTCCAATTCTTCCAACCCACAAACATCAGTCTCCATGTCGCGCCACTGGTTTGCACAGGAAAGTCTGCGTTGGGAAGTGGTTCTGAGTTGAACCTGTACTTTTAATTACACCCCAACAAATGGAAAAGCCTTGCACGCAGTCACCGCAGCCATATTGACGCGTCTTCCGTGGCACACGCGCCGCACCGTACCCGCTCTCGTAGGACCGTTTACGTCACGCCCACCATGGCGGACCTCCAGATGCAGGACGTAGCCCACGAAAGCAACACCAGCAAAGGCCCCTCACTTTCTGAAGAAGAAAAGGAGATCCTGGAACTCTACGAACAAGCCCAGAAGTTGGAGCTGGAGCTTGCCCTGGCCAAGGCCAGGGTACGCCTCGCCGGTGAGTTCTCAACAGACCAAACCCCGTTGCCGAGCGAGCCATCGCTGATGAACGAGCAGAGGAGGCCGCGAAGGGAGGCGGCGGCGACGACCAGGAAGAAGACGACCCAGATGAGGTCGAGAAGGCCCGGAACGAGCTCCTCGAGGCGATGTCGCTGTACACCCTCCGCAACGGCGTGGTGAACAACGTCCTCATCACCAACCCGCTCCTCAAGGGCATCCACGGCAGCACGGCGGCGTCGCCCATCGAGCAGGACATCCTCCCCTGGGTCCAGGCCCGCGACGGCGCGTCGCGCGACGTCGCCGCCCAGTCCGCCGCCGCGAAGCAGGTCCTCGCCCAGCTGACGGACGCCGAGAGCGAGGCGCTGCGCGCGGCACGGCGCAACCGCGAGCTGGCGGCCGAGGTCCTCCGCCTCGCGAGGGAGGCCGACCGCGGCAGGGCGGGTGCTGCCGGGGCCGGTGGCGACGCGGCCGCGGAGGCGCAGATAGCGGAGCTGGAGGTGAGGCTCGCGGCCAGCCGGCAGAAGTGGAGGGTCATGAAGGGCACGGCCAGCGGCATCGTCGCCGGGAGCGGGGTCGACTGGGCAGCTGACCCGGCGCTGAGGGACGTGGTGCTGGACCCGGAGTAGAGGCGGTCCGGGTGTTCTTTACACGCTCTGATGACTGTCGTGCTGGGTTCTGCTCTGGGCGAGGCATGGCTGGCACTCGTCTGAGTCATTTGGTGAGATTTACACCATGTCCTTTTACCGTCCTGGTCAAGCAGCAGTCAATGGGCGATGACATCCTCTTCTGAGATTGCAAAAAAAGTCACGGATTCCAAGAAGACTACTCTCTACATGTAAGGCTATTTTCGTGGCTTGGGGGAAGGCGGTCCACTCAGCGAGAGCAGGGCAAAGTAAGTCTGCTTTCACAATGACCCGTGAGCGTTTCTCAACATGTTGACTTGTGTCATCAGATGAAGAGCGCATTGAATAACATTTACGAAACATTGGCGCAATGAGCAGGCCAACGGGTGTCAAAGGCTAATAACAACGAAAACGACAACAACTACAACGACGCTGTGGTCACATAATTGCAGCTAGTCATAACAGAAGAGGCTTAGTTCCCGTAGCATGCGGAAGATAGTTGTCTGAGGATGAGACAGAGAGAATGGTCGACAACGTTGGAACAATGTGATCGGTATGACTTCTAAGTAATTATGCATGGGCGATGGCCATTCCAAGTGGTCATTCTCTTGGCGAGAAACCGGTCGAGGGCGGTAACAGACTCGCCGTTGCTATCACGACGCAGTGACTAGGTCAGTAAACACTCGCTCCACGCGGGCTTGACCAGCAAGAGACGAGACCCAGGCGGGCTTGACCCCGGATTCCGAGCCCTCGGGTCCAGAATAACGGCCGCCAGATTCGCGAGCTGATCAGTGTCTGCAAGAGATACCCCTGGCATACTCACGGTAGACGTTATCGCGTCTTGCAACAGCCAGTCTCGCTTGCGGTGTGCCAAGAACGGCTGATTCAGCTGCCGTTGCAGCTCAGAAAGCAAGCCTTGGGGGAGAGGCCCAGGGAAACGCTTGCAGCTCTCACGCCAGGCCTCGGCTCGGGGAACAGAAGCTTCCAGGCTTAGTCAGTCCACGGGTCGCCAGCACAGTGCTCCGCGAGTGGTGCGTGCTGTGCGGTGCAAGATGAGCACAGATTGGTCTCATCATTCAGTCATTCCATTCCGTCACGGTTCGGCTGTGCTGTGGAACTGAGGTGGGCGGAGGCGAGAAACAGTGCAGCCGCTCCATTTCTGTGCACACATACGCACATCTACATGCATGCTGTACCCAAGTAACTAAGGAGACGACATAGTCTGGAGGACGCGTACTACTGTGATGATTACTTCAGGTTACTGCTGCAGACAGTTTGAGTTGGTCCGGATTTATCAGGAATTGCTCGTATGATAGAGCCTGATTCATGTTGTCATAGACAAATTAACACACAAAGTGAGTGGGTGAGAGAGTGTACGTGTTGTAGTGGAAATGCGCGTCTTCTCTGGCCATAAACAATGGCTTTCCCCCACCTCGTCTTGTGTGGTATCACTTGGATGATGATGCAAGGACGACTGCGAGGGGGGACAAAGGGAAAACAGGCGTGGGAGCTTGCAGCAATGCAGGAGTCCCCAGGAGTCGCACGGCCAAGCTGGGCACTATGAACGGTGCTGTTTCGCGGCGGTGGTGATGCTGCCGCTTGCGGGTGTGGAATTGTTGTAGTACGGAAGAAGAGTGCGGGTGCTGGGTGGAGAGCTGGTTTTGAGGCAGCGCTAGGGGGCGCTGGGGGCTGGCTGATCTGATCCCACGGGCTGGCCTCCTGCTCACCCTTTCGCTCCGGTTCTCCTGCGGTCTCTCCAATTTCTGGTTGCAGGCGGGAAATGGACGGGGTTGGGCAAGAGTACGTTAGGTGGGTGTACCTTGGAAGAGTCAGGTAGTGTGACCTTCGCAGCGCATGGGCGCTGCCCATGTACCGGTACGTGGGGAAAGGCGCATGAAAATACATGCCGGTGTCGCATGAAGAGACGAGGACCCTGCCCAGGTGCCTGGGTTGCGCAGGAGGAACTTGGGCGCGCCGGCCCAACCAACCACACACACCCCTCCCTCCACACGCCTGGTCGGCCCAGCTCCCCAAACCTTGGGTGGCCCGCAAGCAGCGAGCAGTGTGGGCTGGCTCCTGGGGGCAACGTCAAGGACTCAAGGTTCTCCGTACTTCGATATGGCCCGGTGGTGGACTGCTTTTTGCTTCCCACCCACCCATCAAAGCAACAGCTGGATGAAACGCAGCTTGTCTCCCTGAGACTGCCCGGCACTGCGTGACTGCCTAATAGAGCGTGGCAGACCATCAGCAATCCCAGCCGCAACGAGCAGGAGTAGCAGGGCAAGCAGGGCTTGCAGTAATCGCCAAAAACAGTGCCGCACGGCTCGCTGGCTCGCGGGCTGGCTGAGCTGCGTGGAGCCGGCGAGCACGGCACTACAAGCCACCCCTGCCGTTTGAATCGCAAGCCAGCCTGCTTATCCGGTCATTGGTGTTGTGCTAGCGGTTTGCAGCACCTCGAGACGTCACTCGTGTGTGTGCTTCGGAAACAGCACTGCTTCTGGCCAGAGACAGCCAGAGGAGACATCACCTCACCGCAGCGGCCCCAGCTAGCAGCATCACGCCTGGTCTCCGAGCGACTGCGCTCACAGCCTGCAGCAACTCAGCAACAAGTCCGAAAATAATTACTCGTGTCGATGGGTGTTCGGAGCACGCAGCAGTGCGGTGCTCTGCTTGGCGCGAGAGCATGTGTGGGTGTGTGATTGTGAGGGTGAGGAGGGGGGGTGGGCACTTAGATAGCGTCGGGGGCGAGGGAGATAGTGAACGCTAACACGCGATAGTGAGATACCTCTCTGCCTTGGCCACGAGTCTCAGACGCTGGCTCATTACGGCGAGAAGCAGCGCCGTATACAGCACCCGGTGGCCCGGGAAGAACCAGAAAAAAGCTCACAGTACAAACGGCGCTCGATTCTGCAGCGACTGGTATTTTTCTCGGATCGCAGCTGTGTGAAGGTGGTGCAGGAGATGGGGTGGAAGTGATGGCTTCCCTTGGTGAGGGACAGTAGGGACGGAAGGCTGGATGTCAACCGGCCTCGCATACCAAGCGGGAAGCATCAGGCTGTGGGAGGTACCGTGTACTATGGGTACGGGACCGTACGGTGGTGCTGGTCAATACTCCATGGCCGTGCCTCCAACATTTTCAGCCGGGGGGCACAAGGATGCTACCCATGAGGAGCGCCAAACCCAGACATGCTTTTGTTAGGCCCTTCCTGAAGCTTCCCTGGCCCTTTTTTGGCCCGAGTCTGGCGGTCGGGACTGATGCTTCTTCTGGTAGTTGTTATTATTGCGTGTTCTCGTTCGTGCCCCTCGCTGGTCTGCACCGACAGTTGCAATGCAGAAACCACGAGCAGTCTAGACTACCACCTAGACTGTTCGAGTGAGTTGTTATCTCTGAGAGCTGTATGTATGTGTGTACACCCAGGGGCATTTGCTGGTAAGCACGGCACGGGGCAGGTGGAGGGTTGCCGTGGCTTGTGGTATGGGGTATGGATGGGTACGGATATGAATTTGGAGATCAGTCCAACACCGCGACCGCGCTCACGCACGCACGCACGTACACATTAATAACAGCACACAGCCAACACACAAGGGGGAAGGAAGGAGGTGGGATGGTAGCAGGGTGCAAGGTGTGCAGGCAAGCAAGGTATGGGCAGGTTTGGGAAGGAAGGTGCAAGCAAGGTGGAAGGGACGGACGGGCGCAGTGTGGCAGTCCAAGTGTGCAATGTGCATGCACCCTCTTCCCAGGCACTAGACCGGTTCGACTGCTTCGACTGCTCGACGGACTGAGATGGATGCGACTGAATGAGGGAAGGAATGGATGACTGGGCGACAAGCATTGCGACTGACTGACTGGGTGAGTGACTGGGTGACTGACAGCGACTGGCTGGACTGGCTGGACTGGCTGGCTGTCTTGCTGGGTTGGCTGGGTTGGCTGGACCGACCTGACCTGACCAGACCTTGTTGAGAGCGAGGGAACGGGGTGACGGGGGCACGAAGACCAGGAAGGACGGCTGGGCTGGGCTGGGCTGGGCCTTGCCCACCTAACCATAACTGCGCTGTGCTGCACCGCACCGTACCGTACCTAGCTGGGGGGTAGGGTGGCAGGCAGACTGGTAGGGTAGGTACCTCCTGCCCTGGTTACTTCGAAGGTCCCCGCATAATTCGCGCCTGAGACTTGGAGGGACGGGGAGTGGGAGGGACTGCGAGGGACTGCGAGTGCGAGTGGGAAAGCTGGATCAGCAACGGGTAGTAAAAGGGTCGCCCACACACTGCCCCCATACCATTTTCCCTGCTCTCTCTCTCGTCTTTTTGCACTCACTCACCTCACAGCCAAACCACTTCTCTACGAGAGCGTCACCAAACACCCGCAATCCACAGTGAGTACCTTGCTCGCCGCCCATCCCATCACCAAAACAAAAGTCACTACCATCGCTTTTGCGTGCACCATTCCCACCGTCCTCCACGCATCATTTTGGCATCAAAACCACTGCAGAACCCTTTTCCCGTCCTGTCTGGAGCTCATTTGGGCCCTTTGGAGTGGTGCATCGTGAAGTCCGGCTGGACAGAGCGGTCGCCCTTCTCCTGCTTCACCATCCGTCACCCATCACCCGCACACACTCTCTGCACCACACTGCACACACCGCGTACTGCACACCGCACGCAACCACCGCCGCCACCCTGCCCTGCTCCTACTAGACAACGCAAAGCAGCACATACGCGATCAATACTGACAGTCCTGCGCGCACCTCAGTCAATCAACACCACACTCTTCACTCCCAACCAAAAACCATATCAAGTATGTATCACGCACTCCAGCACCAATCCCTCTCTTTCAATCGCTTTTTGGCCCACGAGCGCCGCTTCAATTGCGTTTGCGACCACCCGACACGCCGCTTGGCAACCGGGCCCGCCAACGCGGTCAGTCGCGTCGGCCAAGAGCTCATCCCAAGCTCCCGGAGCTCTGTCGAGCTCTGCGGTTCGCCTGACCGAGTCGCCCTTGCGGCAGCGCTCCCGAAAGCACCACCACGCTCCCACAACAATGCCCGCATGGGCTTTTCTCAATTGCGGCCAGCTCGCCCAAGCACAATTCCTACACTTTGCCGCATTTCATTTGACACGTCTGTTTGTTCCGAAGCTGACAGCTCTCCCAGCCTTTCAACATGCCTAAGGCCGCTAAGCCGAGAGCCACCAAGGGACGCAGCACCCGCAAGGCTAAGGGTAAGTCAGCCCCAGAAGACGCGTCCTCCCCGACGCGCCGAATTGATGGGCCTGGATCTAATCAGGACCACAGACCCCAACGCGCCCAAGCGTGGTCTGTCCGCCTACATGTTCTTCGCCAATGAGCAGCGTGAGAACGTCCGCGAGGAGAACCCTGGTATCACCTTCGGTCAGGTCGGCAAGCTCCTCGGAGAGCGCTGGAAGGCCCTCAACGAGAAGCAGCGTGGCCCGTACGAGGCCAAGGCTGCCACCGACAAGAAGAGATACGAGGATGAGAAGCAGGCGTACAACGTAGGTGACTCATGAACTTCTGACATGGCCACTCGCGCAGCCAGAAGCTAATCAGGCCCTGCCTGCAGGCTGAGGAGGAGGAGGAGGAGTAAGCCAGCATGAACGTGCTGTGACTTGCCCACCAATAACTCCCAACCTCATACCCCGGGATGACCCTCCACCACCTGGGTGGCAGTGGCCGCCCGCGCTCTTTTCATTTTCTATCTCTCTGGATGGGTTCGGTGTTCGGCTTGGCAGGGAAGGCGACCATTTGCTTTGAGGACGGCACTGGAAGGTATCATGTTTGAGGACGATGCCCATGTATGAATAGTGAGGCCCTCTTTCGGGCTTGAGTTGAGTCGCTTCTGGGAATAGTCTTGTCGAACACACGACGTAAATGAGAAAGCAGTCTGCGCTCTGACCAATTGATAACTTTCACAACTCGGTCTTTAGTCAAGTCAAACTGGGCTGTTGACAGCATCGTATCTAGTGAGCCACCAGGACACGGGCAGTCTCCCCAAGCGGGTCATGTCCCTACCCCCCGCGCTGTGATCGACGAGATCTGGACGGGGTCAGTGATCTGACGTGCCATTTCTCAGGGTCCTCAACCCGAGAGCATCGGCTTTGCAACCAGCCAGCGAGACAGGCAAGCCACAACCATTGTCGCCAGTTCGCGTGTGTCCAGGGGCCCGGCCCGGCCTCCTGGCATCTCCGTCCTATCAGTTCTTGGCTCGGATCGACAAGGGAAATAAGGGAACAACCCTTTCTAATAGAATCTGTTGCACCGGGGAAACCCCTTGTCACTAACAAAAAAGTTTGACCTGCACCGATAACCAGTGCCGACGGGAACTGCTGGTGCAGCGTGACAAGTCATGTCATGCGAGTATATCCGGCCCCGTTTCTGACTCTCACCAAGCCACTGTGACGGGGAGCCTTTCACATGAGGCTATTTCCGCCGTGGCGCATCCTGTCCCCTGATAGCTGCGTATGCCCCTTCACCAACGAGCACCCAGACTTCAGAATTCCCGTTGAGAAACGTCACACAAGACGAGGCGCACCCACGTGCGGCAAAGGCCGCGACAATGCCTTGTGGGCCGTGAGAGAGGAGAAGACCCGAGCCTCTTTACCCGACCATATGATGCTGCCACTCAGCAGGAGCGCAACTGTCGTGGCTGATGCTACCACGGTAGGAATCACTATCGCCGAAAGCCAATCCCGGCAGCAGAGCACGCACCGGCTCGTTCCAGGCTCTCTCAAGGCAATGGGTGCGTCGAGCGGATGACCGGGTGCGATTCTTCCCAGTGCTGCGGGCCAATGCGACCCGGCCCTCGAGCTGCGCAGGCGATTCGCCCGCCGAGGCCACTCGCTTGCATTAGGAGGCTGCACGATAGAGTTCGGTTTCCTCGGCCGGGCGTGAACCCTTTTGCTCCAAGGGTTTCGCCATGATCCCCCCATAGTGAGGCGCATCTCTGCTTTCTCCCGCTCGGGGGGTAGCAAAGGTATGTGTCGGCTCACCCTCGGGGCTGCCAAACGGTTGGCATTCTAGAAGCGCCCCCGGTATGTGTTGTGTGTGTGTGCTTCTCCGCCTACTAACGACCCTCGGCTCGACTGCTGTTCAGTCAGTTGACTAGCTGAGCATTACCTCCCCATCGTCGCCGATGTTCATTTCATGGCACACGAGGGTCACACAGAGGTATTTCCCCAAATATTTTTTCGACTCCTTTTTTTCTAATCTTGTTGGCGTGACCATTGGCCTTTTGTGAGGCCATTCCCGAAAGGTCTGGCGGGAAGTACATGCCACACGCGCCGTCAGCCAACCAAGACACAGGCCGTGCTTGGAAAAAGAGCTCACGCAACAATGAGCGCCTGCAGGTAGATGCCCTCGCTGTCGGCCGATTGACACGTCAGAGCACAGCAGAGCCGCACAGCAATGACTTCCGGCGACCTCCCGAACTCCCCACAAATATGTACCTCCTCCTCCTGCTGCTGCCCCTCCATCACTCTTGGCCTTGTCTGTGTTGAGCAGCCTCATGTGCTTATCCTCTATCGCTGCTGAACAAGCCATCTCGTCACATCGAATTACACTCACTAGCACTGCTGCAGCATCCTGCTCACTCAGTACATGCTCTCAAACAATCAGACAAATCTAGTACCGGGTTTATCTGTCTCATAATTCGCAGAGGACGAGCCTCAGAGCCCGGGATTTCATACCTTTGACCGACAACTCCTCACCGTCGAAGCGGGAAGGACCACCTGCTGGGAATGAGAAGCATCTAGATACAAGTCTCGCCTCCGGCAAAGAGAGAAGAACCGTGGAAAGATTCCAAAGCATTCTACTCAGCGTCTTTGACTAGTAATCCAACACGATGAAAGCCAGACGGCGTCCTCCTTGCCATTGAGTTGTCATTCTCGAAACGCCCGATAATTTCACCCCTGCTATTCTACATCATATGAGTTCCAACAGCGGCCGCATCCTGTCTAAGTGAACGATAATATATATTCGACAATATGGACTGGGACTTCCTCGTCGGGGCACTGATGCCCCCTCAGAGCCAGCTGCTACATGGTTGTTTTCTTGAGGCAGACAGGGCAGACCGGGTTGCCCAAGGTATACATACCCAACCAGAATAGACCTCATCTTCAGCAGAAACAAAAAATACTGACAAGTTCTAGGCCTCGACGCCCTCCGAGGGTCCCTGGCCCACTCATTCCACGGGCCCATGATCCTGCTCATCGAAGAGGTCTGGCAGTCCGGGCGCCACCTCCGCGAGCTCGCGGACCGCGGCAGCGCGCACGTGTCTCGGGTCCCCGCCGTCGCGAACCACCTCAACGTCGTCCTTCCCTGCCTCTCCAAGTCGCTCCGGGACATCGCGGCCTACTACGACGACAAGACCGTCTCGCGCGAGCTGCGGTGGCGCAAGATGTACCACGAGATGAAGAAGGAGGCCGACATGGAGCTCCTGCAGCGCTTCCAGCTGTACAACGGGTTCCTGGCGCTGCTCGCGGGGCTGCTCGCCGCCGGCAGGGGGGACAACGGCGGCAACAACAAGGCCGCGCGCGTCCAGGTCGGCGTCCTCCGCGCCCGCGTCATGGCCCTGCGCGAGCGCCAGGGCCTGCCCGCGCCCACGCAGTCGCCCCCGGCCGCCACGCCCGCCGAGCTCGCCGTCGTCCCTCATGCGGGACCGCCGCGCGAGAGGCCGCACTGGGCCGAGCGCGTCTTTGCCCACCCGCCCAGCTCGCACACCGACATGCACGAGCCGCAGCGCTCCCAGGCCCGGGGGCCCTTCATACCGGCCGCCGGCGGCGCGGGCGGCGCGAGGTTGCCCGACGCCGCGAGAATGCTGCTTCGGCGTACGTTCGACGGCGGGGGGCTGGACCTGCTCGTCATCATCAACGCGGCCAACGGCGGGCCGTACTTTATCCTCCGCTCGTACGCCGGCGGCGTGCCGCTTTTCTCGTACCGCGGCATCCACGAGATTTGCGCGTACCAGGTCGGCAGCACTCTCAGGCTCAAGAGGTGGAGCCACTCCGCCCAGGGCCCCAAGCTCTGGGCCATCCTCAGCTTCGTCACCTGGGAAGGTAAGGAGATCACGTCGTGTGTATTGAGATGTATTGGCTCGGGCATCTGTGTCTGAACACCGGGTTGGAAGGGACCGGATGCTAACCTTGTCTTTTGTCCCGTCCAGAACTGGTCCTGTTCCACTGCACGTTCATCGCGCTGAAAGCGCGAAATAACCTGACCGTCAGCATGGATCCACGAGAAAACAAGTTCCCCAACGAGAAGCGCCTGTTCCAAGCGTGTGTACTTCCCATTCCAACTTCTCCCCCCTAACTTCGTTCCGTGCCCTGACATCTCAACTGACACATGGACACAGGCAAATCATCGACGACAACTACCAGCACTCCCTGGTAGTCTACGAAGACACCAGGACGGGAGGGATGCGCCTCCACGCCGCAGTGTGGGACGGCGAGCTGAGGGCTTGCCCGGTGTGGACCGCCTTCGGTACGTCCAGGGATCCAATTCGTTCCTTTCCCACAATCGCCATCACCATCAACCGGCCTTGTGGAAACACACTGACCCCAGTTCCAGTCACCCACCAGTCGGCCTCGAGCACCTGGCTCACCCGCAAGTCCAAGCACTGCGTCTGGATCAATGAGATCAAGCTGTACGTCTTCTGTGACAAGTACAAGGAGGCCAACATGCGCCGCAACAAGGTCGGCGCGTTCGAGATCCATTTCGTTAGCGACGAAGGTACGTGACCGGCCCATATCCCCCCCCCCCATATTTCCAGCCCTTCCCACAAGCTGCCCCGGTGTAAGAGCACCGGGCAGAACAGTGTGTGTGACTTCACCGCTAAAGCAAAGAGGCAAAAACAGCCGCCAGCCGCTTCAAGGAGGTGTTCTACCCACCGCCCGCCTCCGAGCCTCCGGGTGAGGGCGAGTGACAACCCCCGCCCAAACAAACCCGCTGGACCATATCTGGTGCACATTCCCATCGAGACCATGGACAAAAGCCATGCGGCCTCGACCAAAAGCGACCCGGGCTGCCATTGAGCTCAGCTTCCCTCAGCGCACTGCCTCTCGAGTTGCACCTCCTCCATCCAGTGTGCATATATCCCAGCCCAGGGTGGTTCCCAGAAACCATCGCGACGATTCTTACGATGTATGATGAACGACCGAGCCAGTGTTTGTGATTCCCTCTTGTCATGGTGACTTTTATGATTATGAACACGATTATGTTCCAAGCGAGGCGCTAGGGACATGTAAAAGAATAGTGCAGGATTTCCGACGTGGAGAGCGAGTCACAGATTGCATGATACCCTCCTCCCTTGTTTTGATTTCTCTCGCTTCATTTCCTCAATTTTCCGTCGAACACTTAGCCGTTATTCTCTGTTATGCGAGGTACAAATCCTCCCGATGAGGTGGCATCGAAGTCCCGAGGGATCATTAAGGTTCGGTGTGGATCCATTATGATGGGGTTCCAACAGTGTGGACCTGTAAATGTATAAGATCTTAGTTCTACAATCATGTGCTCACATTCATCCATTCCAATGCACGTGAGATGGCTTGTGGCTGGAAAATATTTTGTTTGACGAATCGTGCCTTTAAAATTGTATTTGTTTTGTGGCTTCTCACTACTTAGAGAGGCTGTAGCGCATCGTGTCGTTATCCATCAGTATGGGATGGTTTGATGTCTGGAGCTACGATCGTTCCTTGATTGACATATCTATGTCTTGACGTCAGGCTCGTCACGGCCGACGTACTCCTTGAACTTCAGCAGCTCAGTCGCCATCTGGATCTCAGGCTTGAGGAAGTCCTGGGCATCCAGGTCATATGTTGAAGGGTCAGAGCTGTGCTGCTCGATGTACAGACGGATGGTAGCCCCGGCAGAGCCCGTGCCAGACAGACGGACGATGATCCGGCTTCCCGAGGAGAATGTGGCGTACAGGCCCTGGTTAGAGGACACGGAACCGTCAAGGTCGGTGTAGGAGAAGTTACCGGCGCCGGTGACGGTGCGGTCACCGACCTTGCTACCGATGAAGTTCTTGTCGGCGACAAGGCTGCTGAGCGTGCCAACGACCTTGTTGGCACCTTCCGAGTCGACGTCCTCGTAGTCGTACCGCGTGAAGAAAGTGCGGCCGTACTCGGTCCAGAAGTCCTTCTGGATCTGCTTGATGCTAGGCGTGACGCCGGGGTTGGCGACACCGAGACCGGCAATGATGTTCAGCCAGGCGACAACGGCCCAGAGACCATCCTTCTCACGGACGTGGTTTGAACCCGTGCCGAAGGACTCCTCGCCACAGATGGACAGCTTGTCAGCATCGAAGAGGGCGCAGAAGAACTTCCAGCCAGTGGGCACCTCGTAGCAGTTCAGACCCTGCTTCTTGGCAACCAGGTCGACCGCGCCGGATGTGGGCATGGACCGGGCCAGACCATAAACACCCTGCTTCTTGAAGTAGGGGATGAGCTGTGCGTGGTGGGCAATGATGGCCAAGCTGTCACCGGGGGAGACGAAGGCGTTGGTGCCGTAAATCATGTTGCGGTCACCGTCACCGTCGGACGCAGCACCGAAGGGGATCTTGTTCTTCTCGACCACCTCGACAAGGCTGTGTGCGTAGGTCAGGTTGGGGTCTGGGTGGCCGCCGTTGAAGTCGGGTGAGGGCACGCAGTTCTGGGTGGAGCCGGCGAGGCCGAGCTCCTCCTCGAAGATTGCCTTGCCGTAAGGACCCGTGACACCGTGGAGAGCGTCGAAGAGGACCTTGAAGTCAGGGTGCTCGGTGAAGAACTTCTTGATCAAGGGGAAATCAAAGATGTCCTTCAGCATCTCGACGTAGTCGGCGGTGCTGTCGATGATCTCGACCTCGACCGGGCCATAGGTCTTGGTGCCGATAGTAGAGAGGTCGACATCGGGGATGTCGGCAATCTTGTAGGAGGAAAGGGTCTTGGAGACCTCGTAGATCTTGTTGGTCACGGACTCGGGAGCGGGGCCACCGTTGGCCAGGTTGTACTTGATGCCGAAGTCATTCGTGGGGCCTGTCGAAACTCGAGGTCAGCGGGCCCGTAGATGACAGATCCGAAAGCTTGAGCACAAGTGAAGGGCTACTTACCACCAGGGTTGTGGCTGGCAGTCAGAAGAATACCACCAGTGGCCTTCCTCTTGCGGATGACATGACTGGCAGCGGGTGTGGACAGAATGCCGTTCTGGCCGATGAGAAGCTTCTTGACGCCGTACGCGGCACCGATCTTTGCGATCAACTGAACGACCTCAGGGTTCCAGTATCGGCCATCGCCACCAACAACGAGGAAGGAGCCTGTTCTCTGTGTCAGTCATTGCTGGTTGTTGGTGCTTCTGTTGGCAAGGGGGGCAGGTCAAGCTTACCCTCTACACCTTCTGGGATAGACAGAAGGATGCTGGTGACAAAGGATTCACTGTAGTGTGGTTTCTGGAAGACAGTGGTCCTCTTGCGAAGACCAGATCTTTGCAAGTGTCAGCGGCGTGTCTCGTGTTGTGTGGTCGACCTGGAAGCTTGCAGTGGAAATGGCGTGGGCCAAGCACAGCAACGTGGGACATTGAACGATGCGCGGGGTGAGGCTGTTCACAACTTACGTTCCGGGCTTCTGGTCCGTGAAGGACGCGAACTGAACCTCCTTGATGCTCATACTGACAGGATAGAATCTAGGTATTTGGCTGTTAAAGTGAGGAACAGAATTGGCTATCAGTGAATGATCGACGAGGAGGAAGTGGGACAGCAGTGGGAGGGTGCTGGGCGATAAATAGGAGGCGGTATGCCTGTCACTTCAGGAGCTTGCGGTCTGGCCGATGAGCTCCCCCCCAATGGAAGGTGGGGTCTTCGCAGGGACGTCATTGCCACAGACCCAATTAGACAAGTTGCGGTGCGGGCGTGGCGTGGGGCAGGACGGCATTCGGGCGAGTATTGGGCAGGGGGGTGGTTGAGCTCAGTGTTCTCTCATCACTGTTTTGCGAGCTCGATGTCACACTGTAGAGTGTAATCTTTTAGAGGCAGCACTCATGATCAGTCGGCATTTCTAGCGAGAGCATCTATCTACCTAGATGATGTCTCTCTGATGCCATCCGTGTGCCTCTCTGTGGGCATACGTGAGTGCAGCTGTGCTGTGGTTGAAGGCAGCTCGTACGTGCGCACGGATGCGTGCCCCTCGTCGTTGAATGGTAGATACTGTACGCACTGCACACTGTGGGAATTGCTCGCACATGCAACTTCGTATTTCACAGATTAACTCGGCGGGAGTAACCCATCTAACCATTGAACCCTCCATCCCAAACGTTGGGATGCCGTGAGAGATTTCCAGCAGGATCTTTTGTTGGCGGCCCTGGAATATTTCGCGTCTGCGTTGCAGTCGGCCTAGTGGTCGCTTCATTTCTCGTCGCGTTGGAGAAAAAGCCCTGTCGGCCGCTACGACTTGGTTGTAACCCGCCATTTCAGCCCTGCTGATTCCCTCCGGTCATGGTCCCGGCCGCTTTAGTCTCACACCATGATAGATATGATAAGAGGGAGAGCCTCTCTCAACTTTCGCTGGGTAGAAGGGGTGGTCACTACCTATGTGGCTCACTGAGATTTGCCTGAGAGGAGCTGCAGATGAGCTCCGCGTCCAGCTCATACGGTGCCTTTTTATTTTCGTTTCCTCTCAAAGATGGCCTCCTTGTAGAACCTGGCCTCCTCGATGCTCTCCAGAATGTCATCCTTGGCCTTGTGCAGCGTCTTCTTGGCCGGTGCTTTCGCCGTCACCTCTGGCAGCCACCTCCTCGCTGCCTCCTTCAGGCTGCTGACGTCGAGGATCCGGTAGTGCAGGTGGTCCACGACCTTCCGGTACGGCTCCCGGTTTAGAAATGCGCGGTCGGCGTGGACGCTGTTGCCGGCGAGGATGCCTGTGCGCGGTTCGGGGACATGCTTCTTGATGTAGGCCAGCAGCCCGTCTGCAGCTTGCTCTGGGGTGACGTCCGAAGCGACGACGGCCGCTGTGAGTCCCGTCTTAGCATGAGTTCGTGTGCACCACTCATCCATCTGATCCATGCGCGCCTGGGGCTGGTGGACGACTGTCCCCCAGCCCTCTGCGTCGGCCAGTACGAGGTTGCCGTTGGTGATCAAGCAGTATATCTCGATGATCTCGTCATTGTTGTAGTCCAGACCGGTCATCTGCACGCTTTGTCAGTATCGATGCTGCCAAGAACACGGCAATACGAGCCATTGCACGACAGGCGGTGTTGTCTTCACCTCACAGTCGATCCAGACCAATGGAGCAGCATTTTGCGCAGCCATTCTCTGCCTGAAAGAAAGGGCCGCCCGATGTGTGACAGAAAAGTAACGGGCCTCTCCAGGCTGGCGGAGCGTATGCTTGCTCTGGAGGGGCTGGGGACAAAGTAACGTTGTATGAGTCGACACCCTGCACCAGGGAAGAAGTGCTCTGGCAATCGAGCCCTTTGCCTTTGGGCAGCAACTGAGAAAGTGCTTGCCGGTGACGGTGACGGGAGTGGCCGCGCTGAAGGCCATGAATCCTCTGTGAAGGTCTCTCACATGCAAGGCTGAGGAGAAAGGCGAATCAGCGAGCTTGCATTACTGCTTAAAATATGATTAGCGATTGCTGCCGGCCATGGGGAACGGAACCGGGACTAAATGGACCATGCACCGCTCGGCTCTCCGTCCATCCTCCGCCCAGGAACAGGACGCCCAAGGATGGGAAAAGCGGGCCGGCAGGATAAAACACCTGCCGAACGACAATCTAAATTAGGCCTGCTAGCACTGGCTTACCGGGGCCCGTCTGCTGTTAGACTACCTGTTACACAGTAGGTAGTTATCTCTCCCGGCTGCGTGGGTGACCGTTGGACTCGTTCGACTAACCCACGCGGACGGACGGGCTACTACCACCCTCTGGGAATAGGTCGGCGGCACTTCCTTTCAAATACGAAGGATGGCTTCCTTTCACTCCTCTCATACCTCTCTGACATAGAACATATCCGTACCGCAGTCGTTATCGTGATTCCTTTTCCTCCTCACGCATGCCTCACTTGCATAAAGAGTGAGAAGTCTCACCTCTCTGTTCCCCTCCACCTTCTCCGTATTTCCCTTGGTATCCTTTCCTTCTAAACTCACAACACCACGGCCGTCCTCTTCACCATGGGCAAGCAGGAAGACTCACCGCCCATGCGGCCAGTGCTCGCTGAGCCCGGCCCGGTCGTCGCAACGGACAAGGAAGTCACCATCCAGTCCCCAACCCGCCCACCCCCATCGGTCTCCCCACCGCGACTGCTGGTCATCGGCGGCGGGTCCCGGGGCCAGGTCTACGCGCACTTCACCCAGCTCGCCACCAACGGCCTCGTCGCCGCCGTCGCCGAGCCGCACGCCTTCAAGCGCGCCCAGTTCGGCCAGAAGTACGTCTGGGGCAGCCACCGCGGCCCGTCCGAGGGCGAGGAGTTCGAGTCATGGACCGACTTCATCGCCTATGAGAAGGACAGGAGGCGGCGCGCGGCCGCGGGCGAGGCCGGCGTGCCCCCGGGCGTCGACGGCGTCTACGTGTGCGTCCTGGACGAGATGCACAGGGAGGTGGTCATCGCGCTGGCCGAGCTGCGCGGCCTGCACATCATGTGCGAGAAGCCCCTGGCCACGAGGCTGGACGACTGCGTCGAGATGTACCGCGCCCTGAGGGCCAACGTCGACGACAGCGGCGAGCGCCGCATCTTCTCCATCGGCCACGTGCTGCGCTACAGCCCGCACAACATGGTGCTGCGGAAGCTGCTGCTCGAGGACAGGGTCGTCGGGGACGTGCTCTCCGTGGTGCACACCGAGCCGGTCGGCTGGTGGCATTTCACGCACAGCTATGTGAGGGGCAACTGGAGGAGGGAGGACACCTCGGCCCCGAGTCTGCTCACAAAGAGCTGCCACGACATCGATGTGCTGCTCTGGCTGCTTTGCTCGCCGGTCAAGTACGAGGACGGGGACGAGAAGGCGCTGCCACACCTTCCATCGACAGTGACAAGCAGCGGGAGGTTACAGTACTTCCGGAAGAACCGCAAGCCAGTGGGTGCTGGCGACGCTACAAACTGCCTGAAGTGCCCCGTCGAGGAGACCTGCAAGTACTCCGCGAAGCGCATCTACACCAGCGACAAACCCTTCATGGGTCTGGACACGGGAAACACCAGCTGGCCGGTGAACGTTGTACTGCCCGAGATAGAGGACATGGGAGATAGCGATAAGGTGCGTGGGGCGCTCATGGCGAGATTGGCTGAAGATTACGGCCCGGATATGCAGGACTCGGAGATTGCGAAGCGCAATTGGTTCGGGAGGTGCGTCTACGAGAGCGACAACGACGTTGCCGATGAACAGGTTGTGACCATCACCTGGGACGACGACCCCCCGTCGCCGCAGGACGGTATCAGCCCAATGGCGGACCAGCTGGGCGGCCGGGGCTCGAAGCAGGCAACCTTCCATATGGTGGCCCAGACCAAGCGGCAGTGTGAACGTTTCACCAGGATCTACGGCACGCATGGAGAGATCTATGCAGACTCGTACACCATCACGGTCGAGGACTTTAACACGGGGAAGACTACCACGCACACGCCGCGCATGGAGAGCCTGGGCCACGGGGGCGGCGACCTGGGGCTGACGAGGAAGTTCGTCGAGGCCATAGACCTGGTCAAGAACCACAGGGAGGAGGGCTGGACGTGTGAGAAGGCGCAGCAGGAGGTCATCAGATGCACCCTGGATGAGGTGATCAGAAGCCATGCAATGGTCTTCTGCGCAGAGGAAGCGAAGACGGGCAGGAAGGTCGTAGACTGGGCCAAGTGGTGGGCTGAAGAAGTCGAAGGCAAGCTCGAGGGGAAGTAATTTAGATATTGGCAGGCGTTGTTGATTTATCGAATTATTCTACAAATGACAACATTGAGCACAGCCTCGAGTGCGTATTGACATGAGATGGCAAGCTACTCTGCCACAAGTCTCGGGGCAGATCCGATGTCCTGGTTCCGGTCCAAAACTGTTCAAGCTCCAAGATCGGCCTGGTGATTCCGATGCATATTCTATGCTTGGAACTCAATTCCCGTTGTAAGTTTTGTTGTAGTACGGTAGAATGACCAGGCACACACACACATTTGACTACATTTTCGATTTCGAGTCGCACTTTTTGTCGCATTTCAAATATTCCTCAGGTAAAGTAAGCCCCGCCAAGTTCAAATGAAACTGAAATGTATTGCGAGAGAATAAGTAGTACTACATGTAAATAAATCACCTGGACAGGACCTTGCACTCCCTACCATCACGCCCTCTTCCCACGAACATCCCAAACAACCGCAAAGTTTCCCACAAGCACTCTGTCAACTTGATCGAAACAGAGCAAAAACAAAAGCAGAATGTATCATCCATTCCTACTTAGGACATGCTGTCGCAGGTGGTACACCCTCCGTAGTGCTGCGAGGGGTTGGGTACTTGCGCCCGCAGACAACCATGTAGGAGCCCAGGCCTATAGGCTCGTCGAAGCAATTCTCAACGCCCTTCGACAGGGTTTGTTGGTTTACCGTGCAATTTCCATCGTTGTACACGTATACTTTTTTCAACATGGTCAGCACCGCGGCGGACGAAATAATGACTGGGCTCTGTTGCTGTGGGGAAGGAACTCACCAACGCAGCCGGAAATGATGCTCGTGGTGAAGGCTGACTGGATGTTGGTTGGGAAAGGAGGGTCGAAGGCGTAACAGACGCTGTCCGATGTCTGCCTCAGGGTGTAGGCCTGTTGTTGGTGCTGGTGACAACCCGGCAGTCCAAATGCGACGAAGTCGGCGATGGGAGGGTTGGTATCTCCAGCCGCGGTGCAAATTGTGAGAGCACCAGCGAGCAAGATACGGTAGACTTTCATGGTGATTATGAACCAGATGTTATGATCACTTGGTGTGGAGGTTGATATTGGTTTTACTCGGGCCCTGTTGATCGGAAGAGTAAACCGTAACGATGATGCTCTTGAAATCGTTCGGTCTCAGCTTAAGGAGTTGGGTCAATTCGTGATATTTATACTTTTGCTTCAGCCAGATTACAGGCCTTGGTGAAATATCAAGTCTAGAGCAAATCAATAGTATCTTTACCGTCGGGTCCAACATGTTCAGCCAACACCGCTGCCAAAAGTGTTGGGATCGTCTTCATGCGAATTCCATATGTGAGTAAGTACATGGTCACTTTATGGTGTCATACAAGAGTGAAATACCCGGCCGTGATCATCCTCTTCTCCACCTGGTACACAAAGGCCAGCCGATCTCGAACCAGTGTCGTCCTACCTATGTTACCGATTTCCAGGTTGAGGGTGAAAATATGCGAACTGGAAAGTTCTCGGCTCTCTCGCCGAAGGCACTTCATCATAGTGAGCCTCTTGATACTGTGCACATCGTGTGATAGAGGACCGGCAACTTGCATACGCACGCAAGCCAGATCCACAAATCCCATTTGCTACCAATTCAAAGTTGCTCATAGCTACACAAGCATCACATGGGCCGAGGCGTCTACCATCTTCCTGGCAGCTCCTCTCAATGCCGCTCTCGCCACCCTGCATCCGCCTTCGTCTGTCCAAGGTGCGACGGTTGTGACTTCTCAAATTCCACCAAGCTGGATACCATTACTTCGTCACCGCCATACGCCGAATTTCTCTGGACGGATCTGCGCCGCTCTGCCTGATCGTGTTGTACGTGTTGCACAGGGAGACAGCCGAGCAGCTCTGGCTACGCATGCCAGTCGTACGGTCCTCCTGCCCACAGTCGAGCCATGATAACAAGAACATCACCTGGATAGGTTCAGCCTCATTCGGGGACCGACCGTTATCTTGTGCACAGTATGCAAAGCTGATTAATGGCCGATGTGGATTGTCCAGTCTATCGCCACCCGGAACTCGGGTTTGGGCGACGGTGTGGCCAATGCCAATTCGGGATGTCTTGAGCGTCACGGCTCAGCAAACAACATGATTCCTCGAGGCTGTGACAACACTTATCGACAACTGCCGAAAATGTTCTCATACATGTTGATATCATCCTGATGAGCCCACAAAGCCTGAAGGTCTCCGGAGGGCCACTCCGCCTCTGACACATTGTGTATCGGACAGATTGCGCGGGAATTGCGAATGGAGGAAGCAGGCGTATCAGAAATGACTTCATATCACCGAAAGCGATGAGTGTGAGGAGGGTGGTTGCCCACCTGACCCCAAAACATGCCGGTTCTGGTCTGGCAAGCGACGGTATCCAACACAGCCTGCATTTGTGTGGATGGAGCTACCCATATGTGCCCACACACATGGCACACATAGATATCTAGCACCGTAGTTCACAGAGGCACCGGGTAGCCGCCTAAGCAGCGACGACCTCGACCGTCCTCCTGACCGGCTCGACCTTGTCCCTGCCGACGTGCGTCCGGATCTCGATGTCGAACCTGCCCACCTTCTCGACCTTGTCCACGCCCTCTGCGAGCCCAAGCATAATGATATCCTCGGGCTGGACGTGAATCCGCGAGGCCTCCGGGTCCAGCAGCATCTTGTCCTTGATGTAGGCCGCCACGTCGCGCAGCGTCACCGAGCCGTGGATCTCCTTGGCCTTCTCGGCCTCCTCCTCGGCGCGCTTGCGCTGCTTCTCTGCCTCTTCCTCCGCCGCCCTGCGCTCCGCCTCGGCCTCCTCAGGGGTCTTCTCCGGCTCTGGGGCCTTCTGGGCCTCGAGCATCTTGGCCCGGCGCCTCTCGAGGGGCGAGAGGAGGCGGTGCTGCTCTGACTCGTCGGCTTGCGATGGCTTGGGGGTACCTCCGGCGCTGACAATCGACGGGATGTGTTTCAGATGCCGTTCGAAGATGATGATCTCAGGAATCATGGTGGTGAGAAGCTCGAGGGCACGGTTGGGCTGTAGGTAGAGAGTAGTCCCGTTAGCAAGGTGTCATCCAGGGACAACAGCCAATACACCTTCGTAGATACCCATGGGGTACTTACAGCGACATGCTCAATCTCCACAACGGGTGTATGGCTAGGCGACTCGAGAGCCGGTTGTTTGGCCGCGGCGCCGAGGGCGACAGCGCCCTTGGGTAGGCCCGCGACCGCCTCGACAGCATCGTCGACAATATCCTCTTCGTACTCAATCTGCATTCCAAACATGGGGTCGCGCTCGCCAACGTCGTTTTTGGTCAGGCCGAGCTCCTTCATGCGGGTATCTGTCATGAACTCGGCCTGCTTCGTGGGGTACCAGATGTTGCGCATCCTGCCTCGTTCTGTTCGGAAGATGGCGCCTGTGGATGAAATTGTTTAGTATAAGCTGCCCCGGCTCGGGCCCTGCAGATGCATCGTATTGCTCACTGACCTTCTCTGCCAAACCCTTTCATGTCGACCAGCAGTCGCACGATGACGCCCGAGTCCTTTGGCCTGTCGCTCTTCTTCCGCATCTGCCTGAAGAGCGGGGTGACAGACGCGCTGCCGACCTGTGTTGTCCTCCTGAGGCACGCCAGGCATGGTGCCCTGGTTAATAATGGCGACGCCATGGCAAAGGGGTTGACGGGGCGCGGGTGTATCTCTGCCCAGCAATCAATCCAATTGGGGATCCGCCGAAGTGGTCAACCGCAAGTCGCGCGACAGATATTTTGGAGTCGAGCTCCCCGACAGCTTGAATTGGGCGAATCGGCAAGCTTGCCGAGGGCTCCGCACTCCAACCTTAATCCCTGAGCCGCACTTTAACGACGACTGCAGCATCTAGTCCATGCCAGTTACTTCTCCGGCACAACTGGTCTCTTTCTCTAAGCCAGTGGGTAACCACGATGTCTCCAATTATTTCCTCAAGTGGACATCCAGATGCTGTATTCGAGTGGCAGACTTTACGTGAAAACGAGTTCTCCACCCCCGTAGAAGTCAACATTCATGCTCGACCAAACTCCAGACGCCTCGTCCCGTCATCATCGCAGCCGAATCATCCTTGACTTGTACTGACCCCTACCCAGATCCCTTATGACCTCCCCATCCATGATTCCAGATACGTACGACTCACCAATGATCACCATATGATCTCCCACAGCCCTCATTATCAGAGGCACGGAGCAGCCCTTGACCACAACCACTCGGTCATTAAGTTGGATCTCCGGGACCCCGAGACCCATCCTTTTCTTCCTTGTGATGAAGAATCGCCGTCCCATCACGGCCCTTGTTACTGTGTCCACGAAGTCTCCGGTCACCTGCGATCCGCCTACGAAGTCCTGCAGATTATCCCGGTATTTCGCCCAGCTTTTTGATAATTCCTGCTGTGAGTTCGACTTGGCACCGGACGTCGAGATGATTATGCCGTTGTGGTTGGGGCTCGGCCTTCTTCGGCCAGCTATGGATACTCTGCCCGCCACAATTGTGTCCCAGAAAGCCGGTGGTGTTACCTCTCCGAAGTTGTTTTTCGATGTTAGGTGTTGCCCGGCGATGTACTTCCAGCGTTGCAGCGTCGGCAGGCTTTCCTGTGCTGGAGATGTAATGGCACCGCCGAAAAAGTCCACCTTATCCACAACGATGCCCTCAACCTGAAGCACAAAAGGGAACTCCTCCATCTTCACAACGGCCAACGCATCACTCCCAGCCCGGTAGGACGCCCCATCCTCGCCCTCGCTATTAAGAGCTCGCAGGCCTTTCGACACGCGCCAATCTGGTAACCAGGAAGGAATATCGCCCTGCGACCCCTCCAGCTTGAGCTCTAACGCCGTGGGTGCCAATCGAGACAGGCGGCCAGAGGATATGATGTCCAGGCTGCGCCTCCTGGTTACGAGAAAACGAACCAAGTCCAAGAAGACTGCCCTTGTGGACTTGTCATAATCGGGAACTATATCCTCCGGGGAGATGTCGCACGATACTCCTAGTAGCGCATACAACTTGTCTCGCATGTCAGTCGCTTCATAGTCCTTGGTACACTGCAAATACTTCGCAAGGCCCATTGTGCCGCGAGCCTGGCGGAAGTCATCCAGGGCGGTGAAGTTCCGGTAGCCGCTGCTCCTCAGGAGACGCGATCTTGCCTCAGAAGAAAACTCCTTCCTTCTGATCATGTCGCACACGCGCCGGACGAGGCTCCACGGCACAATGTACCTGCCGCAGAAAATGACCAGCTCGCGGGCTGCGACGACCTCCTGGACGATCCATATGCGCTTCCACCAACGCCGCAGGAAGATATCGGACAGCCCTATCAGGGTTGATTCGTTGTGCTCCAGGATGTTGGTATTAGCCGGCATCATATGATAGTCGATCATCATATCCATGGCCGCTTGGGATGCTACACTGTCCGGCCCAAGCCAAACAACGACTGAGGCCGCGTTCGAGTAGATGTGCTTCATCATATGGACTTGGTGGTTCCGCTCTCTAACATTTTCCTGGTTGATGCAAATGGAATCCACCCACAAAACTCGAGCAGACGCCATATCTCTTAACTTCAGCAAGGCCGAATTGAGGTTTTTGCCTATGCGCATTGCGCAATGCCCAATCTGGATCGAATGTGGTTTTTCTTGGCTGTCCCAGGTATACGATAACGCGTCATAGTCATTGTTCCAGTAGGGTTTTCGTGGGCAGACAAATCCGGGTGAAGACACCTGCACTTCGACCAGCCTGATACGGCGGTCGTTAGCACTTCAGTGACGCCGATTAAGCTTGTTTCTGATTAGCATACCTCCTTATACCGTTTTTGTTCACATATTTTCGCTCAAGCTTGGTCTCTTTAAAGTGCCGCCATTGCCACTGGGCGTTGAACTCGCTAGACACCGGAGGAGCAGC
Organism: Diaporthe humulicola; assembly: GCA_038088545.1. Lineage (NCBI taxonomy): Eukaryota > Fungi > Ascomycota > Sordariomycetes > Diaporthales > Diaporthaceae > Diaporthe > Diaporthe humulicola. The sequence goes on along the minus strand of JBBWSL010000025.1, from coordinate 138,391 downwards.
AGCCGCAGGCGTAGACCCGTTACTTGACAGTTTGATAGTTCTTAGGGACCCACGTAATGGGGCCGTAATGTCCTGAGAGGGTTCGAGCCTGAGGACTCTGATTTGATCAGGACCGGTCAGAGGGGTGTATGGGAATTCAGACATTCTGCTCTTTCCAGCGGACAAAACGGAAAAGAAGAGTCACTCGGTCGATTGCAGCTACGGCATGCTCAAGGCGTCAGAGTACTTTCATATGTATGAACTCGACAGAGCAAGGCTGGCAGAGGCCTCCTTTTGGCCAATCGGATGCAGACACACGGTATACCATCAAATGCTGCAGTTACGGCAATAGCGACAGCTCCTATGGAGCGTTGACACCCAATGCAGCGCCTGAAGCATACTTGGGCCATCACCTGATGTAAGTCTGCTCAAGTGCTGACCACCCGCATGCACAGCCCGTGGCAGAGTAACATCACTTAAAGCATTACAGCGAAAATTAATTGCCCAACTCCCGAGGCTCACAAAAGGCTACCGTCTGCTGGATAACGGTTGAATGCCTCTAGGTAGGTACCCGAGCCAGAACGCGACGACATTCCCCACGCGTCGTAGCCAGGTATTAATGAGCTCCGGCCTCGCTTCGTAGCAGGCGATCCCTTCGACGGCTCCAGGGCCTCGAAGTGGCGGCGGTACAATAATTCGCTTCTATCAATTTCAAGACGTGCGGGGTCAAGTGCTGTGCAGACGACTTAGCTACATACGCAAACCGGTGTTGTGCTGTCAGCTTTGAATTTATATCTCGATTTGTGTTGGAGGCAGATTGAATTCACAGTATAGTGAAACAGTGTCCAACAACTTGTAAGTCCAAGCCCCAGCATTCAATTATACATTATTTAGATTTTGTCTGCCAAAATCCGAAGTTCTCTCGAGCTGTTCCTTGCGTCGAGAGGTGCTAGCACTTAGCAGTTCGATGTCGAGATATTCACCTCCTGCTTTCGATTATGCCGAATCTGCCGTTCACCCGAAACTCGTCCAACCAGGTGGATAAATCCTCGACTACACCGTCCACAATCCCATCGTCAATGACGCCGCCTTGCCAGTTTAAGGTCAGAGTAACGTCGCCCCCTTCCACGCCAGTGACATTGACCCCGAACCCAGGGCCAGCGAGGGCGGCTGGCTGGGTGAAGAACGACCGTCGGATATCCCAGACTCCCAGGCTCTGATAGTCGTCGGAGGCCCCTTTTATGAGGCCGATATTAGAAACCTCCCAGGTGGTGCCGCGCTGCTTCCCGATCTTTCCCTCCCACCAATTCTGCCAGTCCGTCACGTAGTCCATCAGGCCGGCGACATCGTCATTTGGCAACGAGGCGAGCTTCGTCTTCATCTCGGCTCGCCAAGTCGCCGCTAGGGGCCACACGAGGTCCTCCTCAAGGCCCTTGTCCGTCTCGCTGAGCCTACGCCGCAGGTCTGCGACCGTCTCTGCGTCCCATAACTTGTTGGAGGTGGTGTTGAGGACCGACAGTAATTTTGAAAGGTCCAAATCACTACCAGGTGGCAACTTCGCCCAGGGTACCAAACCGATCGGGGTTTGGCTCGAGAATGCAGGCGCAACTTCGGCGGGGACGCGCCTGGAGACAGACACTAGGACGAGCACGTGGATGATTGCAGTGAGTGTAGCGCCATGAGCTCTGCATGCTGCGACGAGGCTTGGAACGACCTCTTCATTGATCGAAATGAGACGAAGGCTGAGCTTGTGTGGCTCCAGGGTGATCACTTTCCCCGTCCATGGCTCAACCGGCGGCTTCGGTTTGAGCCAAGAAGGTCCGAATTCTTTCCACAAGGTTTTAAAGAAGAATATCCAGCTGATTCTGAACTGAATGAGCTCCTGCTGGGGCGGTGCGAGGACGGGAGGTTGGTCAAAGCTGAGAATGTGGTTCTTCAGCTCCGCGGGCGGGCCAGAGTGGGAGTCGGTAAGGTCCTGGTTGAGCTCACGCAACAGTTCGGTGTGGAAGACCATGGTGCTCTTCCCGTCCGCGAGGGCGTGATGCGTCGCGAAGATCATGTCAAGCCTTATCTGACCCCAATCCGAGATGCAATTCTGGACGACGAGGAGCTTCCACGGCGGACGGGTCGGAACGTCCGGCCACAGCTGCTCCAGCCTGTTCTTGGTCACTTCCAGGACCCGCGCGTCGTATTGTGCCTGGCTACCCTCCGTCACGGTCTCCCACTCGATGAAGTCCGTCAGGCTCATGGACGGCACGCTCACGAAGCTGGCCTGGTTGGTATTCTCCTTGATGATGCCGACCCTCAGCCCGCCCACGCGGAGGATCAGACGGGCCAGTGCCTCTTCCACGAGGGCTTGTGGCGGGCGGCCGTGTAGGCCCGAGTCGGAAATCACGTATCGGCATGAGTTTGCAATCCCTGTATAGAGGCCCATTGCGTGCCTCGACGTGGACCAATGCTCGCTTGAGGTGGTCAGTCATTGAGAACATTGAAGCACGCGAGAATTTGTTATTGCCTACCTCGTACCACATTGCCTGACCTCCTTTGGCTCCATTTTGTTGATCGATCGAGGAGCTGTGATGAATTTTATGAACACAATGTCATGAACGGAAATGGAAAAAAACCACAGCACCACTTACCATGTAGTGCACAGGAAAGATACTGGCCGGCTTGCCATCATGATCTGGTGGTTGGTCCCTGCGGCCAGCGCAGGGATGCTAACCCACACCAAACCGGAACCAGCAACCCTGGGCTTACATGCATCAACCAACCATCCACATGGGTCTACAATCAAGTTTCTTGACACTGACAAAAGGAAGGTGCTATAGTCGACGGATTGTTCTGTGAGCAATATTCCAAGAAGCTGGGCAGTTTTTGACAATCCGCAGCTGTTAGGCTGGGCCATAAAAGTGGCCACTAGACCGCAGCAAAACGGTCCCTTCCAAAGCAAAACAGTATACTCATATGAATGGTAGCTGGTGGTGTGGTAACTATGGCATCCGCTTGACTTTTTAGTAACAGGCCACTTCAATGAGCATCTATATACTAGGTTGAAGACATAGATCATTTAGTCTCCTTCAATGTTCTTTCTCTCTTCTAATCCTGAGTAGCCTAACCCCACAACTCTCCGAGTCCAAGGTCGTCGACGCTCTCAACAAAGTCCGAACACGTTTGTTCCGAGTCGATTTCCTCCTTCTCTTTCTTCTGCTTTCTAAGAACCTTTTTTTGCTCGATTACGGCGGCCGATGCCGCTTCTAGGGACTCTAAAAGTTCGGAAGCGGTTCGCGAAGCAGTGAGCTGGGGATTAAATTCGGAGATTGCGTCCCAGAATTGTCCATTGCCTGCCGAAGACCCGTTTGTCTGTTCGATGAATTGATCCAGCTCGTCGAGACTGGGAAGACAAATATAGCCTTCCTCCTTCTTTCCTCCATGAATCCCGATGGCCGACGGGCCGTGTCTCGAGAAGGAATCAGCTAGCTGCCGCATGGTTAAAGCCGAACCCCCGTTGTTGAGTCTCACCCGTGCTCTGAAGGGATAAGATTCTATTGGTCTTGGCCGGCCTGAGAACTGATTCTTGGCCTTCATGTGTCGACGTGCGACTCTGCCGGTGCCTACCCACTTGCGCACCGGTCGCCGGTCGATCTCCAGTGTGGCATCTAGCGAGAGGGCGAGCAAGTTGACGAGCAGCGCGATAATGCGGAGGGCATCGGTTCCAGCGCTGTGTGCCATCCGATTTGGTAGAATCGCTTGATTATCACCCTCAAAGCCGAATGCGATGAGCGATTCGCGCATGCTTGGGCTGCGGTTGGTGCACGATGAGACATCCTTGATAATCTCCTGAAGGTCGACCCAAGATGAGACATGCTCTGTGATACCCAGATACGTGCTCGACATGACACGAAACTCGAAAGCCAGGTCAAAACCAATCAGAGTGAGGGATGCCTGCGGACCCAGCGCATCGCGGAATGACTGGAATAAACGCTGCGGCGTCTCGTGGACAGCGTCGGGCTCGACGATGTGGGTTGGCCCAAAGATGAAGGATTCGCGCTTCATTCCCCGGCCTTGTTCCCTGCCAGCGACCCGGATATTACTCACTTGTATTGGATGGAGGGCCTGAAGCGAGTCCAGGTTCCTGGGAGGGCCTTGCAGCGCCTCAATGTCGATAGGCGGGATGAATGCGATACCGATTTCGACCATATCAGTGAGGCTGTTGCCCCATGGCTCAGCGTCGATGGCAACAAACCCCCCGGCTTGTTGTTTTAGCGAGCAGAGGTTGGTCATGTTGCTACGCCACAGGTTGTGCCAGCGGCTGACTTTGAGGAATGGACAGCCGTCGGAATACCTCATTTCCGCCGTGCTGAAGTATGTGCATAAGATTGACTGACAATCGATTGTAAAAGGCTGCAGGTCTCGAAGGAAAAAGGATCGGTTGCAATAAAGAAGTGGGTTGGTGCTAGATCAAACGAGTGCGTGTTTGGGATTTCAAGCCAAACTGCTATGTACCCAGGTAGAGTACTCATCTAGCCAACATAGCGCGTAGTATACGGTTCGTTCAGACCGTCTCTTTCCCGTGCCCCGTCGGGCGACGCCTAAACGGAAGTTACGGTCTTGATCCCCAGTAGGGTCTTCGAGAAACAAGCAGTCTTCAGATAAGCCAGTCTCCAGATTTTAGATCTTAAGCTTAGACTTCTGAGACGGTAGGCTCACCTACTACTGACGAAGTGTACCGCTCTGCCAAAAGATACTAATATTCGAACACGCATATACGAATATCTCAGTAGTATATAAGCTCCCATTCCGTCACAACTTCGGCATAAGAAGTGGTAGATACAGATTTCCTCTCCTATTAATTTAGTAATATTACTTTAAAGTTAAGAGCTTCTAACTATCCCGACGATACTATTTTAACTCTGCCCTAAATAACTTTACTACCTAATTAACTTCTTTCCCCTAGAGGAAGGAATATTCTAAGTAGGGAAAAGGAGGTCTTTCCAAATAAAGGAAGGTCTTCTCCTTAGAGATAGTCTTAAAAGCCGAAAGGGTCTTAGAGGAATCAATAGTAAATTTTTATACATATTGCCCAACGGTGCGTCAGAAATGGAATAAGTATTGGCCTTTCTGGCATAGAGAAGTCGGGAATTTGGATACAGTAGGGCCCCTCTTGCTGTGCCACCCGCAGGCTACAGAAGTCGAAATCCTAGTCGAAGCCCATTCACCGGCCCGGCGGCTAATTCTGCAACCAGGGTAGCCTTCAAGGATCGGTTGTGGTTGAAATCACAACCACCCATCTCGGCGAGACGACAAGAAACTTTTCTCCTAGCTATTCGACAATCAACCAAAACTAACCTTATAACAATACCGTGAGCTGATGAGCAATATCCGTAGACCAGGGTTCACTTGAGTCGTCAACAAAGATCTACCATCTTGACCAGCCGCTTGTCTTTTCCCGAAATATACGGTACTTCAGGCTTAGGACCGAAGCGTCCGGATTTGAGCAAGGATTCCCAGCCGCCATCATATGATTCATCTGGAGTAGTAACACCCTCAACTGCTTCACCTTCCATCATATTGTGTATATATACCGGGGACACAACAACATGTTGGGTACCTCTTGGTCGGAGAATCATCGGTGTTGGGCAGCCAAATATGATCCAGATTTCGTCGTCCGGTGTCACGTTTGCATTGCCCTCCACAATAGCAAAATCGCCACTAGTGCAGGTTCCAAAGCAACCTGATCTCAACGTCTGATCCAACAAAACAACGAAGTGACTGAATCGTTGGCAATGGTCGATCCCTTTCTGCGTTCTGACTGACAGCTGACATAAATCTAGCTGACCGATTGGAGACTGCTTGACCTTGCGGAACCCCTGCAGGCAGTTGATTGAGTCCATCCATTGGTCATTAGCATTCGGGTAGGAACAGGTTGTATGGGATAAAAGGTCTCGGATTCGAAGACCAGGTGTGATAGAAGCGTAGTACAAGAGAACCGCCATGTACAGAGTGTTCTCCAGTTCACTAAAATAGAGTCTGTCCATCCGGTGTTCCATGATAGCAGGGCCGGTCAATACATGGGCCAACTTCGTAACGTTATCCTCGACTTCTGCGGCTGACATAGTAGCCGTGAGAACCAAGCTCGAGATCGTCGAAAGTGGGCAGAGTGAGTTGTCGACACCGCACAGTAACTGATCAATACCGTCGAGTACAAAACCCCTGGCGTGGAAGACTCCGTCCCGGACGTTATGTAAAGGATATGTATACATTGGCAGGTCTCCGGATGCATGATAGTCTGCCAAGAAATAACCGGCACTGCATGGCGGATTCCAGTTGGGGGCCCAGGAAGGCAGACCGCGGACCGTTGGGTCGGGAGTCCTCAGGAGCTTCGCTTGGGGCATAAACTGTAGGCTGTTGCACTTGAAAGGAAGGATCGAAGCTATCCATGTATACAAATCCGCAAGTGACCTGCTGTAGTCCATGGGCTCGCCGTCCTCGTCGAAGTCGATTGCTAGGCTCATCGTGGCTACAACCCTGTCTCTGGCGTCCGTAACCTGGAGCGATTGTGCGTATCGAAGCATCCCTAGTAGGTTGATGGGGTTAGATCCGACAGAGAGACCCCATGCTCTGTAATCCAGTGCCCATGCTGCAACGGGTTGGCGGAGCTTGGAAATTGGTTTGAGATTCCTGACGTCCACGGGGCCTTGATGCTTGATCATGCGCCGCCAAATCTCAAGCCTTCTCGAGAAGGTCGTGCGGATTTTCATACTCTCTCCGAGCTTGAACCAGTCATCTCCTGCGCCAAAGAGCCGTTGTCCCTTGATCGCCCGCCGGAAGACCTGCGTCTGAAAGGACAATAGCTTTTCCCCCGGGAATTTTGCACCGCGGCATATGAACTCCAACTTCGGAGCAAAAACCAGTTCTTGCTGGACCCAGAGTCTATCCCAGTACGCATTGCGTAGAAGTGGGACTATAGGCGTCCAGAAACTCGGATCATCACCCAGATCATCGACCTCATCGCCATCCTTGAGGCTCATCAGTCTTTTGACGCTGGGGGCGTCACATAGTGTTTCCACGTCAAGCCAGACTTGTACAGACCTGGCCCTGGAATAAATCTCTTTCATCATGGAGACTTGGTTGCCCCGCTCCTTTCTGTCCTTCTGGTTGATACATACTGCATCGGCCCATAATTGTCTGGTTCCATTCTGTAGCCGTAGGTGCTGCAGTGCATTGTAGAGAGAAACGGTGATAGGGAACGCATGATCGCTGTCAAGCGTGATATTTCGCACGGCATTCGGGTCGCCCCATTGATAGGAGAGCGCATCATACTGTGGATTGGTCTCGATGGACCTGGCCACCAGGCGGCATTTTATCGGGTCGTCAAATGCCCCAGGCAGAAGCAGAAGGACACGAATCTCGCCAGTAACCACCATTTCATAGTTTCTGGTCGAACCAGTCACATATGCGACATCGGATCCTAGCAGCTCGGCTTCTGGGGGCGGGAAGGATCCATCTTTTTTGCGCAGTCGCCTGTCGCATTCCCGTAGTGGATGATACTGGTAATTGCCACGGAAATGTTCCATATCAATATGAAACTAGCGCACCTCAAGAAAAGTTCTCTGCAGATGTTTTGAAGACGCTGGCATGTGCGGGTATGCTGATAATAGTGGTTGAGTGAAAAAGACTCAGCCTGCGATTTTGTAAGATAGCCTTGGCCAAAGTCTCTGAGGGGAAGTCTGACACCCGATGAATGTATGGGATTGGTCGTGCTGGATCCTCACTTTATCCACTCCCAAGTAGCACAGGCATATGCATTCTTCCTGCATCATACTGAATCATGGTCGGGATGTACGATATAGGGACTCTCCTTCCAAGTCCAATACGTGTATGAAATATATAACCGCCTAGGTAGTATGTTGTGTATTCTATCACAACCTATGAAAATGATCTCATTCTTTTGCAACAACAGGCAGTTTCAAAGCTCTTCATAGACAAGACAAGGACAGAATTGATTTAGATCCCAGGCTAACTCACTGGGCTCATTTGTTTTCTCGGATAGTTGACCTCCAACACAAGACCCGAGTCATCAGCTCTGACATTATAGCACACAACCAAGATTGTATCACTGTATTACACTCACGGCACAGTACTAGTACTGGAGCAGGAGGCTTTCCAAGCTGGAAAAGCAGCTTTCAGGTGGCAATGTATTTACTCTGAAATATGTGCAGGGCAGTCTGCTCGTGCAGAAAGCCCATAATATGTACAACTAAACTCGCTCCATCCCCTATCACAATGACACCTCATTTGAGCTTTGGTCGGTTTAAGCCCGGGCCATGCGAGATCGGGACGTCCAGCCCATCACGGAACGCTTGCTCATCGCCTTGACAGACTCAGCGTAGTCATCGGTTCCGTTGTTCGGGTCCGCATCAGTGGGAGTGCAGGTAGGCTTGGTGCTAGCAGAACCGAGCTTGCCGTCGACAGCATAGTAGTGGTACCTGTGGTTCGGTCATCGGTCAGTAACAGTTCTCGAGATTCAATTGCATGGCATGACCGTCTGGAGAAAAGCTTACTTGTAGTCAGCAGCAGTGGCGTCGACCATGTTCTGAGCGGCGTCCTCAGTCCAGCCCATGATGCTAGATAAGTGTGTTAGTACCTAGTAAAGGGAAATCAACTCCAGAGGGGGAACTCACAAGTCACCGTGGCTAGACCAGGCGTTGCCACTGGCCAGCTTGATAGGCGCAGTGCCGCTCCACCCGTCGGGCAGGACCTTGCGCAGGTCGTAGCGGATGGAGAAGCGCAGCTGGGGCATGGACTTGGAGCCCTCGGGGCACCAGTTGGTGGTGCCGTAGTCGCGGCTCTTGTACGCCGTCTCGAGCGTGTCCTCGTTGACGCACTGGGGGAAATACAGCAGCGTCTGCAGGTGGGTGCTGCAGGTGGAGCTCGGGAAGCCGTTCTCGTCGGCCGAGATGCCGGAGTCGCCCTCGCACATCCACTCGACCTTCGCGTCGGCGGGGGAGTCCGAGGCGGAGGTCGCGGTGGCGGAGCCGGCGACCATCTTCAGGTCCTGCGGGATGGGGATCTCGGCTGGTGTCTCGCCCAGGTTGTAGTAGGCTGAGAAGCGCATGACGGGGACATAGTCGTATGTCTTGCCGTTGTCCTTGGTGTACAGGAGCGAAGGGACCCCTTGAGATGGGAAAGATCAGTATGGGAACGAGGCCGAGGCAAGGGCAAGAATATTAAATTCGGAACTCACAGTAGACGGAAAAGTCGTTGGGGTTGTCAGCGGTGGTGCAGCCCTTCTGCAGCTCCGCACTGCTTGTGGTTGAGGCAGTGACGGCATCAGAGCCAAAGAACGAGTGCATGTGTGATTTGCTGTATTCGCCCGGGAATACAATCGGGTCGACGTTCTTGTACAGGAAAGGCGAGGCAACATTGGCCTGCGTGTACGCATAGGCGGCTGGCGCAATGGTGCTGCCGGCAAGGGCGGCGCGAAGGAGAAGAGAAGGCATCTTGTTCGATCAACGAATGTATAATTTAGAAGAAAGAGAATGAGAGAACGTCTGCAGGTCAGATAGACAGAGACAGACAGAGACAAAGAACGATTAAAACCACGAGCGAACTACTGGACAAAAGCTTGAATTATCTTGTTGCTATCGGGGAGGAAGGCTTCACTTATATTGACCTTTCATGGCCGGTCGTCGCGCTCGCCCTGCTCACCCTGCCCCCTGCCAGCCCATCCTCCGGGATGAGATTCGCTTCGAGATCATCTCTGTTAACCGATCCAGGGCGCGCATAGAGATACAATCTCTATTCTCTTGGCAAAGTTCCGGCTTGTCCCACTTTACTTCCTGATGCTGCTAGTAAGGGAGAAAGAGCCGCCTGCTCCTCGCGGAGAAAAGCGGCGGGGATGCGAGAAAAGCGGAGAACACCAGAATGCACAGAGCTTGAGGGAAAGAAATACGGGATTTTTGGCACCTACCGGGGTTGTACCGAGGTGGGAACATGGAATCTGTAATGTGTAGCATTGCTAAGAGTCGTTTCGAAACATAGGGGGTGGAGCGCGGCTATATCTAGCCAGAAGGCCGCATGCGTGACGGCTCGCTTCGGACGATCCTCAACGCCGATGATCCTCATCCACCGCCAAGGTCCGAGTTCCGAGTTGCTTCTCATCTCGGACGGGGAATTCTTTGAGGCATCACGGATTTTTTTCCCTTGTCATATTCCCGAATCCAGGGGCAAGCATTCGCGGGACCTCGCTTAGGTCAATGACCACCGTCGCCTGCCTGTGTTCATGATGCTGAATTGAAGAAGGCTCACACTCGACTCGGAATACCTTCAATCAAATCCTGTAAGCGTCCTTCAGGTGACAACCCGGGAGAGGCTGCAGCATCTGAAACGAAGGGGGCCGCCAGCCACTAGGAAGTCCTCTCATTTTGATAACATACTGGGTACTTTGTTTTGGGAAAACAATCAAGCGCCAACGGAGTGCAGGGGCCCCCTAGCACTCAGGTCCGTAAAGAGAATGGGGCAGCAAAAAGGTGGGCCTGGAAGGAAACACCAAACAGAAGGCGGGAGGTACGCAGTGACAGGGCCAGCAGGGGAATGGGACGAACCCATACACATCTGGCACTATTGATTTCTCTCTTAGAAATCCCTGGCGCCGGCTACACGGCTGACGGTGAGCGGGCACCTCCGGCCCTCGAGAAGGAAATGAGCGTCCCCATCTTGCCATATCCCGAGGTCGGCAACAGACCGGCTCGATGGCTGTGAGCCCCTTAAAACCGACCATACTTGACAGTAGGAGCGGGCTCACGAACAATGCACAGGTGTTTCTGTGTCTATAGAGCTGCAGCGCTCATCGAGCCAGATGCGAACAGCACCAGGGAGCAACATAGTCGAGCTGCTGAGAGTTGATGTTTCTCGAGTCGCAGTTCTTGCAGCCCTACATCCAGTCCTTCTGGCACATGGCGCACATGGTATCCTTGCGGCCATAATGGCAGCAGACTGGAAGAATGTAGCTGAGATAAATGCAGCCTGGCTTGGAGTACCAATGGGAGCTGTAGTTGCAATTTCGAACGGTTGGTTGCTGGATGCAGGAATCGAGTACTTGCCCATTCGAATAACTGTTCTCGGTCTGTCCAAGGCAATATTGACGCGCTTGAAGGAGCGATGGGACGGTAGAGCAAGCCGTACTGATGTTCAGGTGGTGACGTATAGAGCTGTTCCCCTCAGCCAGCAGAAGCAAGCAAGGATGCATTCAAAGATATTATAGTAGCTACCTATACAGTCAGTTTCTTGCCCGTTCATCGCTATTAGGTGAGAGAAGCTTGGGAAGGTTGTGGTGAAGATGCTGCCTATATCTGTCCATGGTGTTTGCATGATGCCTTCCTGAAGGTTGCCCGGCAGTCTTGACCAGCATTGGGGTAATCAATTTCTGGGACTGGCCATATTTTGAATTAGCTGTGTGTTGTCTGGTGGAAAGGATGGGGTGATGTCAAAGTCAGCCTTAAAAGGATATCGCATTGTATTATAGCCTGATAAGCATGATACTAAAAAGGTAGCCCTGGGGAGCCGACGTTGCTTGAGGCTGAAAAGCGTTCCAGTGAGGCAGTCTATCCTAGGAAGTGACCTCAATTGGCCTTGGCCCGTGCGTCCCGGCCGACCCCGCCAAGTGGTGGGCCCTGTAAAGAAGGCAAGAACCCTGCCCAAGCGAGCAGGCGGCGCGAGCTCCCTATGATCCAACCTTGTGCTACACATTGGATTGGTGACATCCCAAGAAGCGCTAAATCGGCACCGCGACAACACTCATGTTTGCATTCACCCTCAGCTGACCAAAGGCCTGCCTATCATCCTATGATACGATAGCAGCCCTCCTCAAACTCCGAATTTCGAATTGACCATAGCCCCATCCTCTGCGACACAGCGCACGTCCAAATCGCGACTTAGTATGACGCGACGCGACAACCACCACCACCAAATCGCAGAAGGTACGGCAGCCCGCGCTTCCGCTTGCTCGAGTCGCAACACCAACCACTGCCCCAATCTGAGATGAATGGTGGGGAAGGCGAGGGACACAAGGCGCACGCATTGGGTGCTCGCGCCAACGGCAGAACATTCTTGCCATCATTTGCTCCCAACGCCACTGCCGACGCGACAAACAAGACCATCGGCGTGCCAGACAAGGAAAACAAAACAGTAGCCATGGCTAGTGGCGCGCATTCACGCAAACCGAGTACAAGCTCGCTTTCCGATGCCCCCGACGCTTCGCGCATCCCCCGACCATCCTCCCGCGCGAGCCCTCAGACGCGTCGACCCTTCACCATCCACGAAGCCACCGACTGGGCAAAGTCCCGGCTGGCCCAAGGCTCACCCAGCCCCGCACCCCGACCTACACGTCCGGGCTCTGTGAACTCAGACCACAGGCCTTTACCTCGCCTGTTTACCCAGAGGCCGATAGATCTGGGCCGTCTCGGCAACAAACGCCCTGTCGCCACCGCTCGTCGAGATGGCACCTTCACCTCAAAGGACAGTTTCGGGTCATCGTCGCATAAGGGAGACGAGTCGGATAGCGAGCTCGACCGCAAGCTTAAGCAGTTTGAGGAGGACGAGAAAATCATCAAATCCATGAAGGAAGACAAGAAGGGCCTGTTCACAAAGCCTAAATTTTTCGGCATGAATGGTACTGGAACCAACACCAAACCAAGTCATGCCACAAGCAATGGCACCTTTGGTGGTGATGGCGCTTCAGATGACAAGGAACCCCGCCAGTCATGGGCTTTCGCTGAAACAGGGCATGCCAACCCCGATTGGATTAAGCGATTCAAATCGGAAGAGCAGGCTTTGGATTTCGCCCCGGGCAGGCAGTCAAGGATAGAGGGATTTTCGAGCTTTGGAAACCGCTTGACGGGCTCGAATAGGAAATCGACAAGTCAGAGTCGACCGGAGCCCGACGAGCCGGCGTTGGCGATTCAACGCCCAGCTACAGTGGCGCCGATCCAGTCCCCAAACAAGAGTTACGCCTGGCAAGTTGATGAGGACTTCACAGCTGGAGACTTGCAGGTTTCCAACAGCCCCCCTGTGAGCTTTGGGCGTGCCAACACGAAGTTGGACGAAATCAGGAAGCTAGAGATTGATGCCGAGCTCGACCATCCCATTGAGAGTCATGGCTTCTTGCCCCACCGCACAAACACAAAGCTCGACGAGATTCTGCAACGGGAGAGAGACGCGGAGCGCCGGTATCCAATTCCCAGGATCGAGGAGCCAAGTGCAGAACCAGCTGATGAGCTGTCAACGAGCGCCGAGAGGAGGAAGCCAATCATAACACCAAATTTGGCAGAGTCCGGCGGAGAATCCCATCGTTCTCTGGGCAATGATGGCCCTTCCAAAGAGGTTTATCCGTCGACACGGCTGAACGAGATCATGGAGCGACAAGTATTCCGCTCGACTGCCCCACAGGCTGAACTCAAGGACAGCCTCGGGCGATCACACGAGATCAGCCCACATGCGAGCCACGATTTCAAGACGCAACCGCACAAGGACGACTACACTGGATTAGACGGCGAAAAGATCCCCAACACGCCCGTCACAATTTACAGAAACAGGTCCCCGACTCAGCCCAGTAATGGGCAGAACGGCCCTAATCCGAGCACAGCCTCCACCTCGATAGAACCTGCCACAGGTGTACCTCGACCAAGGGAGGATTCCCATGATATTCTCCGAAGGCTGGCTAGGGTCTCGAGCAATAGCCCCATTGCCAGTCCTGCTGAGGAGGGAGGGGCGCACAAAGCTCAGGAAGAGAACAAGGGTGCGCTGTCGAATCCAGGAAAGACAGAGCCAGTCGTCGGAGGTGTTAATATGACGGACAAGACGACTGAATCAGACCAGAAGCTCCCATCGTCGCTGGGTACGCACAAATCGAATGCTCTCAGCAAGCCCACAGTTGGATTTGCAGGCATCTCTCGGTCCCCGTCCACTAAGAGTGTGTCGTCAACGCATAGCAGAGCATCAGCAGATCCAACTGCCCGAATCGAGGGCGAGATGAAACTTTTCGCGCTCATGGACAACATGTCAGAGCGAGGATCAGTCCGGGCTCCGTCGCCTCGACCGGACATCGAGTCTGAATCTGAGGACGAAGGTGGAAAGGAAGACGAGACACCTCGAGGCGTCAAGTTCGATCCTATGTCTATGCCTACTCCGCAAGTCACGGGTGCATACGTCGAAACCCCGGTGACTGTCAAGACCGAGCCAGTCCAAGTCAAAGAGGATCCGGCTGCATCGACTCAAGAGCCAGAAAAGAAGACTAGGCTACAGAATCGAGACACAAACACCTCGCTACGCTCATCGAAGTTAGACGGCCAGCGAGCATACGGGCGGTCCAGCTCCCTTTCGAAAAAGCTGCGGCCGAGGGCAACTCCGCGCAAGCGCCTTCCATTGAAAAACTCAGTCAAGCCGCCTACTGTGGAGGAAGACCTAAAACAGATCCACATGAGCAACAACATCGACGAATCTACGACGGACGACTTTGATGACTTCGTGCTTGCTTCCGTAAACTCTGATGGGAACGGAGTATCCGACTCCGAAGACGCGGGTATCCTGTCTCAGGACAAGGAGCTGATGAGGATGATGCACATGGGCAAGGCTTTGAACACAGGTCTTGCTAGTATCCGGCAGGCCAAGATGGGCATCGGACGTCTCGAAGATCGAGTTGCACAGTCCGAGCAAGCCCCCGATTCCGCCAGGAACGAGGCCATGGGTCACGAGGCTCATTGTTCGAGTTGCCCCCAGTGCACTGCCAATGGACAAATCAATGGCTTGATGGCTCACGTGGCCTTGCCAGTGCCCGCGATCTGGCGCACACAGCCCAGATTCAGACTCACCTGGCTTGGGACGCTGTTGCTCCTGCTGACGTCCTGGTACATCTTGGAGAATGCCTTCTATGAACGCTGGGGAAGGCAGTATGTATGCTACCGTGGTTCGCCGTGCAACTGGTCCCCAGACCAGCCCGACTACGGCTATGTGGTGCCTGTCAAGCTCGATGAATGGCTCACTGGTGGCATGGCCCGCCCACACGCGGCTCGATGGCTGCAGGAAGCGTCGGACCTATACGCAGATTTCGAGGACTGGTGGACGGACACAGACCTCCGCGATGTCAGGTACGGTGCTATCTCGGATCCCGTCAAGAGAGAGCAGTACTTCCGACGCATTGACAAGAAGGGGCTGCGGCCAGCTTGGAAACCTCGACCAGCATATCGGGCCATGTTTGAGGCTTTGGAGCGAGAGGCGCAGGCGCATGAAGAGGCCGAGGCTCGTGGCGAGTCACAGTACGGGCCCCATGGCCGTATTGTTGATGAGAGGATGGGTAAAGACGATGTACTTCCGAAGACTTCCGAGGACCAGGAGCCGCCACGAACGGTCTGGTTCTGATCCAGAGTCTCATCTTTCGAACGAAAAGCCCCGTAGGACTCATTGTCCTAGTTCTCAGGTTCTTCCGTTCCTGAACATATACTTCACCCAACAAACCGAAGCCGAACCACCTACCCAATTCGGCATCACATTACCTGTACAAATACCGCAGATGTGAGCTTCTGCGGACTCTTGTTGCTGTTGCTTCTGAACATTTGCGCCATGAAAGGAAAGGGACTCATGTTACGGCGTTTTCTGGGCTTGACAATGCGTGGAGTTGGCGGTTTTAGCCCTGGTATTCTTTTTTCTTTCACTCGCACAAGCATGATCACCAACGATGGTACATAATTTTCCCGGCCACAGACCGGATGGAAAGACACGCGAGACGGAAGGAAGTGCTACTGGCACGCGTGGAGGAGAGAGCGGGTTATGTCCTTGGTGTACCACATCACACAACAGCAATTGGAACGCGCTCATCATGCGATCGTGGAGCAATACCACCAGCATTTGAAATACTCTATCGCACCAACCATTTCAATCTTCCGGACAATTTGAGCGCTTGTGTCGCTTCGCCATTTAGAGCGGCAAAGCGTAGCTGGAGATCTCGGAGTGGGAGTACTGATGAATGTGCATATGGGGAAAGTCTGCTGACTGCCCTTCAACGAAATCGAGCTCTTCTGCTCCTTTGCTGTTTAGATCGGCGAGGATCGGCGGGGTGATTTTCGTAGGGGAGAGTGGTGGATTGGTGCTCTGTGACACGTCTGAGCTGGACTAGCTTCGCATGGAGAAAGCTTTGGGGGTTGTCTATTGCTGGATGCCATTGTAGCTGAGGAAGGCTTTGTTCCGAGACGAAGTCCTTGATGGCTGAGGCTCGCTTGACTGGTCACTGTAGGGAAGTATCCCAGTATATAAAAGAAATCAAAGGGCATGCAAAGCCAAGCACGTGTCTATTGTCTTTTTTTTCTTCTTTTTTTTTGGTATCTCTCGCGACATGAAACATCAATACTTGACCCGAACCGCCAACACCAACGCCGGCCACCCAAAAGCATCCGAACTCCCTGCTCCCAGTAGCTGATCAGCCCAAATGCGCCAGTACCGAAGCAAACCAGAGCCCCAGGAAAATGCGAAGCAGCAGGATATCGGACGCCAGCCAACAGATCACCTCTCGCCGTCCATCGCCGCGTCAGAGTACCCTCATCACCCACTGCGTCCTGAATCCTTGATAGCCTCGCATTCCAAGTGCTCCCTGGCACGATCACACTGCTGCTTCCACGCCACGCGCCCCACCTCGGCCCAATTCTGCTCGAGCCAGTCCTTGACCTCGTCGACTTTCAGCACGCCCTCGGCGTCGCGGAGCCCAGGCGGCACGACGCCCTCGAAAGAATCGTCGTCATAGATAACAATCTTCTCCAGCGCCGAGCGCAGCGCCCCGCGCCAGTGCCTCTCGATCTCACCCAGCCTGGCGCTCAGGTCGCCGTCGCCGTCGCCGTCGTGATCGCTGGGGGTGGGCAGGTGGGGCTTGATGTCCTCGGGGAGGTACGCCCCGCGCTTGATGAGCTCGTTCTTGACGTAGATGCGCGTCTTCCCCTTGTTCCAGTCGGCGAGCCTGGCGCTGTACGCGGCCTCCGAGCCCGGAAAGGCTCCGAAGGCCTGCTTGCGGACCTCGTCGCGGACGGTCTCCCGGGTGCGCTCCGTTGGGTTGGAGACCATGAAGCGGCCTTTCGCGCGGCAGGCCGGGATGAACTCGTCGATCCAGCGGGCGAAAACTGGGCGCTGCGTCATTTTTGACCGTTCCTTCGTCTTGAGCTTCTTCAGGTCTTTTTGGATCTCCTTGACGGCCCTGTCTTCGGTGTCGTCGCGGCCGGTTCCCTCCGGCTCCGTGTCTTGGTCGCTTGGCCATAGTAAGAACCACTTGCAGCTCGCGGCGTGCTCGAAAAGGTCGTTCACGGTCTTGAAAGGCTGCCCCCAGTCGCCCTTGGGCCGGCTGAGGCCAAGGAAGTCGTTCACTTTGGTCGGATCGCTGGTTAGAAGCACACGGGCTTTCTTCTTGTCCTCCCTCTCGATTTCTGGTATGCGGATGTGCAGGCCAACCTCGTCAGCAGTTAGACCGAACGGGCGGATGGTTTGGCCGATCATGTTCCACAAGTCCCCATGGTCATGCTTGCTGTAATCAATATCAGCATACTGGTTTCCACATGTTTATGATGAAGTGATGGAGGGTGATTTAGAGCGGTGCTGTACCGACTTATATTATGGATGGGATGAGACCCGCGTGAATTGCGGATGAAGTAAGGAAAAGGAAAACATCACGGTGAAGCTGCGACTTGAGATGGGACATTTAGCACTTACAACACACGCCAATCCAACTCATTGTGAGTATCACACAGACGAACGTCAATCTGCACGAAGCACGGACCTGATTTGTCCTCTAGCGAAGGGGGCGAGAGGGCAGGCCAAGGGATAGCAAAACTCTTGCTGTCAATGATGCGCTGCTTGTCTGGGCCGATCCTGCCCTCGGAGTAGCTGCGGACAGCACCCAGGGCCTTTTCGATCCGGTCCCAAGCGGGAACATTAAATTTGGCGGCGGGAGGAAAGCTGCTTCCTTGGAGGCACAACAGCAGGTCGACATCGCCAAAACTATCTTTTTCTGGGGCTTCGATGGGTGTTGCGACGCGGGAGAAGCCCAGTGTGTTGAGACTGCTGGTGCATTCGGCCTTGACGTGGTTGTAGACAAGTAAGCTCATGCGAGGGGTGGTGAGAGGCTTGGTGCCAGATGAGAACACCTTGCCACCCATGACGGCTGAGTATGTCGAGGATCAGATTACAAAATCCGAGAAAATTTGGACGAGCAGTTTGGCTGTCAAATGGGGCGATGCTGTAGAAGCAAGTAATTTGGCTGCACAAGGTGTAAGGTGGCAATGAGAGAGCAAGAGTTGCAATTGCTCGGCAGGGAGTCTGCCACAGAATATGCTGAAAACCGGGTCAACGGGTTGGTGGGAGTAAGCAGTGCTAAAAATGGTATCAGAAAAGAAGGCCCAATTGACTTGCTGAACTCTAAAAATGGAGAAAAGGATCTGAGAAGAGTTAAATACATTCGTGAGGAGGGATATGACTGCAGGGAAACCGAGACTGCTTGTAAGGACCCTTTCGGGTTTGCAAGTGACTCTTGCGGCAGGGTGCCATTTGGAAAAAAACCACAAGTGGCTTAGCGGCCAGAGACCAATGATTGGCAAGACATGTTTTTGCCTCGAAAGCTGTGCCAAAAATGAGTCTTTTCTGGAGCAGGACAGTAAAAACCAGGCCAAGTATATGCCTGGTGTTTTGAGGGAGGTTTGCACGGTGACATGCACACCAAGGCTGCTACAGGCTGAGAAGAACAAACATGAACATAGTCAGGCCATGCAAAGCAATGCACAAGCAAGAGAGACATAATTGTAGAATTGGGTTGAATTATGGGCCACCTGTGGTATTTTCTCTTCCTATTTCATTCCCGTCACCTACCAAACTCCGAGATCTCTGGCTGGACTTGAGCGCAGAGGCAAGTCTGACTTGCCCTCTTGGCAGCTCAGACCAAGCGTCCACGGCCGCGGCCAATATGTCGGAAGATGTGGTAGCGGCAATGCGGCTTCAAATTATGCAACTTGAATTGTGTGTGACACTCAACGGACCTCTGGTCTGTCCCGCGGTATGTATGCGCCCCTTGTCATGTGTTGAGCATGTGCTGTAGATTTAGCATGCCATCCACCCTTCACTCGCCGTTGGCCTTGACACTGTACGGCTTGAGATAATCCGGGTTGTTCTCGATCTCCTCCTTGATCTAAGCAGAATAGTCAGTCATGAGTCCCGTTTTCACAAAAGACTGGGAGCGCAGACTCACGATATCCAGGCCGCCCACCAGCTCTCCGTCCATCCACAGTTGCGGGTACGTGGGCCAGTCTGCGAACTCCTTCAAGCCCTGCCGTACTTCGTCGTCCGCCAGGATGTTGAAGAAGCCGTACTTGACCGAGTTCTCCCGCAGCAGCGCCACCATCTGCCTGGAGAAGCCGCACTGCGGCCCGCTGGGGGTGCCCTTCATGAACAGCATGACGGGCGCCGCCTTGACCAGCTCCTCCAGCCTCTTGTTGAGCTCCTCCTTCGCCTTTGCCGGGTCCGTCTCGGCGGGCTCGTCCACGGCCGGTGTGGCGGCGGCCGAGGCCCCGTTCGTGCCGGTGGTTGTGGCGCCGGGCTTGCCGGCGTGCGCCTCGATGGCGTTCCGCACCTTGACCGCGCTGCTGCCGCTGACGGTCTCGAGGACCTTTGAGTTTTTGGAGAGGACGAGGAAGGGGACCGCCGTGACGTCGTACTTCTCGCTGATGTCGGAGAGCTCCTCTGCGTTCAGGGAGACCCACGAGGTCGAGCCGTCGGCGGGGTATTCGGAGGCGAGGGTGCTGAGGACGGTGGCCATCTGGGCGCATGGCGCAGCCCACGGGGCGTGGAAGGAGACGATGAGCAGGGTGGTCGGAGGGAGGGACGCCAGGTGGGCGTCCCACTCAGAGTATGTGGTGATCTCCTTGATCGTGGCCATGTTGGCGGGTTGGTTCCTGAGTTGGGCGTGGTGTACCCGGAATGGAGGCTTGGTTTGGGATGTTGAGCAGATCCCAGTGCTTGCTCGTGCGGGTGCGACTGGTATGGAAAGACGAGGGTCTTTTGCTGTGTCAGTAGGGAAAGTCGTGGGCCGTTTGCTTAGAAACAAAAGTTAGTCAGTGGTGGTTGTTGAACCAGCTCCGATTCAGGTCGAGATGCCGCTGCAGTGTTTGCCCCGCCATCTTGGGTCAAGAGAGACTGATAAGCTCTGATTGGCCACATGGTTCTTGCGTCATGGCCTGATGGCTGTTGTAAATCGTTACGTGCCTGAGTGCTCAGGTAGTATCCAGTCTGGAGTACATACGGATGGGTAGTCTACTGCCTACATGCCTAAGTACCGTGGTGTAGCGACGCAACCTCTGGCGGCAGCCATTGTCCAATGCACCACTCTCTGGACCCCGGAACGTCAAAACGTCGAGAGTGAAGGCACTCTGGCACTGTGCAGGTTGCTACACACTGGAACGGGAACTCCCGCTGCCTCCTTCAGAGCTGCTGGTTCTCGAGCCGTTCTAGAAGGGCAGGGGTGATATGCACGATGAACCGATCTGCAGACCCTGGGGACAGGACTGTTGTACTGCAATCTTGTCATGTGTGGCATGAGTCGACTTGGTCAGGGGGAGAAAGGCTGAATGGGCATGAACTGTTCCAGGGTGGACGACATCACCATTTTGCCATTTTGTGCCCCTTGCGGTCGAGTGTCTCTCTCTGTTGCGCCGGGGGAAAATCACGATCCTCCAAAAGGATCTTCGCCAAGTTCAAGACGGGTCCGCATTGCACTCGCTTCTGCGCCGAGACTGCGAGACCAGCGAATTGTGGTGGCTGTGTCAAGGAAAAAGAATGGGCACAAGCCAATTAACTCGCGATCAGCCGGCCAACCTGTGCCGGTCTGGAAGCGACGCGCAGCCAGGGCAGCCCAACGAAGCAGAAGTGTCTCGAGTGTCTGGACGAGCACTGCCACCCCAGACCACCTGCACACCAACTCCATCTTTGCCTTCCAGCCTTCCATTGTCCGTCCCTACGGCACTAACCACGCGCCGCTCGCAACGCCCTTGACGCCCTTAGGTAGCAGGCTGGGTGGTCCATTCCGACGTCGGCTCCAGCCTCTCACACGCCTGCTGGCGTATTTGTCGTGGCACCGTAATTATAGACAGATTGCGTACAGGGAGTGGCTATGCAGGTGTTCCCGGGGTAGACGGACACGACACATTGGGGTTGCCATCGCTCACAGCCATACCACAGTAACGTCCCAGGGGGAGGCGAGTCACCGAGGCTGCATCTGCCGCAGCCATCACGCTCGCGACGAGTGGCAGAGTGGCTGCTGCGCATGCCTGGGTAGTCTAGGTAGCACTTCACTGCGACGAATCGACGGCGAGCAGAGCCACACTTGATGCGCGGTAGCGGTACCTCGGGTTCGC
The DNA here is from genome assembly GCA_038088545.1 of Diaporthe humulicola. Classification (NCBI taxonomy): domain Eukaryota; kingdom Fungi; phylum Ascomycota; class Sordariomycetes; order Diaporthales; family Diaporthaceae; genus Diaporthe; species Diaporthe humulicola. The sequence goes on along the minus strand of JBBWSL010000025.1, from coordinate 116,981 downwards.
GAGTAAATGCCTGGGCAGGCTTGGGGATTTACCCACAGGCCAAGTACTGCAGCGCACGAGACGCCGTCTTAGCCGGCCCAACCTATCGCCCCGTTCACTGTCGACCAGGTGGTTATCGACTTGCAGCCATCTAGTGTAGGTCCAGTCAGTAGATGCTGGGTTAGCCCGTCAGTCCCTGGACTCAATCAGTGCTTGGATGCTTACCCGCGCCCCACCTCCTCTGCAGAGGTTCCCAGACATCATTTGACCTCCCCAACGCTGATCCCGGTCCCTTGGGCAGTCGCATAACTTAAAACCTACCGACGTACCTCTCGTCGCCTTTTCTCTCCTTCCCTCCTCCTTGTCTGGTCTGGCCATTTGAAGTTTCATTTCTCGGCAACTCCATTCAGCCTTACACATCTTTTTCTCCCTGCCAAGTCGAGTAGAGCCACCCTTCAGGCTTCTTTCCTTCTCGACATCTTGCCGCCCAACTGCTGGACTGCCCGCCAGACAGAACACTCTCTTGTCAACGACTGAACTCAACCAACTCCGACAATGTCCGCCAACGATTACTACCAGCACGGCCCGCCTCCCCCCCAGGGCTACGGCGGCGGTCCCCAATACCCCCAACAGGTAAACAAATTCACGACCTTTCCGTTCTGACCTCGCCACGTCGGATTGCACCGTCTCGTTTAAATGCTGACCATCTCGTCAACAGTCCTACGGCCCTCCTCCCCCACAAGGCCAATACTACCAGCAAGGCCCACCGATGCAGTACCAACAACAAGCGCCTCCCCCTCAGAAGGACAGCGGTGGTGGTGGATGTCTGAAGGGCTTCTTCGCAGCACTGTGCTGTTGCTGCCTGTGCGAATCATGTTGTGACTGCGCCGAGCTGTGCTGCTGATCGAGCTCACGGACGGATTGGCCGCATGATTACACCATGCGCTGCTGCGATGATGGGGCTGGGAGTAGGGGCAAATCGTGATGAATTTGTCGTAATGACTCCCCGAGATTGGAAGCGTTGAGGATCACTGCAGGGCGGAAGAGCAGTACGTTCGACGTGACACACGCAACACACACAACAAACAATACCTACACAACACAACGATTGATGGATATCACATGGGCGATGGCAATATGCTCTAGAGGCGAGAGCTGCATTGTACAAATAAATAATGAGGCTCGCTAGTTATTAGGGCGACTGGGAATCCGGACTTTTCAAGGGGTCGTTGACACCTGCTGCAAATTCAATTGCGTCTTCGCAGTCCACGTTCTGTACCATGCACCACCTGATGCATGTTTCTGATCTGTCTTGCATTTTCAGTATAGAGACTGTTATACAGAAACAGCGTCTCTGAAGCCAAAGCAGTGCGCCACGTCCCATGGTGAGGTAGAATGGAGCCCAGTCCTTCCTCTCATTCTTTGCTGTGTCTTGTGTCGATTTGCGTGTAATTTCCAAGGACAAACTTTTGTTGATGACCAGGAACTTAAGCATCCTGCAATTGAGAGCCACGCACATCAAACCGCTCATCGCCATTTGTCTGATTGGGCATTTCCAGTAGATCCGGATGTGTTGTATTCGGGTACTGTGCTCGCCTACGGTCGCCTTGAGGGAAGCAGCCAGAGTCACAGTGCGACCCGACTGAAAGTGGCACAAGTGTGGTTGACACTCGCACCAGTGACACACTGATCACACTGTACAGGCTATGACCTCAGCTGCAGCCCAACGGCGCCTTCCCCTTTCCCCGGTGGGCCCGCCCCTCAGCAGTCACTCAGGCACTCAGTGACCAGCTCCTGCCAGCGTGCCAGCCTGCCAATAACCTGTCTGTGTCAATCCAGACGGACTAACTACCTCATCGTCGCTCTCGGTTGCTCAGCCCCTTCGGTATTGCGCATCTTTAATTACGACTCGGTCTGCGAGCCATTCTTCCAGCATCCTCCCCTTCGCACTCTACCACGTACCGGCAGACCTCAGCTTTACACCCCCTCCGCCTGATGCCCTGCACTGCTTAGAACCGACGTCATGGCATCGCTCAACCTGTCCATTAACGGCCCCTCCATCAAGAGTAGCTACCAGGGGGTCGTCAACGGCCAGCTACCCAAGTCAGACTCGCCAACCTACGCCCAATGGGCCTTGTTCACAGTCCAAGCTCCCCTGCTCAACGCCTTCCAAGATGGCGGGGCCAAGGAGAGTATCCTCAAGGTCGAAACCAAAGGAGGTGAGCTTCATCCCGTCTCCCCTCCCCCGGCCCGCCGTGCGTCGTCATCCTGCTGACGAGCAGTTTCGTTCCTCAAGAGGGTGAGCTTGCCGACTTGATCGAAGACTTCAGCGAAGGCCGTATTCAGTTCGCATTCGTCAAGGTCAAAGATCCCAACACTGCCCTGCCAAAGAATGTCCTCATTGCGTGGTGTGGAGGCGGCGTCCCTGAACGAACGAAAGGCTACTTCACCAGCCACTCAGCAGCCGTCGCCAAAATCCTTCATGGCTACCACGTCCAGATAACCGCACGTTCAGACGCCGACCTCGAACCCGCCGCTATTATACAGAAGGTCTCGGATGCCTCTGGGGCCAAGTACACCGCCGGTGGCTCCGCTCCCATGCCCGCACCAGCCGCCCCTCCGGTCGCCAAGAAGCCCGTGTTCACCCCAACATCGAGCACTGGAGGCTCTGTGAACCCCCTCGTTGCCGCACGTAACCGAAGAGACGACAATGTCGACCAGGATGGCTGGGGTGCTGATGCGCCGCCCGTGACCAGGACGCAGTTGGAAAAGGTGGACTCGGCCTACAAGCCTACCAAGGTGAACATAGCGGATCTGGTTAAGAACCAGGAACCGGCCAGGTTCAACGGGTCTAGCCGGCAAGATGACACGCCCGGCGATGTTGTCCGGGGTGGATACCAGCCTGTTGGAAAGGTGGACATTGCAGCACTCCGGGCGCAAGCCAAAAACCAGGAGGATTTCCGGCCTACTCCGGTGAAGGGCTCGTACGAACCTGTTGGAAAGGTCGACATTGCCTCCATCCGAGCCCGAGCCCAGAAGCCTGCCGAATCTGCCGAAGAAGAGGCACCTCGTCCCTCGGTCTCTGAGCGAACCTCGGCCTTCAGCCAGCCTGATCAGTCTGAGCGCCTCACCAGTATGCCAAAGCCCAAAGTTGCCAAGAAATTCGGAGGAGCGAGCGCTTTTACTGGCACGAAAGCTCCTACTCCTGGTGGCCTAGGTTTTGGCGCACCTGCTGTTCCCGCGGCCGCTCCTGTCGGAGCTGCTAGCCGCACCTTCGCAGACCAAGGAGGCAAGACTCCCGCCCAGCTGTGGGCAGAGAAGAAGGCCAGAGAGAGGGGTGCTTCGGGCTCGGGCGCAGACCTGCCACCTCCAGCCACCTCCCCCATGTCTGCTCAGAAGAGCGGAGGCGAGTGGAAGAGCGGGTACAGTGGCAAGAGCTGGGGCGCTGTCCAAACCGGGGCGTACGGCCGAGGCATCCCTGGACAACAAACCGGCGATACCGTGGGATCGAACGAGGCAGAGCAACCTTCTTCCCCGGCTGGAGGCGTTTCTGCCCTCAAGGATCGATTCAAGGGAGGACCGCCTATGGGTGCTGCTGCGCCTGCAATTCCTCGAGCTGCTACCGGTGCCAGTGATAGCCCGCCGCCACCCCCGGAGGCGAGTCGTCCTTCGGGCGGATTCGCGTTGCCAGGCTTGCCTTCGCGACCTGCGGCGGAGGAAGAGGAGGAAGAGGAGGAGCCGGCGCGAGACACCTCGCCGATCCGAGTCGCCGCCCCGATCCCACGTGTTGCTGAGCCGGAGATCGAGCCAGCACCCCAACAACTTCCATCGCGCCCTATACCTGTTCCTGAGGAGCTACCGCGAGAGCAGGAGCTGCCCGACGAGCAGCCTGCTCACGACCTAGCTCGTGGTGCAGCAACTGCTGTCGCGCAAGAAGCCTTTGGTCAAGATCAAGTGCAAGAGGCCCAGGCTGGATCTGCCGGTGGCAAGCGCGCTGTCATCGAGTACGACTATGAAAAGGCTGAGGAGAACGAGCTTGAGCTCAGGGAGGGAGAATATGTGACAAATATCGATATGGTCGATGACGACTGGTGGATGGGCACGAACTCGAGGGGTGAGAGCGGCTTGTTCCCCAGCAACTACGTCACTTTGGTCGAAGACGACGATGCCACGGCTGGTGCTGGGCAGGCTGCCGCCCCTCCGCCGCCTCCTGCTGCTGCTGCTCAGCCCGAGCCTCAACCCGCAGCGGGTGGAGGTGCCGTCGCGACGGCACTGTTTGACTACGAAGCAGCCGAGGACAATGGTATGTACAGAAGCCCAAATAAGTTGATACCTGGCGTTAACACATTTCACAGAATTGAGCTTTGCGGAGGGCGACAAGATCAAAAACCTGGAGTTCCCGGATGATGACTGGTGGTTTGGTCACCTCGGGGCCAAGTCTGGACTGTTCCCGGCCAACTATGTCGAGCTAGATGCTTAAAACTAGGTGAAAGAGTGCATTGTGGGATGTGGCGGTGATACCAATCCAAGTAGCCTAGAGAACAGAGAACAACGAAGCGAAGAATATGTCAAAAGCAGTTTGAAACAGAAGCACGTGCTTGAGTGACTGCACTTGCCCGATGAAACGCTCGATATGGTTTGAATTCTGACGGGTCTGGCGAACATGTCCGAAAGGGCATTCTATTAAGTATTGTCGATCTTTTATTCAAGCCCGGTTCACTGTGTCTTCGGTAAGTATAATGAATTCTTCAACAATCGGCTGAAGCTCGCTGGGACCCATACGCTCCAATCAGCACGCACTTTATCCATAAGAAACAGTATACTGTGTAACGCCCTTACATGTCTCCCTTGCCCTTCAGTCTAGTTCAGCTTGTCCGAGGAGTCGCTGTGGCGGGAGCGGAGAAGTAGCGTGTATGTGACGACCCTTGCCGAGGCAGCTGACACCTACCTCCACAGATCAGTCGTACGTAAGGTGACGATCTCCAGTCAATCCTTCATCCTTCAACCCGCCAGTCAGTTTTGCGTAGGGAAGGGCCATTCTTTCATTCGTGAGCACGTCTTGTGAAATTTAGAAGTGTTTGCAGCGGACGAACCCATCATTGTTTTAGACAGAGAGGCTATCACACAAGAATGGCAGGATCAGACGGCAGCGGCGAGGACCGCCCTCCCTATGCGGAGTATCAATTGGAGCTTTACAGAAATGGAGTTCTACTAGGAGAGCCCCCAGTGGTCACGACGAATCCGAATGAGCTTGAGGCACAGGCGCGGAAGGCCATGGAGCCTGGTCCTTTTAATTATGTTTACGGTGGCGCTGGGGAAGCAGCGACTATGGAGGCAAACCGGCTCGCGTTCCGACAGTGGAAGATCATCCCCCGCGTGCTGAGGCCAACGGTGCCGAGGGACCTCAGCGTGGAGCTGTTTGGCAAGAAATATCGTGGGTACCTCCCGGAGGATTAGAGCTGAGTAAAGAGGCTAACAAGATGTCTAGCCAGCCCCGTGGTCATGGCCCCGGTTGGCGTCCAGGCGGCATACCACCCGGACCGCGAGCTCGGGGTGGCCGAGGCGTGCGCGGAGCTGGGCGTGCCGTTCACGCTGAGCACGGCGAGCAACAGCACCATCGAGGAGGTGGCAGACGCGGCGCGGGCGCGGGACCCCCAGCCGGACCGGTGGTTCCAGCTGTACTGGCCGCAGGACGACCAGATCACGGCGTCGCTGCTGCGGCGGGCGCGGGCGGGCGGCTACGCCGTGCTGGTGGTGACGCTCGACACGTTCACAATGTCGTGGCGGCCGCTGGACCTGGACGGCGGGTTCCTGCCGATGGTGCAGGGCAGCGGGATCGAGGTGGGGCTCAGCGACCCTGCGTTCCGGCGCAAGTTCGCGGCGGCCAACGACGGGGAGACGCCAGAGGACAACCCGCTGCTCGCGGCGCAGGCGTGGATCGCAGAGGCCTTCTCGGGCCACGCGCACTCGTGGGAGGACATCGCGCTGCTCCGGCGGCACTGGGACGGGCCGATCGTGCTCAAGGGCATCCTGAGCGCCGAGGACGCGCGCACGGCGGCGCGGCACGGCGTCGACGGGGTCATCGTGTCGAACCACGGCGGCCGGCAGCTCGACGGGGCGGTGCCGTCGCTCGAGGTGCTGCCCGAGATCGTGGACGCCGTCGGCGGGCAGATCACGGTGATGTTTGACTCCGGGGTCCGGACGGGCGCCGACATCGTCAAGGCGCTCTGCCTCGGGGCTCGGGCGGTGCTGGTGGGGCGGCCCGTCATCTACGGGCTGGGCATCGCGGGCAAGGCCGGCGCGAGGCACATCCTCGCCGGGCTGCTGGCCGAGGTGGACCAGACCATGGGCCTGTGCTGTGTGAGGAGCGTGGCGGAGCTGAACAGGGGCATGCTGAGGAGGTTGGCTTATGGGGGCGATGTGAAGTCGTCTCTTTGAGTGAGGAGAATGGTCGAGATAGATTTATAATAACAATTCTCTATGGTCAAAACCTACAGTTTGGAGGGGTTCGAAATATCATGAAATTCAAGTAAGACGTAAACCAATATGTTCGGATTGGATTATTGAGAGGTCATCGCATATGTAGGACATTTGGGTTGTTCCGTCTTGTCTAGGCATAGTACGTACCTTCATAGCATTTGGTCTATGTACCGTGGGTAAGAGCCTCCCCATGCTTAGCCCCTCTGCAGGCAGGCCAAGGCCCCACTGCACCTTATCGCGGTTCACCACGCGGCAGGTGAGCGTGCGGGCAAGGCCTGGCCTGCCTGGCAGATGGTCTAATAGGTCTGTACCGTAGCTCGTCGCGTTTCCCTCTCTATCTACATACATACATCATCGTCACAACCCCTCGTGGACAGCCTTCCCCTTCCTTCGCCGTGCATCACCGCCAGGCATTGATTCAACCAAGCATAGTGCCCACACATGCTGGTCTTGGTCTGAGGAGTCGTTTTTGTCAAGCGAACTCTTTGTCCAAGGTCCCTCCCGGAGCTAGCTGTCCCAGCAGCTTGAGCATCCAAGTTCCGTCACCGACCCGAACCTGATCTCGAACCTGATCCTGAACACAACCAGCGCTCTCTCCACCATCGAAAAACACTGGGCAGGTCTCGCATTCGCAAGCATGCGTTTTCATCCTTGAGCCTGTGCACCATACCCTCGATCCCTTTGGTCTTCTGGGCACGTCTTTTGCAAGACGTTGTCTACCATCTGCTTTGCGCGCGGGCAGGCCGATTGACTGTCCTGCGAAGCCTCCCTCTGCGACAACGGCTTGGACCGTTGTCGTGTCTTGCCCTGCCTCACCCCTCGTCCACCACCCCCAGCTCATCCCGTTCAGTGCTCGACAAGTGTTGCTGGACTGTTTCTCCTTCCTCCCATCTGATGAGCTGCTCCCGGGCAGCCCATCTGGCCTCACCCTCTCCCTTTTCTGTTTCATTTGAAGCACAGGCGCGGTCATTGTAATCCCCGACGCAATGGCTGAAGGTGGTCAGTACTCCGCAGCAGTCGACGTCACCGCTGCGGATCCCGACGCTTCTGCAACTGACTTCCTCCCGCTGGACGACAGCGACAGCAGCAATGCCCAGCAGTCACCAATGCACGGCCTGGACGGCAATGACTCCCCGTCCGATGTGTCCATGGAGGCTCAGTCCGAAGATGAAGACGACGCGATCATCCCAACACCCCACACCCAGACCGTTCTCGCTGATGCCGCTGTCTCCACAACCTCGCAGCCCGTGCCCGGCAGCCACCCGGCTGGAAGCGCGTCCAAGAAACGCAAGTCTCCCGAGGGTCCCTCGCAGCCTGAAACCAGCTCGAACACACTGGATTCGGTAAAAAAGTTGAAATTGGAGCAGTCTGAGAAAGATTCACAAGGTGACCAAGGCTCTGGCTCCGCGGTTGATAGGTCCACTCTGCCTACAGAGTTATGGCATCACATCTTCACTTTCTGTCCTCCTAGAATTCTAGGAAGATTACTCTGTGTCAACCGCCTGTTCAACGTGTATCTTGACTCTTCGTCCAAGATACGCTGCGATCGGCCACAGTCACCTTCCCACGGCCCTGTCTCTCCTTTGCAGCCCACTGCGATATGGCAGGCCTCGAGACGTCGTTTCTGGCCCAGCATGCCAAGTCCTCTGCAAGACAAGACTGAGCTGGACATGTGGCAGTTGTCTGTCTCTACCACATGTCAACATTGCCGTAAGCAAGGTACAGTGCACCCAAAGGACTCGCCAGAGCCATCGCAGCCCGGTCCGGGCAAAGATGGCGTAGCCATCGTTTGGGCGTTTGCAACTCGATCGTGTGGCACTTGTCTTCTGACCAAGTCAATCAAGGTTTGTGAAACATGCATTGAATCGACTACATCCAATGCCTCCTCTCTAACACGGCCATAGGAGATCGATATCTTGCTGTCGTCGTCTTTTCCCAGCACTCTGGCTGCAGCTCTACCGTTTGTCTTCGTCACGCAGGAGCTAAACGTTATCTCCCCAGCCACCATGGAGCGGGCCCAAACACCACCGAGCACCTCGCTAACCAAGATTTTCTGGTCCGAGCATGTTGAGGCTTTGAAGCAGGAGTTCTTCAGTGTGAAGGCTATGGGCGCTGCTACCGTAGAGGAATGGCTGAAGGGCCTAGAAGGTCGTGGTCACGAGCGCCGAAGCGATGCCCTGAGGTGGGAAAACTGGGCCGCTTCCGGTGGATTGAGCCAGATGAGGAACGTCTTATATCCTGGTTACCGACCTTCGGTACCTGTCATTCTGAGCACTGCTGTCGGGCCAAAGCCGACAACAGGATCGGGACCTGTCGTTCAGATCCCCGGACTAAACTCCGCTGGCAGTCAAAGCCGGACAGCGACTCCCTCCATAAGCTCAAGTCAACGGAATGGCATCACCCCAGATCCCTTCCGTCGCTCGTCAACTGGAACGGCCTCGTCATTTCCCTCAGGCCGCCCTGAGAGGACAAAGGAGGAGGTTGCCGAGCTAAAGGCTGCTCGAAAAGCCGAGATAGAGCGACGAGCGCTCGCGCTTGATCCTCCGTTAGAACCGAGCGTCCTGGCCCATATACCCTCCTTCCAAGCTGCTCTCCAGATCATCACACCATTGGATGAGCAAGCTTGGGAGCTGCTCAAGTCACGTCTGCTAGCCCAGAGAGCCGAAGCCGAACAGCGAGAGAAAGAAAATTCCGCTCAGGTCTTGCGGCAACAAGAAATTGATGATAAGCGCAATCTTGCCGCTGCCGCCAACAAGGAGGCCCGGGAAGCCGTGGATGCTGACTGGGATGAGGTCCAGGCGCCAGTGCGAGCGCGCATAGCTGGTTTTGCCGATGAGATCATCCGAGATGGCTGGGACAACGGGGAAAGGGTCGACAGAAATAGCTGTTCAAAGTTTGCGGTCGAAGTGTTGACATATATTCGAAAGCGCTTCTATGCGGAAGTCGCCAAAGACGCTGCAGCAGCTCGAGCGTCCGGGGCCACGCCTGTTACCGACCCGCCGCAAGGCCCGTTTACTCAGAAGCTGACGCTGGAGAACATGAAGTGGATTTTCGACATCAAGATCAAGCCACATACCGAACGACATCGGAAGGAGATTTTCCTCTGTAACGGTTGTGAGGTTACCGTGAGGTACTATGGCTTCGAAGGCGTCATCCAGCACTACGCTGCTAAGCATACAACCTCTCTGAGCATCGGCAATGTAGTCGTGCATTGGAGGGCGGAGTGGCCAGAGCAACCCCCGTTCACGTCAGAACCAAGAACTGCGAAGAATAGCTTCTACCAAGGCCAGCCACCTCCGCCCCACAATGCATACCAGCAAGGTCTACCAGCAGCCCCTTCTCAGCCATACCAAACTCATCCAAAACCTCCAGCGCCGGCCTATGGAGCAGCTCCGCCCTACAACGAGGCTTATGGACAGAGCTCGCACGCCTCTTACCCAGCCCAGGGCTATGGGACACATCCATACCCTCCCCCAGATGTCTACCAGCCTCAGCCTTATGCTCCTGCTCAAGGCAACCCACCAGGCTTTTCGGGTCCTCCTACTGCGCCTCCAGGCCCGCCAGGCCCGCCAGGCCTCCAAGCACCACCTGCGCCGTACAACTACAATTTTGGAGCATACCAGACCAATGGACAGATTGGGTACCAACCAGGACACCCGTCGACATTGTCCCCTCAATATCGAGCCCAGCTCGAGGACATGGCGCGTATGGCCCGGGAACTCTGGAACTCAACTTCCAATATGAAGGATACCCTATCGATCGTCAGGGTTCAAGTCGTGATTCATCATCTTGCCAAGCGATTTCATGCGAGATTTGGTATTCCATTACCTCTGGCGACTTTCATCGACGGTCTATCCGATCACAAGGATATGAGACCAGTTCGCAACGTCAACGGTTTGGTGTGCAGAGTCTGCCATCAGGGCGTTGGTGGCTATGTCGCGTCCGACCAGGAACGCAAATCATACTCGCTGCCGCAGCTGACGACGCACTTCCAAAGCAAACATGTGGAGCCTTTTGTGCAAATGGGACAATATGGCCAACCACCAGAGTGGACGGCCGAGATGGTGTTGCTGCCAGAGCCTGCGGGAGTTACCAACCTACGCTCGGCGGTGAGCATGGACAGCCAGAAATTCCACCTGGTGAACGAGGCGGTTCCGCATCTCTTGGGACCCGTCAGCATGCCGGAGCCTGTGCCAAACGTGGCGCCAAGCTACCCCGGCCAGGCTGACTATCATCAAGGTTACCAGAATGCGCCTGTCAGTGATCATGTCACATACTATGGACAAACCCAAGCAGGTGCCTCCTCAGAAAACGGCGGCGCAGGCTTGTATCAACATGCGGCAGCGCCTACTGCACAATACCCTCACCAGCCACCTGGCCCTTATGATCATGCCGTGTCGTCTCTAGCCGGAGCCAACTCGATAGGTCCTAATGGTCGAGCCTTCCCAGAACCTCCGGCACCTGCGCCGGCACCTGTACCTGTGGTTGCACCTGTGCCTGTGGCTGCGGCTGTGAACACAGCGCTAGGTCGAGAGAGTGAGCGGCGATCATCTCAAGGCTACCGCCAACGTGAGCAGAATGCTCGTCAGAACAAGAAGAAGAACAGGAAAGGTGCCCAGAGCAGCGATGGAGAGTCGCTTAAACGGACTGAGGAGGAGGAAAAGATGGCTGAAGAAGAAGCAGAACGTGAAGGGGATGCTATTCGAGCGATGTGGGCAGCTGACAGGGCGCAAACTGCCAGGAGAAGTGCCATTCCAGAGGGTGAGAGGGCCGAGAAGCCGACAACAGAGAACACACCATCCCGCCGCAACACACCTAGCAGCGTCGCAGCTCCGAATCCTCCCCAAGCCAAAGCATCTCAGCGCAACGCCCACGGTGGGAATGCCCCACGGTCCAAACATGGTTCGAAGCCAGGCACACCTCAGCTACGCCAGCGCTTCAATTCCAGACCTCGAGACTCCCCGAGCACAGATGCGGCGTCTCCTCGGGCTGATTCAAGTGCACCAAATCCAAGGGAGGCGGCCTACCGTGGCCATCAGCATCGGCTGTCAAACGTCATTTACATGGACGGTAACCGCGACGAGCCTGAGGACTATGGACAATACAAGGAGCAGCCCGTGCGCGAGGTTGGACCTCGCAGATCTCGTTCCCCGGTCTACACAAACTACCGCCCACCTCCAGCACAGCAATATCGCCAGAGGAGCCCTGCTCGTCCAGAGCACGAATACCACTATATGCCTCCAGCGCCTCCCATGGACGATTCCCGCTACGACAGACCTCCGCCTCGCGATGATTACAACTACCGCGGCTATCCCGACGGGCCAATCCCACGGCAACGTCCCCAAGAGGTCATTGAGATTGAAATCATCGAGTACCAAAGGCCGGACGGATCGACATGGATCGAGGAGCGCCCCCTCCGTCGTATCCCCAATCCTGAACCGGAAAGGTATTATCGGGACGCGCTCCCGCCTGCGGCATCCTATGACCGCGGGGATCCTTATGCTACAGGGCCCCCACGGCGTGAACAGCCGCCTCCGCCCGCCCAAATGCTCGGGGAACCGTACCGCCAGCCGTACGAAAGGGGATATTCTCGCGCGCCTGAGGGACCTCCGCCCCAGCCGACCGGCGCTGATAGCTATGATCCACGTCACCCTTCTGACGCGGCCCCGAGGCATTTCCAGCCCCAGCCTCGACTTCCGCCCCAGGGCCCGCCGCCGCGGAATGGGGCGGCTTTTTACGAGGAGGAATACGACCCTCGCTATCCTGCTGGCGTGCCTCCGCCGGCGAGCGCTCCCATACCCGCAGGTTCGAGGCCGGCGAGGTATCAATAGTATCAGTGGTGATAAGTAGGTGGTGAGTCCCCGTCCGGCTTGGATGTGGCTGGTGGGAAGGATGGCTAGGAAAACAGTTGGAACACAGTTTAGAAAAAAGAAAATTCATTCCTCAATTTTAAGTCGGTTTTCAGATGTGCCTCATTTTATATACGTCGGTACACTACGTAGAAGGGCCACCCAGGGTCATACTAGATCCGACTTGTTGTAAGATAATCAAAACGCTCGAGAAACGCTCGAGAAACGCTCGAGACATATAGATAGCTTGGACACAGGCGAGATTGTTCATATGTAATCCACCGTGGAACGAGTAAATGGGGCAAACGTGTGCTGCGATCTTGTATTTGTTTCAAAGCACGTCTTCTTGCCTGAACGCGTAATCTTCAAAAGACAAAAAAATCGTCCCGGTCCCATGTCTGCTGCCTGCTCTATATACAGACGACTTCCCCCCTGTGTAGGCGGTATTCTGCGCACAGGTATGTTGTGGCGTGGTGTTGATGGTGTGGAGTTGTTGTTGTATCGTCCCGCCCAAGTCATCACCAGTGGGTGTGTGAGACTGGGCGGGTGTAGATGGATGGGTTGAGTGTGATGGGAGTAATGTACATAGGAGTACAATAACAAGAGTCCGTCTCTTCCACGACCTGCCTGCACCTGTTCATCTATCATCATCTGTCGTCTCTTCGTTCCGTCTGGCCCCGGAGCGTCGGGGGAGCTTTCATCCCTTCGCTCCCCTGGCCCCTTTTTTCCTCTCTTCGTTGCCCCTTGACCCTGGTCTCTATACCACCTCGCCGATGATCTTGGCCGCCTCCCTGTAGGTCTGCAGCAGCTTCTCGCACTTCTCGCGCTCCTTCTTGACGCCGTCGTCCTCGTACAGGAGCTCCTCGAACAGCGCCTCCTTGTACAGCTCGCTGACGAGGCGGTTCTGTACCTCGTCGCGGCAGTGGTTGACCAGCAGGTGCATGATGGCCTTGGGGACCTGGTCGGCGATCGACTCACGCACTATGTTGAAGTACGAGGAGATCAGGGCCCGGATGAGCTCCGTCTCCATCTGCTCGCGCTCCGTCATGGCCGGCTCGCCGGTAGCACCCTGTTGAGCATGGTTAGCAAGAGAAAATGGATGACATTTCGGGGTTCGTGGGGTTCCAATTCGACCATACATCATTCTCGCTGGGATCGCTGGGAGGACTCACAAAGTCTGCACCGCGGGGAACCGATGAGCCGAAGACAAAGTCGTCATCGTGAGAGACCGGTCCGGTGGTCTGAATGGGAGAGCGGAGCACGGGCTCCTGGTGCCTGAAGCTCTGGCTGATGGACGGCTCCGAGCCCTGGCTCACGTGCCGACCAATGTTTGCATTGTGCGCCGGCGGCGGGAATGCTGGTTGCATGCCATCCTTGCCAAAGAAGTAGTTCAAGAAGGAGTCCTTCGCACCGCCAGCGGCCTGAGAGTTTTGCATCATGGGAGAGGCTGAACGCGCCCCGTTGAGCGCCGCCGTGATGCCGCCGGTGCCATTTTCCCTCACCGCCGGTGACATGCTGCGCGCACCCTTGCCCTGCGCCTTGCGGATAGACAGGTGCTCCGCCTTCTCGGTGCCGGCATGCTCGTCTTCTTCGGCCTCCTCCGTACCATTAGCCCCGAGCTCTTTCGCGCGTCTTCTCTCCCTCCGCTCGCGCTCCTCCTGGATAAGGCGTTTACGTTCTCTCTCCTGCTTGGCACCCACCACGTTGCTCATGGCGTTTGCAGCGCCTAGGAAATTTGGATGGTTTGTGTTGATGTAAGCGCGCTGTATCGAGATCAGGGACTCAACGTAGCCGGACGCGGGCCCCAAACGTTCTCGCAAAAGGTCCGATACAACCTCAATAAGCTTGGCTTGTAACCTCGGGAAACGTGACAGCTCAATGTTCCCACATGTATGGCAAATCTTGATAAGCTCCTCATAGACCAACTCGACGCAACGTTGGCTGGGAATTTCCAGCAGTTTGATTTGGGGCTTCACGAGAAGATCGAACGCCATCTCGGGAACGAACAGGCTCGGCCGAGGACCGGTAGAGTTCCTGATCGCGGTGCGGATGTCGGAAGCAGAGAGATTGGAGGTTGGGTCGATCGTGTCTAGCGAGCTGCCAAACACGGAGTTGAAAATGTAGTATATCCGGGCGCCACCGCACAGCTCCTTGGTGGAAATCTCAGTCGAGGTACCGTCAATCGATGACATGAACGAGGCCGCGAATCGTGTCATGAGCTGCAGAATGAGAGAGCCCCGGTGCTCCCTGCCGCTGAATTGGTTGTTACCATAGCTGGCGAGTTCTTGCTGGGTCTGTCCCATCAGTGTGTTCAGCCGGGCCTTGATGTCAGGCAGACGATCCCTGATGTGTGACATCAAGGTGGTGTTCAAGGTCCTGGCCAGGAAACGTGTGCCGCACTTCATGGCGATATTCCTGTACGCTGGGTGCAGCTTGAAGAAGTTCTCCTCATCTTTCAGGGCCTCTTCCATCGGCTTGTTGCCCTGGATATCTTGCTGTGACCGGTTCACGACACCGATCCACCCCAGCTTCAAGGGGTAGACTCGCCCAGACAGGATGTCAAGGGCGTTGGTGCCGTGGTCCATAAGATCCACCTTGGTCAGAACACCAATGGTCCTCCGGCCCAGGGGGTCGACATGGCGGGCAAGCTTGAGAGCCTCCGAGTTTACGATATCGACGTTGGCTGGGGAGACGGCGAGGACGATACTATTTGGCTTTGCGATAAATTCTGAGATGAGGTTGCGAGTCTGCTTTTCGATGTCGGCAGGTTGATCACCGATAGGCACCTTTGAAGGGGGGGTTAGCGTAGCACTCTAGCGCATGTGTATGCTCTGGTTAACCTACTTTTGTGAGACCTGGGAGGTCGACCAGGGTGAGGTTTAGAACATGTGGAGAATAGATCTTGAGGTTGATGGGCTGGCGGGTGATGCCCTTGTTGGTGCCGGCGACTCGGGCGGTCTCATTCTCGATCTCGCGCTTGACGTCGCCAAAGTCAGTGTAGCGCCTGTTGGGGATGTGGTTGAACTCGCCCCATTCACCAGGGCGCGCGACATTTGCATTATACTGGGAAGGGTGCGCAGGGTGTTGCGAAGCCTCGGCCTCGTCGTCAGGGACGTTGATGAGCTGGAGGATCAGGGGCCGGCGAGTGACGATGCCGCTGCCGCGGGGCAGAAAGTCACGGCCAACAATGTTCTCGAGTACGGACGACTTTCCGGCAGACTGAGAGCCGACAACGACCTGCAGGATGCTTGTTAGCTAGACTTGGGGGACGAGGTGCGGCTTGTTGCGTACAATCTGAGGCAGGTCGAGGGAGTCGTTGCCGATTGTGTTGAAGACCAGGTCCTGCAGCTTGTTGACCGTGGACAAGAGGTCGTCTCCGAGTGCAGCCATTGTAGCTCGTTTGTTGTTGAGCAAGGGGAGCAGGAGGGAGGCGGAGCTTGGACGAGTCAATCACAAGGACGCAGAGGAGCAGTGACGAGAGGTCGAGTAGCGAGGTCTATCCGACAGGCAGGGAGATGCTCGATAGCGCGGGCCGAGCAGGGCAAAATCTGCGACCAGAGCCCCCAACTCCTTAAGACACAAAGAGCCGCTTTCGAAACAGACGAGGACTGCTCTGGTGAGGGCAGTACGGACAAGACACGCAGGACAGGAACAGGAGGTGGTGAGGCAGCCACCGGGATCAGAAAGGCATGCTGTTGATTTCCCTTTGCCGCTGGTGCAGTACAGATTGTTGGACAAAATTTGGATGTGGTGGAGGGGAGCCGGGTTGAATACAATGTGTCTGTCTGCCAGTCGCGTCTCCGTCATTTTCCAACTTCATGCACGGCATTGCCCCCTGCCTCTGCTTCGGCCAGCACAGCACAGGTCCCCACCTGCATGGGCCATAGCTTGGCTGCCTCAGGCAATCCAGCAGGTAGACTACCTCTCAGACCGCCCACTGTACCCTGCAAGCTGCAGTTCCTGGGAATGTCTGATGGGTACCCAGGCACGCCAGGCTGGGTATAGCTTCCGCCACAGCTGTCCATCTGCTGATCCATGCCATCACATGCTTCGCTGCACAAGCACCTACTTACATCCATCCAGTAATAAGCAAGCCGCACGCAAGTCAGCAAGCTCAGATTCGGACAGACTGTTGTCGGTGATTTCGGTGATTTAGCAGCGGTGCATACCTCAAATTTGTTCTTGATAAGACGGGCCTGCTTCAGTCCGGAAACATACGTTCTGCCTCTGGCCTCGTCAGAGAAGGATCTTTCAATATGAGTGGTTACGGACCTGGCGGGGGCCAGATGTACACGAAACCTATACCGTAGGTCTTTTTTTATTACTCGATGGCACCTGTCGTTCCTGACCCAGTGCTCATGCTTTTACAGACCACAGAGAGGCAGCTTCCCACTTGACCACGATGGTACGTAGTGCACATGCCTATCGCACCTACACGCTGCGCCATCAGCCAAGCTGACTTGAGCTTGAAATGCCTTCCCTACCAGGCGAGTGCAAGAGTGTCATGACCAAATATCTGGCATGCATCAAGAAAGTCAAGGGCGTCAATGAGGACCAGTGTCGTGAGCTTGCCAAAGCGTATCTATCATGTCGCATGGACCGGTAAGTATCGTATCTATATGCGTCGCAAACGGCTCAAACCTGTCCCGGCAACAATATTTCTAAACAATGCCTTTCATCACAGTGACCTGATGGCAAAGGATGACTTCAAGAACCTGGGATTCCATAATGCTGCAGAGGACGCTGCTTCAAGCAAGGCAGCCGCTGGAAGCGACGCTCAAGGCAAGGGGGCGTAGGACAGCCTCCAACCAAGGAAGCTGCGGGCAACTCACAAGACTGATGATGCGACTCACTCGGATCACAGCTCTACGCGTGTAGTCAAGCCACCCTGGAACTTCTCCAGATGAGGTCTCGCGTGTTCAAACTCGAAGCCAAGCAGGCTTCACCAGCCTTCACAGTCACTGCGACCTTGCCATGGCTGGTACGCCCGCCTCCTGCCATTCTACACTGTTCAGAATGTGTGCAGCTGCCAAGGTCATCATGCTTCTGTCCACAATGATGGCAAGAGCATTGTAACAGAAGTTACGCTCAATAAAACCGCAACCGCGTTGGACCTGCCGCTTTCCCCCTCTAGATTTACTGTTGTCAACAAAAGAAGCCGTCCACGGGCCTGTTCGGCTTGCTTGAGCCCAAGGGCGCTGACGGGGAAATGGGACACAGGGTTTGGAGGTCTACAACATCAGCGTAAAGCAGCGTTTACGGGTGTCATAGCAATATACAACAAGTATCACCCTCGGTCACACACAATTGGGCGATCAAATTTATGAATTCCAGGTTCTGTGTGATCGAACTGCCCCTGCAAGTGCCCTGCGCAGTTCGTAACGTTGCCGTACCAGTGTGTGTGGCAGTCAGGAATTTGGCCCGACGCCCACTTCGACTCCTTAAATCCATTTTCCTGTATTTCAGTGGCAACTTGTGGTATTCAGGTACAACATTCGACCTCGACATCGCCACCGTTTTGCAGCTCATAAGCGCGATTGATCTAGGGGGTTCGTGTGCGCGCTTCCCCTCTAAGTCGGCTATATGCTCCACTTGCAAAAACATCTTCCTACAACACGGCCTAGTGACCCGATTACGCCCAGGACTGGTTTGCAAATGACGCCAGGTGTCCGGCTTTTCAATCTTCGCTTTAATAGCGACACCACAGGCTCGCCGACGACAGATCCCAATTGAATAAGACAATTCTGTTACATGACTCTTGCTTTCCCCGCGAGGAACCCCGCGAGGGACAACACAGTCCTGCAGGCAAGCCTCAACCACTGTCTTCAATGAGATCGTCTGTGGTGGCAGTCTCTTCTCCCACAGGATGCAGTCCGCTGTAAGGTCCAACTTGCGTTCAGCAAGCAGATCGAGATATCGTCAAACTCATGACCATGGGCCAACAACCACCCGCCGGCTCTTTGGCTCCTCCAGCTGCCGCCGGAATTATGCCGTCACACTGGGAAATCTCCGCATTGGCTCCCAAACCCGCGTGGTTTTCCAAGGTTTCACCGGCCGCCAGGCCACTGCAAATGCGCAGGAATCCATCGCATGGGGCACCAACATAGTGGGCGGCGTGACGCCGGGGAAGGAGGGTGAACACCTCGGACTCCCCGTCCTGCCGTCGGTTCGCAGGGCCATGGAGGAGCTCAGGCCTGACGCCACGGGCATCTACGTCCCGGCGTCCCAGGCGACGGCGGCTATCGAGGAGGCGATCGAGGCCGAGGTCCCGCTCATCGTTGCCGTGGCGGAACACATTCCACTGCACGACATGCTGAGGATCCACGGCATGCTCAAGACTCAGAACAAGTCGAGGCTGGTGGGGCCCAACTCACCGGGCATCATCTCCAGCGCTAAGGGAGAGAGGTGCCGCATCGGCTTCCAACCACTGCCTTGCTTCAGCGATGGCTGCGTTGGAATAGCTGCCAAGTCCGGGACGCTGTCCTACGAGGCTGTGGCTTCCACTACAAGGGCGGGTCTGGGGCAGAGTCTCTGCATTGGGGTTGGAGGGGACATCCTGCCGGGGACGGACCTCGTAGAGGCTCTACAGGTACTGGAGCACGATCCCCATACTAAGGCCATCGCTCTCATTGGGGAGATTGGCGGGGATGGCGAGATCCTCGCTGCGCAATGGATCACAGACTACCACGCCCGGACGCCCGTGGCCCAGAGGAAGCCCATAGTGGCTCTCATTGCGGGACTGCTGGTGCCGAACGACAGGGTGATGGGCCACGCTGGTGCGTTCTTGTTGCCAGGGGAGCCGCATCCTAAGCTGAAGGTTAAGGCTCTCAGACAAGCTGGGGTGACAATTGTGAACCACCCGGCCAAGATCGGGCCGGCGCTGAGAGAACTAATCGAGGGCAACGACGTGCAAACTCCTGCGGATGAGATCGAGGATGGGGCTGTTTTCGGGTCCGCGGATGACTTTGCCAAAGCAGTATCAAAAATGGTACCCTCTCAGCAGCGGCGCGGTCTGCATACCTCCGTCCGGAGGCCCCTCAACAACTTCGTGCCCAGCGGATCACACTTCAGGGCGTCGTCCCGGCAGACTCGGAGCCTCCACCTCGACACTTCAGCCAGCCGTCAGCTCCTCGAGGAAGCGAAACTCGGCTCAGAACTACAGTACCGTATATGGCCTACTCACTACCTCGCACTCGGTATCGACCGAGCCACCCGATCACAATGTCTGATAACAGCGGGCCATCTCATACCAAAGCACAGGCTGGTGCCGTCCAACTATGACAAGATCCTCTTGCCACCCAGCGCAGCAGACATCCTTGCCCTGGAAGGCACCAAGATGTGGGACGAAATCGTGGCCACGCTGATGACCAAGCTGCAAATACCAGACCGGGAAGGGTCCACCGCCAGTCTCGGCAACCTGCTACGGGACCTGGGGCGCGTCTTCCGGGACAAGGAGGCCAAGTACGTGGGGCTTCATTTCGGCGTGCGCGACACAAACAAAAAGCCGTTCCTCGTCTACGACCTGCGGGTCGAGCTGGACGACGCCGCGTCCCGCAGCGGCGGGCGGCTTGCAGACGTGCACCACCGGTACGCGGCGATGGAGGCGCGGGACCCGGGCGCGAGGGAGGCCGAGGCCGAGGGCATCGTGTACCACCAGCTGTGGCCAGCCAACAAGGCGCACAACATCGGCACGCTGGTCAACGGGGCGGGGTTGGCCATGAACACGGTGGACGCGCTGGCGGACCACGGCGGGCTGGCGGCCAACTTCCTCGACACGGGCGGCAAGGCGACGAGCGAGACGGTGCGGCGGTCCTTCGAGATCATCCTGCGGGACGACAGGGTGCGCGTCGTGTTCGTCAACATCTTTGGCGGCCTGACCCTGGGCGACATGATCGCGCGGGGCATCGTGCTCGCCTACAAGGAGGTCGACATCAGGGTCCCCGTCGTCGTCCGCATCCGCGGCACCAACGAGGAGGAGGGCCAGAGGATCATCGCTGAGAGCGGCCTGCCGCTCTACGCCTTTGACGATTTCGACGAGGCCGCGCAGAAGGCCATCGAGCTCGCGGGCGGCCCGTCCGCGGCCCACAAGGCCGTCCAGGCGGCGGCCCAGGAGAGCGAGAAGGTGGTCGCTGAGCTCAAGAGTGAAATCCAGCTTGCGGCGGCGGAGATGCTGCGGGACAGCGGGTCCTATGCCCCCGAGGTTGGAGCTGATGGTGCCGAGGAGGCCGCAGCTCTGGCTGAGGAGGCTACTGAGGTTGCAGTTGAGAAGTCTAGCGAGTCCGCGGCTCCAGTCGAGGAGGTTACGGAGGGCACAAGTGGGAAGACCAATGAGTCTGCGGATGATGCTCCCGCACAACGTGACGTGGCCGAGGAGCAGATTGGCAAGCCTCAAGATTCTGAAAAGCCTGGCGCTGCTGATGCAACACAGACCCAAGGCAGTGATCATGTTGTCTGAAGCGGCTTCGCTATGCTTTCAATGCGCTATGTAGAGGTCACATATACATGACATAGAATATGTACATCTAATTACATGACAGCGGTCATATCTGCGGTCTCACGATCACACTTTGGTGAGAGAAAAGCAAGCTTTCGCCACAAAAGCCATCGAAATCGACTTTCGCCCAGCGGGCGAGGCACGGGTTCCAACCGCGACGGAATCCTGGTTGCGGCTGTCCCCTTCACTGTCCTCCTTTGCCATGGCAGCGATTTCCATGGAGTGGATCTTCCATACCCGCAATGCCCAAACTACACAGTCAACAATATCAGCATGTGGTTCCCTGAGGCGGTACAAGACAGCTTAGATGGGGTCTGTTGTGACTTACGAGCAGCAAATGCCGCGACAAACATCGCCCCGACGTACACCTGCACATGCAGGTACCCGCCCTTCCCAGGCTCCACGAGGCTGAGGCCAATAACTTCTGCGAAAGTCGCAGGTAGGACCAATACCAACCAGGTGATGGACATGACGGAAGGCAGCAGTTGCAGCCCCACAACCTCAACGGCCACGGGGGCTATGCACGGCCAAATGCAGCCCGCAAAGGCGCCGAACAGACTGTAAACGATGGCACCGGCAAAGTTCTTGGCCGCGAATATCCAGAGGAAGAAGGCTGCAACCCCGGCAGTCAGTGTGCCCAAGGCTGCAATGTTGATCCGGCCAACCTTATCGCTGAACAAGCCGATTACTGGTCTTCCCAGGCCTTGAGATACTGGATGGGTATGTTGGTTAGGATAGGTATCGTGACGGGATGGCGATCAGAGAGACTCACAGTTGAAAATGGCCGCTATGATAGACCCCTGGTTTGCCGTGAATCCAACTGCCGCGGCGTAGGACGCCAGCGAGAAGACGACAATGATGTACCCCAGGATGGAGAAGAATCCCCAGGCTAGGTACAGATACAACTCGATCTTTTTGAAAAGCTCCTTGTGGAACGCCTGGTGAATCGCACCGACCTCCTTGTTCCTGTCCCGCGCCAGGAAGCTGCAGACGCCGTTGACGACGAAGGCTAGAATGGCCAAGATCCTGAAGGCCCATGAAAGGCTGAGGTTTTCAATCATGGCATGTGCGGCCAAGGAGTACGTCAATCCACCAAAGCCAGATCCGGCAGTGCCTATAGAGTTTGCGAGAGAGCGCTTCACGTGGAACCACTGCGGGATCAGGCCGACAGAGCCCGTGAAAAGGAAACCCATACCGGCGCCGAAGGCAATTCCCTGGCTCAGGACGAGATGCCAAATTTCGGATGTGAAGGATGCGCCGATGAAGGCAGCCGTCTCAAGGACCACGCCGATCTGTAGACAAGTACGAGTACCATATCTCCCGATGCAAATCGTCGCTAGTGGTGCGAGGAGGAGGGCTAAAGAGGGTGAGAATTAGCGATGAGACGAAGAGGCTCGTAGAGCAGTACTCACCTATCGAAATAGACAAGCCACCGACGAAAGCAAAGGATATGGCACTTGATCCAGGGAATGCGTTAGAGGTCAAGTAGTAAGCTAAGAACACAGCATAAGCCTGATTTGAAGGTTAGTTTTAAAGATCTTCAAATTGTTGAAAACGGCGGTAACTTACCGAGTTCATACCCCAGGTATGGAAGTTGATGAGAAAGACAACCATAACGACGACCCTAACTTGTGGGTCAGCATAGTGGCGACCAGCCATATGTCGGTATGTATGCGTCTTACCAGCCATATCCACCTTCCTTGAACTCTTTTTGTGCCTGCTCGTGGTCGCTGGACTCCGAGTCGACGCCACCGTTGTCCTTGTCACGCTTCTCGTCCATATCCACAGCCTGGTCGTGACGGGTATTCGTCCTCAGTATGCCATCCTCGTCGACGATCGTCTCTTTAGATGTTGCGGGTGAGCCCGCCGTGGAAGGTGCCGCCATGGCACGCCAATGACTAGCTGCTTCCGCCGCCGAGGGACTGGACCTACGTCAGGATCCGAGTACAGGTGAATAG
The DNA here is from genome assembly GCA_038088545.1 of Diaporthe humulicola. NCBI lineage: Eukaryota > Fungi > Ascomycota > Sordariomycetes > Diaporthales > Diaporthaceae > Diaporthe > Diaporthe humulicola. The sequence goes on along the minus strand of JBBWSL010000025.1, from coordinate 94,221 downwards.
CCTCAGCGAAGAAGACGAGTCACTTGTCCGCGCGAGACAGCTAGACAACACAGCACCCAGGTTTTCAAAGACTCGGGGCATTACGACGGCTACGGCTGGTTTCGCACGAGGATAATGCGAGGGCGTTGCCGAAACGGCGAAACGGGCACCCAAGCAAAGAATTCCATGACTAATTAGAACCGACATCGCCAGAATTACACACGAAGGACCTGGGCGGTCGGGAATAGGGCGGGAAAAAGAACCGGTGGCGGTAAAGCGTATGGGCAGGGAGAGGCCGAAAAGACGGAACGGCGTAGTCCCAAAGACGGATAGATCCCTAGCCCCTTTCGACATAGGCAAACCAGTACGCCGAGGCTATGTGACCGCCTCGAGTCCGGGGATACAAGGTGCCGCGTGACTCCCGGAGCAACAGGTGTTGTTGTTGATCGCAGACTGAGTCATCGTGTCGGACTTGTCCAAGGGCCCTCGAGCCCCATCGGTTGCCTCGAGACGCGGAGATGCATCTTGGTTGATCGATTTCACTGTCGTCTCGCAACCTGGCAGATCCATCGGCGCACCCTGCTTGTTTGGTATGAGATGCGTTGCCAGGTTGTTGAGTGACTCCAGCCGTTGTCCAGGCCCGAAGACGGGGGTTCTGTTGCCGGCAAAGTCGGCGCCGATCTGCTGGGACCTGACTTGTGACCAGTCCCCTACATATAGAAGGTGGCCGGTCTGCTGTTGCACAGAGGCTTCTGGAAACAGCCCCGAGGCTGGGCGGGCTTGCGGGCTGGCTCGCGCTGGCCAGATGCTGCAGCTGCACTGCAGAGCCGACGCTGCTGGCCATGTCATCATGCTGTGTACTGTGCTAGCCACGCATGTGTCTCGCGCTCGGTTTAGGGGAGGGCTCCACGATGCATTCTGGCCCATCGATCCTACCCCTAAATCCTGCTCCATGCACTCCTTTTCCGTGACAGTCCATCTGGCTGACACGAATGCCCGTGCGAAAGCCAGCCAAGAGCACGACGGCCTGGTGTGCTTTGTTTCGAGGATGCGGGTGGGGCATCGTCGAAGTACCGCTGTGAAGAGCTGTGCAATCTCCTCCTGAGCTGAGGATATGGCCGCCCCGGATTTGTGCTGGCGTCCCTCTTCCCCATCCCATCCAGGAGGATGCACAACGGCGTTTTCCGGACAGTTAATCATGAGGCTGGAGCGAGGCCCTCTGACAGAGTTTCGAGGCTGAAACGATGAACAACAAGACATGTCGTCGCCGTCGTCAGCGCCTGTCTTACATGCATTTACACACCCCGCTGGGTCGGCGTCAGAGCTCGGTGGAAGCTCAAGCTCAAGCTCCCGTGGAACTTTCCAGGGTTGGGTTGCAGCGTGCGGGTGCGTCACACGGGCTACCTTGTGGGTACACGCGAGGTGGCCAGTGCAGAGTGACGGACAAGGTCGCGATGTGGTACAGTATGTTCTGCAGGCCTGCAGCTCCCTACCTAGGTACCTGCCTAGCGGGCGCAGTAGCGTGGTAACTCCAGTGAGGCGGCGAGCGACGGGCGGCCCAGTGCTGCGGCAACGAGCTGTGGCAGGCTGGCAGGTCGAGTAAACAAGCCTCATCATCGCCACTCAACAAATCCATCCGGATGCAGACAGCAAGAACAGCACAGCACGCATCCGACTCTGACGACGGGAGCAGGGCAGGTGGGTATGATTCACACCTCGTCTTTCATGCATGGCTGCCAGAGCCCTCTGTTTCTGCCTAGCAACCCAGCGTTAGTGGTTGCATCTGCCCGACACTGCTTGGTCTTTGCTTAAACTTCTGCTGTTAGCCCGTAATAATAAACACTCGTTATCGCCCGCTACAACCACCAGTACTTATTACTTCATGCGCCTCTCCTTCTCCATCTCCGAGTCCCAAGGTGTCTCTCTCCCCTCATTTACCATATACACAGTACACACGTGCATGTCTGATCATCATCCTCATCAATCACCATCACTCTCACTCTCACTCTCACTGTCACGAGTGACCTGCTCTGCATCCTGCCCTGCCTGACAATCTCCGTCTCTGCCTCCGACCGCCGCGGCTCACTGCTGAATCCGGTATCATCCTGACCAGCCCCCGGCGCCCGCAGCCCAAACTCAACACACGACTCACGGAGCTTCAATTCCCACTGTGACGGGCGAGGCCCACTTCTTGTCGCCCACCCAGCTGCCTGCTCCTGCTCCCCCGGCCTCAGCTCACCGGCTCACCGGACGGACCACCTCCCAAAAGAGCAGCCTGTGCAATTTTATAAACGGGTCTTATCCTCTCGGCCCCCCGGGCCATCTTGGCTCTCTCCTTCTCTTGCAACCGTTCTCATTGCATTTGCAACGGGAAGAAAATTTCTCAACCCAACTCACCACCTTCTGGTCTATTCGGCCTGATTGTGCAAGATCTCTGGAGTCATGTTCGACCGTGGCAGACCCAAGGACCCGGGGCCGTCTTCTCCCGACAAGAAGACGGCTTCCTCCCAGGGCAGCCACATGAACAATGAGCAGTTCGGTTTGTCTCACCACCTGCACTCCAGCTACGGCGGTTGTCTTGTCGTCCCAGTCCTTTGCTAACCAGTGTCCTTCCGTTCCTTGCAGCTGCGTACCTCAGAGATCTTCGCAACAATCGTGTCCAAAGACCCGGTGGTGCGAGGCCACAACCCCCAGGATCAAGCCGGGCGGACTCCTTTCGCCAATCGACTGACGGCCGCCCTTCACTGGGTCCAGCTGCTCGTTCATCCTTTGGCTCGACTGCTCGTTCATCCTTTGGCTCGACTGCTCGTTCATCCTTTGGCTCGACTGCTCGGTCATCCACAGGAACCCCACCCCCCTTGTCCGAACCATCTCCAGCTCTCTCTCAATCCTACTCGCCTCCCAAGATTGACCACCGGGACTTCTCTGCCAGGCCCAGCCTTGCTCCTAGTGTGTCATCCAGATACTCGACCACCAGTGGACAGGGCCGCGACTACTATCCTGACAAGTCAGTAGCTCCGCTGAAGCCTGGACAGGTCGTTCCCAGTGCCACCTACATTGAGAGGGGCCAGAGATGGATGGAGAAGGAGGAGGCCGTGTCGCTCAGGCAGGCTATGGGAGACAAGGATGCTAGGGACAGTCCTCCGCCAGCCTCACCTACCTCGGACGACGGCCGGCTCTACGAAGCTGCTTTGGACGAGGCATCGGAGCTCGTGTGGCAGCACCAGCACGGTGTCAAGCCACCGGAGCCTGGAACGCCATACCGATACAGGCCGCACATGCGCAGGAACAGCTATGCACACGCACGTACGGCAAGTGCTGGCATGTACGGCGACGAGATCGAGCCGAGCGGCCTCGCACGAGACCATTCCTCACGATCCATGTCAGGTAGTTCTAGCTCCAGCGACGGCTTTGGCACGTCCCGCAGTCGTCTATCCTATGTGTCCACGAGTGGTCCCCGGAAAAGTCCCAGCCCCCCTGCGCAGTCACGTTCTGCCTCGCCACCCAAGGTGTCTAAGCCGTACACGGGTTTGTCTAGCACCTCACGCGGTTCCCTCGCTCAACGAAGGCGCAGCAGCACGAAGCGAAGTGGCAGTGGCGGCAGGCCTTTCTCAGGTGACCAGATCTGGGAAGAGCCCGAAGGTGCTTCAAGCATGAGACCCTCATCGCCAGACAAGAACCAGCCTACCGCTGCTGAGGCTCTACGGACGAAGCCCAAGGGACCACTCAACCGCGTCTCGTTCGCTCCCGAGAGACCATCATCCTCTGACTCCCAGGCACAACCCACCCCAAAGCTGCACAAGTTCGAGATCTACCGCAACCCACCGACGCAGTCTCGGGATCCGCAGTACACCTCCAACTCGCCGGCTCAGAGTCCCGTTCGTGAAGATGTGCCGAAGAAGCATGGTGTGGAGCTCAGAAGTGAAGACATTCGCCAGGCAACCTCTATGAGGCTGAAGGATCGCAGTCCCAAACTCCCCACCCCGACTGCTGTGAGCGACCGTCTGGGACGACCCATCGTAAGCTTTGATAAAAACTGGAAGGCTCCGGACGAGGCAACTGATGAGAAGCCAGACACCACAAAAGGTCGTCCGCTCGGGGCCTTCCAGGCCCGACAAGACCACCGCCGCCTCCCAGAAACCCCGCCGATCCCTTCTATCGCTGTTGCGGAGACTCGCGAGCCGCCGGCGTCCCCGAAGCCACGCGGTCGCCCCTTACCCTCTATCCAGGTAGACGGGTCCGGGGCGAGACCAAGCCCCTCGATCCCCAGCATTGCCGTAAATGATGCCAAGCCGTCAATCCCGAGCATCGCTGTCAATGACGGAACCCCGCCAGTACCATCGATCGTGTTTCCCGGCGATGACAACGGTGACGACAACAGCCCCAGCGTTCCTATCATCGTGACCCCTGATGACCCCACAAACAAACCCACAAGCCAGCCCACCAGCCGTCCACTCCCGACTCCACAAAAGAACGCCCCACGAGTCCGCCACGGTGGAAGACCGCAAAGTCACTGGTCTCCATCCCCTGCGAGTCAAGCTGGCCATCGGGCCACAGCCCGCTGTCACGAGTGTAACCACCCCATCGAGGGGCGTTTTGTTGCACTGGCGGGTACCAGTGAGCGGTTTCATCCACACTGCTTCAGCTGCTATTCATGCGGCACCTCGCTGGAGGCCCTTGAAATCAGCCCTGAACCAGATGCCAGCCGTGCCGCTCGGCTGGATCGCATCCGCCGTCGCGCTGCAGGGGAGGCCCTCGAGGAGAAGCCTGGAGAGACAATGGCCGAGGACGGTGATGAGCGCCTCCGGTTCTATTGTCATCTCGATTGGCATGAGCTGTACGCTCCTCGCTGCAAGCACTGCACGACTCCAATCCTTGGCGAACACATTGTTGCACTCGGAGAGCATTGGCACTATGGGCACTTCTTCTGTGCCGAGTGTGGCGATCCCTTTGAACAAGGAATGACGCACATCGAGAAGGACGGCTACGCTTGGTGTATCAACTGTCAGACAAAGCGCACCGAGCGGCGAGCCCCCAAGTGCAGAAGATGCAGCAAGGCAGTCATTGGGCAGTACATCCGGGCTTTGGGCGGGGAGTGGCACGAGGAGTGTTTCCGGTGTGCAACATGCCAGAATGGCTTCGACGACGGGCAAATCTTCCCCAAGGACATCGGGAACGACATGATGCTGGTGCTTTGTACAAAGTGCCGTCAGAGGGAGCTCAAGGCCTAGGAACCTGGGCGTCCGTTCATCTGATCGACGGTGGCAAGAGTCGTTTGCACGATTTGGTGTGATCGAGGGTGACGACAAGGTAAGTGGGATCTACCTGCCCATTCTTCCTGCCAGGAGGATGGCGCACGGTAGACCAGGCTTACGAAGGTTTTATGCGCGATGTGCTCTGTGGACTTTATTGCATTGCTTTGGATCAGTTTGGAGTTTGGTCTGCTTTTTAACTTCAGGGGAAACGAAACCAGAATGCTTGCTTGCTTGCCTGCCGTTCGGTGTTAATATGGCGGGGCTCTTTGCCTGCCTCATGTTGTCCGGACACACTGTACAAATATTTGGGTTTCAAGCATCGGTTTGCGTGCATGCTGCATTTTATCTGGCTAGAGCGAGCCAGCTGGAGAATAATTCGAAAGAACATATTGCTTTTCACACCTCAGAGGACCTTGTGCTGCCGTGAATTGTATGTGTTATGTGATACTGGTGCCTTTGAACCTGCGATTTGCTTGCGTTCCCATACGCAGCCCAAGTCTTACGGTCCCGATCTTCATCCAGCCATGGCAGGATTCTCCGTTCTTCAATTCGCAGAACATATCAGCTACTATGTAGGTAGATAGGTGGATTATACCGGTTCTCATCCAGCCAACATGCCAAGTCCTGATGTCCGTGATGGATCCCCAAAGGCTGTGGAGATGCATATCGGCGTCAAGTGCCAGCTCGTGAAAATCGTAACGCCGTCTCACCAGGATGCGCAGAGGATCTGGTAGGCATTGCCCGGCGTCCTCACAAGGAGAACAAGCGGCCGAGCCTCGTTTACGTCGGTGTTAAGGGCGGCAAAGCCCGTGGACCGAGAGGGCTGGTGGACGGATGGGAGCCTGATCTGTCAGCATGGTCAGTGAAAAACCGCCCGACGTAGGTATCACGGTCTAGGTCATGAGGATGGAAAGCAAGGCGCAAGACTGTATCATCAGTCAAAAAGGGCATGTTCATTCATTGGATTCTTCCCTCTCCCATGTACATCTCCCCTGACCGCCACGCAGATTAGCGTGCTGTATCGCCAACTGGCACAGAGGGAATAAAACCAGTTGGTGGTGTATGGTCCCCCCTCCCCCCTTTCAAAAATAAAGAAAAAAACACGATTATCCTTTTCCCTGTCAAACTCCTTGAATGAGAAAATTCCTCTGCAATATCGAGATAGTCACACCAAGCGCAAAGGGGGGCGAAAATTCAAAGCTGGGTGTCGGTTTCCGTTGCCTTGTCCTCCGAACTGCAGCCGAGCGAGAAACAATGTTCCTCCCCACCCGTGCACCCTTCAAAACACCTAGAGAAGCCCGCTGCCGCCCACCTGCTCCTGGTGAACTTCAAGGGTGTCGCCGTCTTGCATCTCGAGCTGGGAGGTTGAGGGCAATGTTAGTGATATGCGGGTGTGAAAACACGCGTGACGCGCGACGTGCGCGTTCCTTGTCGCAGTCTCAAGGCTGCAGCGATAAGCTGTAGGGGGAAGGAGAGAGGCTCACCGTATCAGGGGTATCGTTTGGCTGGACTCGTTGGCCCTCGAAGAGGAAGCGCACAGAGTTGACGGTCTTGCCTTGGCGCTCGCAGAAGGCGCCCATGAGCTTCTCCAGCTTAGTCGACTTCTTTATCTTGAAGAAGACCTCATTGTTGTTGTCCGTCACCTTGATGTTCAGGTGCTCCGTCTGCGCGGGGGCCTCCTGGCGCTCCGCGGCCGGGGAGCCGTTCTCGTGCTGCTCGGACGACATTGGGGGCGGGGGTGAAGAGGTCAGAGATGAGCTTGTGGATGAAGATCGCGATGAGCGCGTAGAGGCTCAGGATGCCGAACTGGATGAGGGTTCTGACCAGGAAGTCAGTGTCATACGGCACGATGGGTCTGAATACGTCGCGCATGATGGCGGATTGTAAAGTGGAGGGTTTTGGTGGTCGTGTGAAGTGGGTGTGGTGGTGACGATGCGTGGTGCGTGTGGGTGCAAGGCTGCGGCGGGTTTTTGGGAATGGACTTACCAGATAGTAGCTTTATGGGGTTCCGAGCTGTTCCGCGAGGGTCCGGAGCTGGTGTCTGTTGACTGAGGCTGCGGCTGGCCGGGGTGCAGTGAGGGTCACGATGCTGAGGGAGTGGTGTCGTTGATTTGAAGAGGAGGGCTACAATGATAAAAGGCTGCCAAAGAGCCGCCTTGGGGAAATGGTGGGGCTATTCGTCTGAGGGGCGATCCAACTCACACGCACGGGCCACCTGCTGAACACCTTGCTTGACCAGTGCCTCCTCCCCTGCCTGCTCTGGCAAAGTACAAGTGACTCCTTCAGTCTGATTGTTTAGCCACAGAGCAAAGAAGAATGCGATTAAAGACCAAAGTGAACGATTGGGCTAGCTAGCCCTTTGGAGGATAGAAAACGCTAGATACGCAAAGGCAGGAACCAAAAGCTGTGATCAAATCCGGAGAAGGCCGGGGTTAATGTCCAGACTACCCAGGTTTTGACAAATCAATCACTTCCGCAGTACATCCGTCTCTGCAAAGCGTTGAAGTGAAAGTAGACTACCTAGGGAACGTGTTGCGCGGGTTGGGAACCCCGTGATTCCACTCGTCCTCACATTGACATCATACAGAACAAGGCGGCGACCAGGGCCCGTAATCTGGGCTGCCAGGCCTCGGGGGCTACTGTGGATGAAATAAAACACGGGCCAGATTCAGTCCCAATTCACCCAACCCATTCTCAGCAGGGTTTTCATTGCCAACCGAGTTCATCCGACCCAAAGATCAAAAAGTGACCATGGTGAGAGCGCACAGTGCATACACCATCTCAATTTGCCGCCATGTGATCTAACGGTGGTATCGTCCGCAGGGACTGGAAGAAGATTTGCAGGCAAAACCTCCATGCCATCCGCGAGCAGTCTGTCCTCCCCAAGCGCCCGTGTCCTGACTGTTGATAGACACAATAGCTGACCTATATTCCAGTGTGCAATCCAAGGTGAGGGCACCCGCTGCCTCCAGGTCGACCCAGGTCCCAGCTAAAATTCCAGCCAGACTGCCTCAAGAGGAACACATACAAGGAGGACAAGTGCCAAGGCGTCATCGATGCGCTCTACGACTGCTGCCAGGCCTTCTATGATCGCAACGGCGAAGGCGCCAGTGCCGCCAGCTGCCCCAAGCCAGACCTGCTGAAGCTGAAGCTTAAGATGAGGAAGAAGAGAGAGTTTAAGTCCGAGTGACCTCCAAGCCGTCGAGCAACCGGCCGTCTCATCGAGAACCGTGGGGACTAGCCTACCTGAATTAAAAACGACTTGTATCACTGATCCGGTCGAACGTATGCCCAAATTGAATTTTGAAGTCAGGCAACTTGAAAGGATAGCGAAATTAATCTAGGCAGCCAGTAGCGCGAGAGCGTCCACTGAAAAGGAACCCCGTGACTCTGTAATAAAGCAGCCATAGTTTGTTTTTTTGACATAGAGAAGAGAAGAAAAAGTCTGCCGGAGGCGCGCTCCAAGCCGGCCTTTTTATCACCATCCGTGGCCTCGCTTAGTGGAGCCTCGGCCGCACGGGCTTCCCTCCGGCCCGTTGCTATGATTGGCTGGTGTGCCCCACCCCAGGCCAGGGAAAGCATTCCAATTTAAACGTATACAAAACCGCCCTTCGAAGCCGTTGACTATTACAGCAACACAGCGACATTCTCAAAATAAGCGAAGGTTTTATTATGGAGCCCATTGAATTGGCTACCAGCTGACGAGCCGGTCATTATATAGGAGGTTAATCCATAGGACATTAAGCTGATAGGAGGTTGCGCAGTGGGGAACGCTAGGTCCACTATACAGATGCTGCGGCCGTGTAGAAGACACCCGAGCACAGCTTGTCAACTTGGAAAACGGGACATACTGTTCTTATCTCTGCGATTCACTTGCAATACGATGCCTATTTAAGCACAGGCTAAATTCCGATCCGTAGGGCCAACCACAGTCAAGATCGGGGGAGTACTACTTCCCACACGGCAGGCCTCCGGTCCTATAGAGGCTATGATGTGTTTGGTAAGGCTGGGAGGCAGGGAGGGTGTGGCATATGGATCAAATGTTCATGAGCAAGTTGCTATGGATTGTCCTGCCCTGTCTAACATGGATCATCTCACAGGAGGGTATCCGGCATGAGCTCATCCTATAGGAATACCAGTAGGAGCTTGTCTATATCACGGTTTCCCTTGGCCCTTGGCCCGCAATGCCCGACTACATTATCTAGAGCGAGTTGTCCTTCAGAGACTAGGGGGCCAACACGGTACTTTGTAAGAGCATGCTCACTGTAGTATGCGAACTCGACCCTACGGAATAGACCAGTCAAAACTCAATCCGTCTTTGAGGAAGTTCTGGGAGTATGCATGCTGGCATGTCAGCTATTGGTAGGGTCGGGAGTGAGACCCGCGCTAAAAACATCAGTACCTAGGTACAAAGCTGACAGAACCTTGTCTCTGATCCGCGACTGCCCTTCGCGTTTTGGCTGGCAACTTGTTCGGGCGCATTCCCAAATTCGCCCACGTCAACTCCATTCCCTCGTATCCTACATACAACGTAGATGGAGCGTGGATAGGGCACACATGCAGCTGCGGTCGCTCCATTGACCTCATAGCGTCCAGACAAACGCGCTCAGCTTTCTGCGGGCCCATTCAATCTGTCGCCAATCAGATCAACGCCCTGCTAGGACCCTCCACCATGGTACGTACTACAGCGTGCAGTACACAAGCTGCAAGCTTATCAAAAGCTTGGAGGCCCAGGAGCGGTGGAACCTCTCCCAGATTAAGTTTTGGTGGCTCACACACTCCTCCTCGCTAGGACTTCCTCTCTCCCAAGCGTCGTAGTCTCATTTACGGGTACGACAGCGACGAAGGTTTGTTTTGTTCAACACCGACATGACGGCGCCCTTGCCCGTCTGTTTTTGGGCCTCGACTGACGGCGCGCACCATGTTAGATGAGGATATGGCTCGCCTCGAAGACACGTACCGGCAGAGCCGCATCCAAGCTGGACCCGAGGTAGAGGAGTTTGGAAGATGGCTGGACGAGTGCGGCCTGACCCACGCGACACCCGACCAAAAACGCGATCGAATACTGAAACTCGTCGCTCGCTACAATGACTACACACAAGAGAAGGCGTCTGTGCTGACAGAGCGACGGCGGCTGGAAAAGCTGGCGAGAGGCCGGAGATGGGACCCCAACCAATCCAGCGACGATGCTAACGACGTCGAGATGGACGAGGCAGACGGCGTCGACCGCGTCGACGACGCCGACGAGGCGACCAAATGGTCGTCAGAGGCACAGACCTGGGGACTCTTGTCACGTCTACTACCACTGCGACAACCAGACCCTTCGGCCAAGCCACCCAGATCGAATCACGCTCCGCAATCACGGAAGGAATACTGGGACGAGTTCATCCTGTCGGACTCGGTGGCTCAGGAACGTAAGGCTGTTCTGGAGTGGCTGCAGTCCACCGCAAGCACCGGCCCTGACATCGACGAGCTTGTCCACGAGTTCCAGCAAAAGGCAGACAGGGGAGACCTCGTGGCGCATGGCTGGCTACACACCCGGGAGGCAATAAAGCTGCACAAGAGTGTCAACGCCATCCCACACGTCCTCGAACCCAACTCAAACATGTCCGACTTCTCCTACGTCACCCAACTGGACCCGGATGCTATGACGAGACAGGGCCGGAAGCTGGAGCCACACGATGAATACTTCGAGAGGGCCATCTGGGTTGGCTGCTACCATCTCCTGCGGAGGGGAAGCTCCTTGAATGAGATCCGCGACTGGTGCTTGGAGAGAACAGAGGTGTGGCGGGCAGCAACAATTTCCGCACTGCCTTTATCGACGCTAGGTGACGAGGACTTGCCAAATTTCGACCTGCCCTCTTTCATCCTGTGGAGGCGCATGTGCTACGCTCTGGTGAAATCCGGCGGTACGGACGATTGGGAGCGAGCAACTTACGGCATCCTCTCTGGCGACATCGACAGCGTGCTCGCTGTGTGCAAGACTTGGGATGACTACGTTTACGCACACTACAACGCCCTTCTGCGGACGCAGTTCGATTCATACCTGATCAAACAGTGTGGGCCTGGGATCGCATCTTCCCAGTTCTTGCCCTCGTTTGACGCTGTGCAGTACCTCGGTGACGGTCCAAACATTGCCAGAAAATTGATCAGCCAACTTGAGTCGGAGGGTTCACATTTCAAGCAGATCAACAAAGAGGCCAACACAGCGGCGAAAGCACTGCAAGGGGCGATCATCGCCGACACGCTTGATTCTTACATATACCAACAGGGCCTGGCACTGTCAGCGGAAGCCAACCAGGAAGGAAAGTCGTACCTGATCCCAGATTACGGATATGGTTCGTCAGAAGGCAACATTTTGAAATACAACAAGATGTCAGAACACGATGGGTTGCGAGTAATCACGCACGTGGTCATCATGATCAACGCTCTAGAATCCATCGCTCAGAAGGGCAAGGACTTCCTTCCAGGCCGCCGTATTGTCGGGGAGCACGCCATCGCGGCGTATGTCAGTTTCCTGCGACTCGCACAGCTCGAGCTTCTGATCCCGCTCTATTGTGCTCAACTTTCTGAAAGCCGGCAATACGAGACATTGAGTCTGAACATCATCCACGTGAGGGATCGGGAAGAGCAACTGGCGCTACTCAACCAGATCCGAAGGGTTGGCATGGATATCAAGACGTTCCTTCGGGAACAGCCACAACACTTCCTCAAGCAGCTTGAGGACTCCCAGGACGCCCCTGCCAAGGCCCAATTCCGGATTCTCAAGCACAGCCTGCCACAACTTCTCGACGGTCGTGGCATCGTTCCGGACTTCATCGGCGACGACGGGCGAAACGAAGTAGTGCATGAGAATTTGATCCGATCTATGGAGTGGCTGTTTGCGGGCGAGGGTAACCTGCTTGAGGCCTGCGAGTTCGGCGTCAAGATTTACAAGTATTTTTTGAGTGAGTTATCCCATCCATTCTTTCTTCCCTGTCAGCCGAAGCTCTAACAATTTTCGCAGAGAACAAGCACTTGGGAGCTGCCCGCGACTTCTACGAGAGAGTCAGAGTAGAGGACCTTGTGCAGGTCTTGGCGAATCGAGATATCGGGGGCTCTGTCGAAGACTTCGTTCAGGATCTTCTGACTAATGAACATGCGCTCCTGGGAGAAGTCGGAGAAGACGAAGTTGAGGACCTCGGCCTAACTCAGACAAGGCTGGCTCTGGCTATCAAGAATATGTGGGAGCTGCAGTGCTTTGTCATGGCCCTAGACGGTATCGAGACGGTGGGAACCTTGGCGCAACTCGCTCAAGAGTAAGTGATCCTTTCCACCGGACTATGTCATGTGGAGAGTACTAATTGATCCTAGGCCCGAGACGAGCAACCCGCCCAACAGGGAATACTTTGAAAACCTCGGAGCGGCCATTCGCACGGCAAAGACAGGCATGAAGCCAGTCCTCAAGGGCTGGCTGGTGGAAACGAACATCAAGGACGACGACTTCACGCATTTGCGGGAGACATATCTTCCAGAGACGATCATCGCCTTCGTGTCTGCTTTGCAGTACACCGGCGGCACCCTCACCCGTGACAACATGCTCGAGGCGATGGAGCTAGCAGCAACCATCGCAGGTAATGATTCGGACATAGCCGCCCTATTCGTGAAGACAGGACGCATGAAGGAGCTTGTCGAGGCATTTGCTTCGTGCAGCAAGGCGCTGGCGATTCACTCTGCCGACCACAAGAAGGGTTCACACACGAGCGCCAAGAAGATGCGCGAGATGGGATGGTCGAGGGAGCTGTGGACGGTTAAGCCTTCCTCTTGAGGACGTGACAGCATAGCATGGCGAGACAAAAGGACTGGCCTGAGGCGGCGCAAAATGTACACTTACTGATTTGGCATGGAGCCACCGGATAGGGATGAAGCAAAAGAATTCATAATGATGATACCTGGAAAGACTGGGAAAAGCTTTGGACTTGAAGTGACCTGGTAGAATGCTTTATTCATTCAACGATGAGATACATCCACACTAAACTGTTCCCGTGCTGGCAAGCTGTCGCGAGCGATCTCTTCTGTTGCTACCGTCTCGTATACGTCACATTCGCTGGCTCATCGCCCACCCGATATCAGTCTGAATCTCAAGAAACAGCTTTGTCAAGTGTGCATCGAGCTATCAAAGATCACCTTTAGCCGCAGGACCCTTTTCACCGACTGCGGGTAAACCATTGCAGGCGCTATTCGACACAACAGAAGTCCGGTCTCGTATTCTCTGAGAAACCCATTCTCCAATCTGTGCCGTCTAATTCCAAGGCCAAGGTGCTGCATGATGCTGACTGGATATGGCTTGAGTTCAGGTTTCAGTAGTCTGCATGAGCCCTAACAACGCCCAGTGATATCATTATGGGTTTGTTGCGAGTAAGAGATTGAGCACGGTCTGCCGATGCCATAATTTGGTTTTATACAGATGTCTTACAAGCTGGCTCTGTTCATCAAGCCACATATTAGCCATCTACAGCTTATTCAGGAGCTCTTGCACGTGAGACCTCAACTCCTCCAACGGCACCAGCTCCGTATGGGCGAGCCTCCTACACTGCACCTCCACCCGCCCAGAGGCCTTCCACTCCCTGCCGAGTACCACGATGACGGGGTACCCAACGAGGTCGGCGTCCTTGAGCTTCCAGCCCAAGCTGGCGTCCTGCCGGTCGTCGATGATGGCATCAACGTCGTGCTCCCGCCCGCCGGCCACCAGCTGGTCGTAGACACCCGCCGCGTCCTCCGCGAGCTTCGCGTCCTTGGTGTGGAAGAGGACGACGACCTGGTACGGCGCGATCACGCGCGGCCAGTTGAGCCCCCTCTCGTCGGCGAGGTGGTCCGCCACCGCGCCGACGATGCGCGAGATGCCGATGCCGTGGCAGCCCATCTGGATGGGCACCGTGGTGGTCTCGTCCCCGCCACCGCCGCCCTCCTTGCCGGGGTTCTCGGGCAGCAGGCGGGCGGGCACGCTGACGCTCGCGCCGAGGGGCTCCGAGTACCGCGTCCCCAGGTGGAAGGTGTGGCCCAGCTCGATGGCCTTCTCCACCTTGAGCGTGCCCTCGTCGCAGCGGGGGCATGCGTCGCCTTCTTTGATGCGGAAGGGATTGGGGATGCCTTCCTCCAGGTTGACTGCTGAGAGGCGCCTCAGTTCGGCGGAGTCGTTCGAGTCAAGGGTCGGGTATTTCCTCATTTCTTTGGGTAGTCTGTCGTCAAATAGGTTGACGACACGAACCTGAGAGTCCTCGCCCGCCGTGAACTCTTTGATCGCGGCGGCCCAGAAAGGCGAGGGATCCTCAACCCCGGAGTCAAGATCGGGGAATGCCAGCTTGACGGCATGGGTGCTGATGTCCTCCGCAGAGAACTGGTCAGAGTTGAACCAGACCCGCACGAGGGTCTTGCGGTCCTTGGATATACCGTGCCACGCCTTTGGGTGACAGGTGCCGTCCACGAAGACGGCGGCGGCCGGGCGGCTCTCAGCAAGCTCCTCGTTGGCAACATAGTCGCAGCGGAGACAGCTCATGACGTGGTCCTCGCCGAGCGCGGTTGAAATGTGGTATTCATGGCTCAAGCTGCCGCCCATATCGCCGGAGCTCGCCTGGGCCACGAGCACGGGGAGCTTCATCTCGTTTTTGAAGATCTGAGAATATGCTCTGCGTACATCTTCGTATGTCTCTAATGCCGCCTCGGTAGAGTAGTCAAATGTGTACAAGTCTTTCATGTAGAACTCGCGGCCCCGCAGGAGGCCCTGACGAGGTCGCAGCTCATCTCGATACTTCTGTGCTGGTATAAAGTCAGGCATGAGCAAATATGGAGAAAACAAGGGTGAGGGTCTTACTTATTTGATATAGCCTTAAGGGCAGGTTCTTATATGACTTCGCAGAGCGGGCCACCAGAGCGGTGATCTCCTCTTCGTGGGTAGGGCTTAGTAGATACTTTCCTTCCTTACGATCGCTGAACCGGAAAAGCTGGAGACTAATTAGGGCATACTCAATGGACAGGAGAACATCTTGGGGCATACCTCGGAGCCGATCTTGCTTAAGCGGCCACTCTGCTCCCATAAGGCCTCGGATGATATTGTTGACAGCTGAACTCGTGACGCTCCTGGAAAGATCTGATCAGAGTCCCGTTCAGGTGGATCAGTGCTCTCGGCGAGGTTGCTACATACCTAGCCCGCGCATGTAGCGATCAACTAGATTGATGACCTTCTCGTGGACTCTCAGTCCAAGAGGTAAGAGGTGGAAAATGCCGGAATGAGACTACTGTATCGTGAGCCACCACTCTACACGCATGTTTAAGGTGTGCCTTAACCTGTCGCAGAAATCCAGCACGGATCAATTTTGAATGCGAATCTGAGTGGTGTTACTATGGTTCATGGCTCATCAAGATGGCAAGGGCAATTTCTCGAGAGCATACCTTCGTTCTCACTTGCAGCTATGCCGCCCGACGGGGCCCACTCGTTCGACAACCGCACTCTGCCGTCAATATGAAGCCTCTGCAGGTGGACCAACGGTGCTCTACTTTGTGAACGCCATCTCTGCCATGTCCAACCGTTCCTTTGCGTCAGTGTCGGTCGCGCCGTCACCAACCTCACGCCATGTGGCATTGTCGTAAAGGAACTCCCTTCGAATCAACACTGGCCCTCAATGAGAGATCAAAGTTGTCACTTCCATTCAGCCATGTAATGAAATACAAGTGATGATATTGGCGAAGACATTCTTTTCGCAGAACGCGAGTTGCCGACCTAAACGTGAGGTACGTCTATCTCAGGGTCCAGGACTCTTATCAAGCTACCCTTGTCCACAGCGGCGGCAGCCCCACAATAAAGTTGGACGGGCTTGCGGCGGGCCAGAAATTTCCCAAAACTTCGCAACGTCCAGACCGGCAGAGGGCTGCGATCACTGTGCAGCGACACCTTTTCTGTGCACGCTCACGTCTTCCTGTTGGTCCTTCTGAGAACGGAACTGCCTCCACGCATATCCCCCAGGGGCTACTAAATCCCCTTTTGAAGCGCATTGAATACCAAAACCGACAATGGGGAAGAAGAGAACCAAGGCTCAGAACGGGGCGAAGCCTGCGTTTGATGAAGCGGCTCTTTCCAAATTGACCGCCAAACTCGAAACAGATCTGGCCAGCCCCAAGCCGAAATCGAAACCCAAGGACCACAAGCAGAAAGACGAGCGTCCTGCAAAGAGAAAGCGCAGCGAAAACGACGTCAAAGACACAACTCCGAACAAGAGGCAAGCGCAAGAACCCAAGAACAGGCCTGCCAAGCCGTCAAAGAAGGCCTCAAAGGAGAGCAAGGGCCCCAAGGACCCCAAGGACAAGAAGGCCGAACTTCTCCAGGAAATACTAGCCCTGGGTGGAGACGAGAATGATTTGGACATCATCGCCGGTGTCGATTCCGATGTCGAGGAAGGCCAGGCGCCAAAGCCAAAAGACGCTTCCGCTGAGATGGACAAGGCGCTGAAGAAGGAACTGGCGAAGTTCGCCTCTGGCCTTGGCTTCGAGAAGGTCCGGGATGAAGACGCTGCCACCGACGACGAGGAAGAACAAGTCGAGGAAGAGTCCGAGGCCGCTGACGAGGAGGAAGAAGCGGAAGGAGATGAGTGGGAAGACGAAGACGAGGCAGAGCCAGAGCAAGATGTCAAAGAACCGGCTGCTGAGAAGCAAAGTCGCTCTGCAGCTGGTAAGTTGGTCAGTATGCGCCATCTTGGTCAGACCAACCAAGAAAACACCCTTGACTAACTCTCCTTAGGTATTCGAGCCAAGACCTGATTGGCATGCTCTCAGCCAGGGCAACCTTCCGTCTCCTTCAGAAGATGATATCCGGAATTTCTCGTCGACAATCAACAGTCTGCACGAATACGCGAAGACGTTGATGGAGACTGATGCGGCGGCATATAACACGTCCGTGGCGGCATCATCAACGCGAAAGTTCATGCACACTATCATGACTTCGGGTACCATGTCGGACAAGGTGTCTGCCTTGACACTGGCAGTGCAGGAGTCTCCAGTACACAACGTCAAGGCGCTGGAGAACCTGCTGAACCTCGCAGGAAAGAAGAGCCGTGATCAGGCCATAGCCGCCCTCGGCGCGTTGGTCGATCTTCTCGGAAACGGTGTGGTCTTGCCCGGCGACCGTCGCCTACGCCTGTTCCGCACGCAGCCAGGCCTTCTGGGAACTTTGCAGAAACACTCCGTGACCGCTTGGAAACCCGAGAAGCCACTACCGGGGAAGATCACCAAGGCGCACCTGATCATGTGGGCATACGAGGACTTGTTGAAAGACACCTATTTCAAAATCATCCAGCTCTTGGAAAAATGGTCTGCAGATGAGATCGAGTACACCAGGCACAGGTCGCTTGACTTCGTATACGGCCTCTTGAAAGAGAAGCCCGAGCAAGAAGCCAATCTGTTGCGCTTGCTCGTGAACAAGCTCGGAGATCGGGAGCGCAAGATCGCGTCCAGGGCTTCTTATCTCATACTACAACTTCTTCTGATCCATCCGGGGATGAAGCCCATTGTCATCAGTACCGTTGAGCAGGAAGCTCTCGTCCGTCCAGGCCAGACCATTCGGACAAAGTACTATGCCATCATTACTCTCAACCAGACAATTCTGAGCAGCAAGGAGCCGCAAATTGCGGATACATTAGTCAGAATGTACTTCGACCTTTTTGTGGCTCTGCTCAAGATGGGAGCCCTGGGTTCATCCGGGTCCTCGGACACGAAGAAGAACCAAGCGGCGACGGGGCCCAATAAACAACCGGTCTCCAAGAAGGGTCAAGCCAAGACCGCTCCTGTCAAGGTCGCTGATGTGCCAGATACAGAGACTGCAGAAAAGCTTGTCTCTGCTATACTGACGGGTGTTAACCGTGCTGTACCCTTCTGCACTGCGGATGACGAAACATTAGAGAAGCATCTCGACACACTCTTCCGCATCACGCACTCTGCCAACTTCAACACCAGCATCCAGGCACTCAAACTGGTACAGCAGCTCTCAGTAACCAAGCAAATCGCCACCGATCGGTTCTACAGGACCCTATATGAGTCACTATTAGACCCGCGACTTATTCACTCATCAAAGCAGGCGGATTACCTCAACCTTCTGTACCGGTCACTGAACAGCGACATTGACGTTCGCCGTGTCAAGGCCTTCGTCAAGCGAATGCTGCAGATCTGCTATCTTCACCAGCCTTCTTTTGTCTGCGGAATACTGTTCCTCGTGGCACAACTGGAGGACAAGTTCCCAGACCTCAAGACCCTCCTGAATGAGCCAGAAGAGGATGGCGACGATGAGGAAGTGTATAGGGATGCTCCTGAAGATGGGCAGACCGCAGACCTCCCTGCTGCGAAGGACACGACGCAGAAGAGGGGGACCGCGTATGATGGACGCAAAAGGGACCCGCAGTACAGCAATGCCGACAAGAGCTGCTTGTGGGAGGTCGCGCCTTACTTCACGCATTTCCACCCATCTGTCTCGGTTTTCGCGGCGAATCTCCTCGTGCGGCAGAAAGTCCTGCCCAAGCCAGAACTTGCCAACCACACGCTCATGCACTTCCTAGACAAGTTCGTCTACAAGAACCCCAAGGCCGCCGACAGCAAGCGTGGTGGCTCGATCATGCAGCCGGTGCTCGCAGCAGGCAGCTCGGCGCATGTTGTTGTGCCTGGCAAGTCGAGCGTCAAGCAGCAGCCCACGGTCAACTCGGCTGCGTTCTGGAACATGAAGCAGCAGGACGTTGCGGCGGAGGATGTCTTCTTCCACACTTACTTCTCTCAGATCGGAAAGGCTGGTCAGGAAGAGAAGGGCAAGAAGTCCAAGAAGGCCGCGGCGGACGGGGAGGACGAGGAGGCTGATGAGGATGAAATCTGGGATGCCCTCGTCAACTCGCGGCCCGAGGTTGGTGGGGACGATGAGGACGATGTTGACCTGGACATGGGCAGCGACGATGAGGACGACCTTGGCTCGTTGCTTGAGGACATGTCCGATGACGATGACGACGACGAGGAGATGGATTCGGGCGGCGAGGGCGTAGAGTTCGGCGAGGGCGATACGCTAGGGGAGGAAGACGGCTGGGTTGACGGTGCCGATCTTGCTGAGGAGAGCGATGAAGAGCCTGCCGTCAAGAAGGGCAAGGACGGCAAGGGCAGGATGAGGAAGCGAGACTTCAAGAAGCTGCCCATGTTCGCCACGGCCGACGACTATGCGGCGCTCCTGGGGCAAGAGGATGACGATGAGGAGTAGTGGAATGGTCATGGTGCGGATACCAATGTCATGATTTGACTGCATAAAAGCTGTACTGGTGGTCGAATAGTGTCACTTCACGGTCACATTCATAAATACTCGGGCATATTTAACTTTCTTATTCATTCAGCGCAATAGAAGGACTGGACTGGGCCCCATTAGGTGATTTACTCATTGAACCACTCCAGAGGATCATCCTTGGTGAAGACGGCGCGGTACTTCTTGCCCCCATTCTCCGTGTCCTCAGTCTCCTCAGTGTGGAAGCTGTGGAACTTGGCCTCCTCGTCCTTGCCCGTGTCGAAGCAGCGGAAGAAGATGTAGCAGGGGCCGTCCGCGGGCAGCTCAGGGATCCTGAGGCGGCCGAAGAGGTGGTAGCCATACGCCGACATGCCGACGCGGACCTCCTCGAAGTTCTCGATCGTGAAACTGGTGAGGTCGTGGTCGCTCAGGTGGGCCTGGGGGACGGCGCCCGGGTGTGAGCGTGGTGGGCAATGTCGTACGAGGGTGATGGGGTTGTGGACTTACGACGGCCTGGAAGTACTCCTTCTCATGCTTGTCGTGCTCGTGGCGGAGGTGGACGAGCTCCTTCTTGAGGGTGTGCTCGAGCTCCTTGAAGGACTTGATGGACTCGTCCTTGGGGGCGTGAGGGGGGGAGAGGTCGACGGTCTCTGCGGTGGCCTATGTGTTCATTTTGGTGAGCTTTTGGCACTTGTTCGTGGTGAGGGTGCTTAGCCATGAGCTCATCACCCCGCGTCCCAGACTTATGACAAGTGAAGCATACATACCATTTTGGATTCAGGGTTGTGGTGCCAAGTTTTGATATGTAGATTGGCTTTGAAGCTTGTTTGATAGTATGAGTATGGGCGAGAATTCTCAAGGGTCTTGAATACGGACTGAGGAGACTACAGAAACAGATATCTTTAATAAAGAGAGCTCACACCGCTGTGAGGGCTGAGCTCGCCCGGCCAAGAGCCATTGGAGCTCCGCTGGATGCGAAACAATCGTGGTCGAGCCAATGCGCAAGCTTGGGAGGGCCCAGGGGAGGGGCGTCGCACCCCGCAGAGAGCTTGCTCAAAGGGTCCAGATTGGCGTTGCCCACTTCCAATGTTGGAAGTGCCACATGCAAGTACCAGGCACACGGGCGCACAGCCCAGGACAGCGGTTGGAGGCCAGTATCGATTAGCTGGAGCATCTCATATGCTGTGCCATATGGACTAGGTTTTTGACAGCATACGTCACTTTTCGAGCCACGCGCAACGGCAGAACGGTTGTTCAACACCAGCCCCTGTTTCGTCACCGAACTAGCATTAAGTATCTAGTAATACCGTTCAGTAGTCTGCCATGTGGTCTGCATGACAAAAATAGAGTAGACAGACATGACAATAGCCTGACAGGCCAAGGGCCCCCAAGGCCCTAAGAAGACTAACTAGATGGTCAATTTTTATAAGCCTGCCGAGGGAGGACCTGGCGCCGACTCGCCTCCGGTGCCTCGGCATCTCCAATGAATTTTCCTCCCCTGCCCGCTGCCCGCTGGCGCCGGTCGAGATACTCAACAAATTGACGCGATTCAACTCGGTCTTGGACCCAACAACCTGGGCCCCTGGACAAGCCGAAGCGGACAGATTCATCTACCCGCAGAGATAGATGCCTCGGGACCCTTCGAATCGCCGCCCCTGCCCTCCGATAAGAAGGCGCATCCAGCCCTAATGTCTCGACCTCTGCAGACCGTGGCCCCTTTTATGCGCCAGATATCACGAAGCGCAATACACAGGCCAGGCACATTACAGTTTAGACCAGCAGCACGCTTTGCAGTACGCTCAATTGCAACAGCAGCCGGTATGTCGCACTCATCACATCTCCCACCTGAATCTTACTCATCTTAAGGCGGCATGATGTTCTTAGTGATGAGTGATATCGCGTGCTGACAACCTCAACCGCAGAGACCGCCGTGCCGTCAAGACCCTCCTTCCTCCGCCGAGGATTCGTATACACCGCCCGTGCCCTCCTCTTCACCACCTTAGGCATCGCCATGGCCGTATCCCCCGCCTACCAGACCGTGTCGGGCTACATGACGCCCGTGTCGGACGAGGACACGCTGCAGATGTGGACAGCCCCGGACGCCGAGACCCAGGCGCTCGAGGACCAGCTCAACGCCCACCCGTACGTGCAGTCGCTGCGCCAGGACCCCAACTTCACGGAGCACCGGCCGCACCTCAAGATCCCGCCGGCGTGGCGGGCGCACAACCTGACGGGCGGGACGCTCCTGGGGCCGGGCAAGGTGCCGATGCCGCCGCTGGGGTTCATCGACACGACGGGGGACAAGAAGGAGTTCATCCAGATCAGCTACGTCGGGACGGACCTGTGCGGGCACCCGGGCATCGTCCACGGCGGGTTCCTGGCCACCATGCTCGACGAGGGCGTCGCGCGGCCCGCCTTCGAGGTCCTGCCGCACCGCGTCGGCATGACGGCCAACCTCAACGTCAACTACAGGGCCCCCTGCAAGGCCGGCCAGTTCGTCGTCCTCAGGGCCGAGGTCACCAAGGCCGAGGGCCGCAAGGCATGGGTCGAGGGCAGGATCGAGACGCTGCCCGAGGGCGACGAGAAGCCCGTCGAGCTGGCGAATGCCACGGCGCTCTACATTGAGCCCAAGCAGGCCGCGGTAGGTGGAAACTTGGCAACAACCCCCGCGCAGGAACAATATGCAGAACTGGCTTGCTGACCTTTCTTGTTCTATTTCGCAGGCTCTTCGCAACTTCGCACAGACCACATAAGGGTTGCGTTGTGGTTTGTGGCTCAGGAGTATGGGTGGGACAATGGCATAGATCTGACATTTCAAGCATTGAGGCTAAATTATTGAGCCTCTTGATTGTGGGAGCGACCTGGCTGGAGTATGGTACTGTGTAGATACTGCACGCCCACTTTAGGGAAATACTATTGCGGTGGGATGCATGACGCTAAGACGATGGATGGCATAGGCAGGGATGCCGATGGTTTAGACAAGAGACAAGAGTCAAGAGACTAGAGTTAAGAGACAAGAGACAAGAGGGGCGGCTTGCAAGAGACATTCATCACCCAGACAACCTGGGCATTAAGATGAAGGTGTATGGAAATTGAAATAAAGTTTACAAACAGCTCAGACAGGTTAACGGGAAGCTCCGTTTGAAAGTGCGCACTTGCCGAAGCTACTTACACAACTAGGCATGTTGAATACGCAGGTACCAGTCAAGGTAAGTAAGATCAGCACTTACTAGTGGTAGCCCTTCACGTTCAAATGTCATAAATAAGGGCTCAATGAGACATGCACAGTAAAGAGGCAACATTGCATAGTTATACACTAGATAAACTGCCTGATCACCCAACATCAGGGGATGTCATTCATCCATATCTGGCCATTGCCACTGAGATTGGTCGAAATTGTGTGAATAGATCACAAGAAAATAAGGGATACAAACACACTTCGGCACTTGTGCCAACCATACCCATTCCGTGATCATTGCTTCAAGTTGTGGGGGATTGAGAAACAGACAACCGTGCCATGGATGTAAATAATATAGCCAAAATTCATTGCGCCCATGGCCATCGCAGACGACTTGAAGAGATTGGTGGCAGGTCTCCCTCTGACCCTGTTCATCAGAAGTCAAAGAAGAATGGAATAGGAATTATGAACCAGCTGTTCTTCCACGGCCGCCTCTCACCAAGCTTCCCAACCCAGTGAGTACTTTGACCCCATGTGCGGGTATCGACGACCAAGGGAATGACAGTGGCCCAGACAAGTATCTCAACATCGATAGCTTCTGGGGTGTCTGCGGCAGAGTGCTTCTTAGCTTCTTCAAAGACATGTCGGGTGATGGTCATGATTGCCGTTGTAAGGGGTGCGTCGAGGGCTTCTCTAACAGAAACGGTCCGCGATTCGCCGTCCGGAAGGGGCCTCAGCTCAGCGTCGACCGCCACCCAGATCCTCCACCGGGAAGGCTTCGCCATGTCGAGCGAGTACCGCATGTTGTGCGAGCCGACGGCATCGACGCTGCAATGACATCTGGTCTCGGGTTGCTCACCACGCGGCAGATGCCCCCAAAAAGCCGCAATCTCCTTGAGAGACACGCTGCCTTGTGGGCTCTTGAATTCCAAATTGTCAGACCCATTGTTGGCGGCGACGCGGCGCGCCACGTCAAAGAAGCGCCGCCGCCTGTGTTCTGTGTCTTCCATGGAGCGCGCCTGGTCCAGCTCGGCTTTCAGGCCTCTGTCGATGCGCCTTCGCCCGAGGAAAGGCACCGCGTTGAGCACGGCCAGAGAGCGGAGCTGCTGAGGCTGGCGAACTGGTGGTGTCCACTTCTGGCCCAGGAGCAGGCGTGGAGGGGCCAGTGTCCTCATTGATGGCCGCAATTTTGCAGAGGCAAGTACTCGACTCATAGGCGATCGATACATTTCGAGGGTTTTGGTTTGTTATGGCAGTGGTGAGATGATTGTTCTGAGATATATATATATATATATACACATATCTCGCCTGTCGACACGAATTGCTACGCGTCCAGGCAGCAGCAACATGTTCTTCCGCTTCTCTTTCCTTTTTCTCCCTTCCCCGTCCAAACAGTGAGTGGCTGGGCTGCCGCAGGCTGCATCACCAACAGAGTTTAGCAGCTTTCCAAAAGTAGTAGATGTGTCACAGGCCCTTGCTTTGCAAACATGTTGGCAATTTGTTAACGGGGTGACAAATACGTCATAGCTGCATGTTGTGCAGCTGAGAGCAGCGGGGATTGATATCGAGAGAAAGTGAATCTGTTTACTATGCACACTGCCTGCTGTAGTTATATCTGTAAGGTATTACCTAGAGGTTGACTTCGAGGCTGCTGAGCCAGTCAATTTCAGAAAGTTGGGGTTTTCATTGAAAGTGCTAGTCAGAGAGACCGCACACATGTATAGAGAAGGGGGGTATGTGCTTACTTATAGACTGGATTCAAGAGCTTGAGAAGAGAGGTAGGTATAGGCTTTACTGTTCTCTACTTGATTATAGAATAATTAGAGAGATCTGGAGTCAACTAATTTTAATTATAGACCTAGACCATATGCTGAATAGTCACCCTTTTTTCCTCTTAAGTTACCTCTATACTACCTTGTCAATTGGGAAGAAACCTGGATCTTCAGCCCTATATGCCTACAAAGGGAGACTATTCGAGCTTGCAGCAGCCTCTTGGAGTTAGTTATTGCTTTATACTGTGGAGGAATCGTTGTGCCTCGGTGGATTCTAGTCAATAGATCCCCTGAAGACAACAGCTGCGCCTTCAAACAGTTATCAAGAGCTCCAATCCATCCGATTCATCACCTCTGTAAGCTTCAAGTGAATGCAGTCTACATCGCGAGTCCGTGTGCGCAACCTGATGAGTAGGAAGGTTTTCTATGAGACCTAGTTACCAATATTCGGCAAGTGTCTGTAGTAAACTATTGCCTGCCCTCATCTTGTACCTGATCGTTGCATCAGACGACTAAGACAAGTGGGAAAGTTGTCGGGCAGGTGCTGCATGAAAGTGGGCGGTTTGCAGGGGCGTCTGAGATGTTGGTTCCATCACTGCAGCGTTGGTGCCAGACGGTCGGGAACGCAAATTCAGCAACCGCGCATCCTTCCTCTGTCGCACCCAACCACGCGTAATTTTCATCAACAACTTAACAACCACATCGCATATCTGATGGTATTCTTCTCCAGCTTTGAACAAATCATTCATCACAGCAATAAGCTATACCGCGGAACAATATCGCAACTGTTCCTTCACACCACTGCTCAGCAATATGACCTTATGTCACCTCTGTAATCACGCTCTCAGCAATCGTGTTCAATATCAAGACGCATCGATCCACTCGACTCTTCGGTCATTCTCTGAATCCATTGATGAGGGGTGCGGTATCTGCCAAGAACTCTTCCGTCAGACTCCAGACGAATGGCAGCAGGAGCTCCGGAGGCGCGTTCAGATATCTGGATCATCAGCGGAAGAACAGCGGAATGCAAATGAAAGCCAATGGGGTTTGACATCATATTCGAGACCGTCTCAACGTACAAGGTACGGATTCGTGTCTCTCAATCTTCGGCGCATCGTTCTAGATACGGACCCACCGTGGAATGCGGCCACCGCGCCCGCTAACCCGAGGTTGGTTGTGTATCCTGTCGCGGCCGGATCCCTCCTGTGGAATCTCACTTCGCCCACGACAGACTCCGAGGAGACTTTCACAAAGATCAAAGCCTGGCTCAGCAGATGCGGAAAGGCGCATACCAAATGTGGTCTTCGGAGAGACGAGGCGGATGTGGGATGGCATCCAACACGCCTTATCGAAGTTGCACAGGAGCCTAGAACAAGTGGCCACGCAGACAACATAAGGGGCCGACTTGTAGAGCTTGGGCCGGAGAATACACCGGATCTGAAATACATCAGCTTAAGTCATCGCTGGCCACTAAATCTAGAGGGGTTCCAGAAGTTGACCGTGGACAAGTTGCCGCTATGGAAGAATAAACTTCCTATAGAGACACTAAGCCAGACCTTTCGCGATACTCTCTTGGTTGCCTATAAGCTCGGAATATCCTATGTTTGGATCGATTCGCTATGCATCATCCAGGAGGGTGACGATTATGCGGACTGGAGGAAGGAGGCACCTATGATGCAGAAGGTGTACTCGAATGCGCAGTTCAATATATGCGCATCAAAGAAGAACAACCAGGGCGAGCACTTTGGGGGCTTATTTTCGCCGCGAGAGCCCCCGCATTCCCAACCGTTGCAAGTCAAGTTTCCCAAGGTCGATGGCGATACAGAGTATGATGATAGCGGGAATTACCTCATTCGTGACGAGCTTAGGATCGCCGAGGTATGGGCCGCGAGGATGGATGAGTCCCCTCTGGCTTCTCGGGGGTGGGTGTTCCAGGAGCAGCTTTTATCCCGTGCAAATATCCACTTCGGCGATCAAGAGGTCCTCTTCGAATGCCTGGAGATGAGAGCAAGCGAGCATATGGGATCGGATCAGGATTATGAGAGGCCCGGGAGAGGGTTCGAAACCTACTTTAAAGAACGCCTACCCATGCGCAACATCACTGAAGGAGGGATAGCCACAGATACTTCGAGGGAGAGCAGTGGTTCAGATTACGGCTATGATAAGTATTATGAAGAGGACTACGACGAGTACATGCCTTGGCATAAGTTACTGATTCAATACACAGCACTCCAGCTGACCAAGGTTCGTACCATTCTTCTCCTTATACGGATCCCCGTCTTTCACGTTTTGGAAAGTTCCAGGACCCATCACTTTAGGATCCGTAGCAGGTGACTAACACATACTAGTCCAGCGACAGGCTTATAGCATTATCGGGCGTGGCCCAGTATTTCAAGAAAGTCTTGTCGCACAACGATTATTATGTCGCTGGGTTGTGGCGCAGCCGTCTCCTCAAAGAGATGTTGTGGGAACTGACGGAGGCGTCGTCAAGGGAGGACTGGGAGAAGCGAAAGAAAACGCGCCCTTATCTCACCTTTTCCTGGCTTTCTGTTGACGGAACGGTCCAAAACCGAGCTGATTCGCATCGCCGTCAATCTGAGGGTTTTAGGCCGCTGGCCGAATTAGAGGCTGTGAAATATCGCTCGTCTCCGGAGGCAGGCGAGGGAGAACCCTTTGCGGAGGACATCCTTTCACTGCCGTTAGCACCGGCGGTTGAGATCAGGATAACAGGCCTCCTGAGACCTATGAGTCTCAAACCAATTGACCCCCCTCCTGCGGAGCAAATCTGGCCAGGAATGCAACTGCACGCCGTTGAAGGACTAGATCTGTTATTAGATCCCCTGGGAAAGCGACGATGCATCGATGGAAAAGCCAGCCTCGACTTTGAGATAGGTCCATCGGAAATGGCTGCTTTGAACAAGTCAGGTCGGCTTTACCTAATGCCCTTGACTGGTCAAGACGGTTTTTCGACTTGGATACTGTTACTCGAGCTTGTAGAGACAAGTGACGGGGAAGGCATGGGAAGGTTTCGGCGGATCGGTGTCCACGAGGACAAACACTTTGGGCCTGTTGACGACTGGCTCGCGAAGAATATGCCTCCTGAGGATTCGTTCAGCAAATTGCCATGCTGGCGATATGATGATGTTTCCAAGCAACATACAATTTTTGTTGTTTAGTGCATTCACGTCAGTGGCTTATTATGAACTTGGAGTTGGAAAGTGAAAAGATTCAATTACTCGCGTCCTACTTGTGTGCTGGGGTGTTACTGTGAGACAGTCCAACCATCGTCACAGAGCAGTGGTCTCCAGTTTGCCTACATAGCAATATGACACGGCCCTCATGGCAAATGGGATGGATCTGCACGAGCTGGCTGACCCTGCTTACATGTGAGATGACCCGGAGGACAGGGCTGGAGTCAGATGCAGCAGGCCCACGCGAGAGTTGCATTCCCGTGGGAACCCCCATTTAGTGTAAGAAAAGGAGGCGGCCTTTTTGAGCTTGGTGATATGTGTACAATGTACAATATTATCAGGTATCTATATCTTCCCCGTGTATGGGGTCAAGGAGGAGTGTGGTTCCCACTTCTCGGGACTCGGTGACCCTCTCAAAAGGGGCCCGCTTCCAACTCTGTCGTCATGGGCGGATACCAGTGCCCAGAGCCACGCAATGGGCCTTCGATGGGGTCTCAGATAGACTGGAGAGGCGTCAAGGAGGGCAAGTTGCAACTGTGGTCAGAAGTACTCGAGACAGTAATTCAAGAAGAGGCAGTTGGCAGCAAGGAAGCCAACGGGAATATCTTTCATGTAGTTACTTAGTCTACAATTGGATTCCAAGAAGTTAACCCTCCGCTGTCGGCTCCCATCTTCGTGCAAGCCATAAAATAAAATTGACGGGTTTGGCGCGAGCACGTCAAAGTCAGGTAGTCAGCCCTCGGTCATACCAGACGCACTTCTCCCATTGTACATATTTTTCTCTCTCCCTGGCTGCTGCAGCTTCCTGAAGTCTGACCAAACTTGCCCAGATCTCCAGATTGTCCGGCTTCCGTCATCCAAACATGGCTACGTGAGTAAATATTTACGATCCCTCCCCTCTGTGACCACTACCCCGCGGCTGCCCCAATGCCCCGCCATCGTCTCCTCAAAGGGAACCATTTGCCCACCCGACGCCATCGGCTGACACTTCTCCCCGCCCGCGACAGCAACATCACCTGGCACCCCTCCCTCTCGCGCAAGGAGCGCGAGAGCTTCCGCAAGCAGAAGGGCTTCACCATCTGGTTCACGGGCCTGTCGGCATCGGGGAAGTCGACGGTGGCGACGGCGCTGGAGCAGCACCTGCTGCACCTGGGCGTCGGGGCGTACCGGCTGGACGGCGACAACGTGCGCTTCGGGCTGAACAAGGACCTGGGCTTCAGCGAGAAGGACCGCAACGAGAACATCCGCCGCATCGCAGAGGTCGCCAAGCTCTTCGCCGACAGCTCCACCGTCGCCCTGACCTCCTTCATCAGCCCCTACCGGGCCGACCGCCAGGTCGCCCGCGAGCTGCACGCCGCCAGCGGCGCCGCCGGCGGCGACGAGCCCCTCGCCTTCATCGAGGTCTACGTCGACATCCCCATCGAGGTCGCCGAGCAGCGCGACCCCAAGGGCCTGTACAAGAAGGCCCGCGCCGGCGAGATCAAGGACTTCACCGGCATCTCTGCCCCCTACGAGGCCCCGCTCGAGCCCGAGATCACCATCCGCACCCACGAGAACAGCGTCGAGGAGTGTGTGGCGCAGATCACAAAGTATCTGCAGGAGAAGGGTCTGATCAGCGCTTCGGCTTAATGGGCGAGGACTGTGCGGAAACTCGATAGTGGAATCACCGCCTCCTGGCCGGTCAAGCTTTAAAAAGAAGGTGTTGTCATGTCCAATGTAGACGGTCGTGAACCTGATTTTGTGGTATTGAGTGACAAAAAGTCTACATCATGCTCATGCATACAGACAGCCCAGGAAATGTGCCCTCATGTCTGTCTAGGGAAACTCAAACTCATAGAACACATATGCCGTATATTCGTTCCCCTCCCCAACACCAAGACCAGCTGCTGCCATCTCCGAGCTGAGAGCTGCGTCGTCCTTCACCACCTTGCCCTTCTTGTCCCTCCCAAAGGCATTTCCTCCGAGGTACGAGTATGCCGAGTCCAGAGAGGTCTTGACCTTCTTTGTCAACTTGGGAGTTGTCTGCCTTTGTGCTTAGTGAACCAATCATGCCATACCGGATTGGACAGATACTCACCTTGATCAGGGCGCTGACATATTCCAATGGCAGACCGTAGCGCAGGACCGTCTCGACGAAGACCCGAAGCGTCAGAACGTGAGCCCACACCATCACGGCCTCGCTCCAGCCCGTCCGCCCCAGCCTGAGGGCCTCTCCCCACACCTTCTTCTCCTCCCGGGCCACGCGGTCCAGCTCCTTCTGCTCCTCCTCCTTGCCTCCCTCGACGTACTTGTACTGCCGGGGCGTCCACTTCGCCTCACGGCACTTCTGGGTGAACTCGTTGCTGTGCTTCTTGAAGGTCGTCACCGCGTACAGAACAAACTCGTCGTCCTTGGCGAGCTCCACGGCTGATCTCGGAACGACCATGGGCGCGATGGACTCGTAGCTCTTGAGAAAGTCTTTTCGGTTGTTCAATGGGACGACAATGAGGTGCGTTTCGAGGTACTCGGAGTCTGTGATTAATTGGGCGGGATCCACAATCGGCGTGAGCGACTTGGTGCTCAGGTTACCGCTGCTCCTCCGTCAGTACTGCCGTCTACTCCAGGATTTATAGCTGTCACTCACGTCTGTCTTCGGTGCAGAGCCGCCAGGTTTGTCTTGACCGAGTTGTACTGGTTGAACTTCCCCTTGACGTCGTTGTCGACGTTGACGAGCTCCTGTGACGAGTCGTAAGCAGGCTGTACGGCTTTAACATGGCAGTAACCAGCTATGTTACCTTTTGTAGGTTCTCGATCAGCTCACCCAGCGGCCGATCCGCTCGGTACCTGACCTTGTTCCAGCTGAAAGTTCGCAGGTACTGGTCCGTAGGCTCTGTGAGGGAATTAGCCACCAGGTCCTCCCTATATGGCGCCTTCCCGCTCCATGCTTACTGTCGTTGACCATCTTATTCTGTGAGATCTTCTCTTCGTCCCCATCCAGGATTGTCTTCAGGGAATCAGACACCCTCTGGACGACGCCCTCGCAGCCCGTGTGCAGCTTGGCGAGCTCGTCCGCCTGCTGCACCAGCGCATCGAGGGTACCGATCTTGAAAGACGGTATGGGAAAGCCTGTGACAGTGCCATTCTCAGTGCCGACGGTTGTGCTCAGGGCCTGGATGGCCTCCTCCTTGTCGCCGGTGTCGAACGTCCTCAGCGGCAGGGATAGAGCGATGTAGCTATTCGGTGACGGCATCGTGCCGGTTCTACCGCATGCCGCGGCCTGAAGAGCGGTTTGGGTGGCGTCTGAAAAGACCGGGTGTCCTGTCGGAGTGTTCTGGTGCGAAGCAAGCTGGTGGTGAACTAGACTGCGTCACCTAGTTGCTGGAGATTACAATGATTAGCCGAAGTCGCCCTCCAACTTGACTGGTCTTCCGGGAGCCAGATCGCCAGCCACAGAAGCTCCCTCCGCAGTAAATGCAGCTGTTATGGAAGGCTAGGCTGCTGCGAGGAATACCGAAGTGCGGATCGTAAGGACATACAGTGGGATTGAATGGGAAACCAAGCTGGAGGCTGGTGATCCTGGGCGAACAACAGGCAGAGCTTAGGATCTGGGTAAGCGAGTGGCAGTCCAGGCCGTGCAGCAGCTGAGCAGCCAAGTGACGCCTATCGGCCAGTGGGGTAGATCAGGAATAGCTGGTCGAGCTGGTGTGCCAGCCAGGCCACTGGGCAAGCAGCCAGACAGGTGCGACGCCAGATGGCCAAGCCAGGGAGCCCCCGGTCAGCCAGCAACCCGCCCGAGGAACTGATCCTCGACGATCAAATTGATGGTCACCTCGTGCGTGCTGTAAGCCGCCCTCAACGCTACAACAGCTAGACCACCCCCTCAGCGGTGAGTCCCATCTTCGACCACGGGCACGCCTGAGACGGCCACGGAGATCCAGTCTCTTGCCATCGCCGTGACGAGCCTAAGCCGACAGTCCTTCGGGGCTCGACCACGGGCTACGGATTACGGGATCCCATCTCACGTCGACCGTGAGATCAGCAGCCACCCTCGCGACCGTCCAGGTGCAGCTGCTGTCCCGGCCAGACAGAACCTGCGCGCGACTGGGTAACGTCGCGCCAACGGACGGTCGCTTCCAACAACTGACTGGTTCACGGCCGCACTCGCTCTGCCAAATACCGCCCAGCTCGATCACGCCCCCGGGTTCCACCTGTGTGAGCACTGCTGTTTGTGTCGAAGATCATCGACGGCGAGGGCCACCAGAAATCGACCAACGCGTCTGTCTCTTCCAGCAAGACTCTGCCAGTCCTGCATCGGTTTTGACGTCCCCGCCCAAGCTCACCGAGGATCAGAACAGCCCTCGGACACGGTCGGAGACACCGTAATCTGCGCATGGACCCGTCAAATTGGACAACTCATTCGGGATGCCATTGAATCGTCCATGTTGACGCACCTGCCGACGTCGTGCCGCCGGCCGCTTGACCCTTGCCCACACCGCGACCACAACATTACCCCTTCGTAGACAATCCCCTTTAGGAAGAGGAAATACAAGAGAGTTCTGCGGACGCCAGGTCCATTTGCGAGGATGGCCCCAGGCTCAGGTGTGTTATGCTGCAGCACCAATGCCTGTGTTTTTATAGGTGTGCAAGCTGATCGTGATCATGTCCTTCTACAGCTCCCAAGGCCGCAAGGGTCCACGCCCTCAGTGCCGCCAACGTCACGTCGAAGGCTACCTCTGCTCAGGCTGCTTACAACCTGGCCAGGGTTGGCGCTGGTGGACAACCTGTGCTCTCGAACCCGAATGCTCACACAACCGCCCAGTTGGTGCCCAGCGAAGACCCTACCCCAGGCGAACCACCCGAGACGAACGGCTCTCCCGAGCTACAGTATGCGGCCATGTCACAGTCTGACTATGCCGACTCCAAGGAGCTTGCAGGGCAGCCCTACAAAGACGGGCGGATACGAAATCCAGTCCCCAGCAAGCTAAAGGGAAAGACGAGCAACTCCTCGGGCAGCTTTGGTGTAATGCACATGGACATCAAGGGCAAAGACCTCGCCACGGACAGGGACGCCGCTGCGAAACGCACGAGTGAAAACACAGCCCTAGCGGCCAGGATGGCTTATCAGAGCGGCTACCAACCGCACCGGAAATCAAATTGGATGAGGATACCCGAGGAAACGCCCGAGCCTGGCGTCCCTTTCACCGGGACTACGCCATACGATCATGCGCTGTACGGACTGAAACAACCAACTCCGAACCCTCCAAGAGAGACGACTGTGACGCCGGTGGCAACCACGACCTCAGCAACACCAGCGGCACCAACGGCACCAATGGCGCCAGTCGCACCAGTCGCACCAGTGGCTCAAGGGGGAGGAATAACAACACACGAGATTCAACCCATAACTCCTAGCGAGACGAAGGAGCAACAGGCGCGGTTGCTCACACTCCTCCGCACCTTGCAACCTGTCGCCGTTGTCGACCAGCTCTGCAAGGCGCTGGCTTATTTTGGCGGTGTCCCTGAAGCTCCTCCGCCCCAGGATGGCAAGTTTCCTGAAAGCGCCGAGGCAAATGGCTCGGGCGCCGTCTTCGTTGGCTGGGTTGCAGAGATATTTCCCGATCTCGATGCTCAAGGAAGGCGCAAGACCAGGGCGTATCGGGTTCCCGACCCTTCTGTCACTGCTGCTGTACCTGCCGCACCTGCAACGCCTGCCGCGCCTGCCACTCCTGTCGCTCCTGCCGCTGCCACCGCCGCTGTACAGACCGTCGAAAAGCGAGGGCGTGGCAGGCCCAAGGGCAGCAAGGCCAGCAAATTCAGGAGTGACAAAGGTGTGAAGAAAGGCCCTAAAAAGCCATCGGCTGGCGAAGATATGGAAGCCAACGGGGGCGAGAACGACGACAGCTGGGTAGACGCGGATGACACTGTCATGGACAAGGACCAAGACGTTGTCATCACGAGCGAACAGGCGCAGCAGCAATCGCCAGCCCATCAGATCCCACCCAACGAAGCAGAGCTGACATCAAGCGCCAAGAAAAGAGGTCGACCCAAGGGCTCCAAGGGCAAGCCCAAGGATGGGACCGCTGTGACTGAGAATGGCTCGAACAACAATCCTCAACCAATTTCCGCGTTGTTCAGTATTGGCAAAAAGACAGGCCGTTCAAAGGGCTCGAAACCTCGGTCGAAGGAGACTGCAGCCAACACTTCCGCTGCGATGGTTGGGGCCACCCAGGCATTGGCTACGGAGTCTCACAATGCTGCAGTTCCGGTACCACAACAACAGGGCGAGCCTGAATTTGCGCTGGCTGCTCTGCAAGCTTTCAACGAGTCGCATGCAGTTGAGACGGGACAGCAGCCAGGCTCATTCCAAGCTGTGAACAATTCTGCTCCATCTGTGCCTGCTGCGCCCGGGGTGCAACAGGCGAAGACTAAAAAGGCCACTGTCCCCAAGAGCGGCGAGAAGGCACAGCCGGCTAAGAAGCGCAAGAGAAACGCGAAGGACAACGACGCTACCCACGGTCAGGCGGTGCCCGGAAGAGTCCAATCGACAAACGACGAGGTACCCAACAACGTAGCTCAAGTCTCTATCAACGGAAACGGGGCTCATGAGAGCGCCGTTGTAGACCCAGTTGTGACGGCCCCGCCAGCTCCGAAACGACAGCGGAAGTCGAAGGCGAAGTCGTTAGCTAACGCTGCAGCGAAAGCCGCGCCTGTTGCCGACCAGAATGCAGCAGCATTGAGTACGCCACAGGTAACTCACACTCCTGTACCTCCCGCGCAGGCAGCGCAACCTCCCACCGACGCTCAGGGATACATCAGCCCGACCATCGAAGAACTCACGGCTCAGCTAGACCAGCATGAGGAGCAGAGCTTTCGCACACCGGAGATCGCCACCATGCGAGCTCCTTCGAGGCCCGCGCACTCATCACAATCTGAACAAACCCAGCCCCAACCTCAACCGCCGCCACGGCCGACCCAGCAGGTTCAACCGCAGCAAGTCCAGCAACCAAAGGTCGTCCAACCTGGCCAGCAGATGGGCGATCAGCAACAGCGGCAAGCTGCCATTGCGCGCCAGAGGCAACATTACCATCAGCAGCAACAGCAGCAGGCACAACAGCAGGCACAACAGCAGGCACAGCAACAGGCACAACAGCAGGCGCAGCAACAAGCTGGGGCACGGACGGCTTCACCCAGCGTCAACAACATCCCTACGGCTTCACCGCACCTGAGTGTTCAATCTGTTTCTCCCAGTCTCAACCCAGCCCACTCGGTATCCCCAAACCTACATCAACAGCGCGTCTCTAATTCCCAGACACCGACGTCCGTGACCTCACAGGTTCAAAGCCAGCAAGCACGCAACTCTCAAGCCTACTACGCCCAACAAAACCCGTCAACGCAGTCGCAGTATGGGCAGCAGCAAGCTCAGCAATACACAACGTCACAGTCCAAACAGCAGTACAACTTGCAGCAACCCCAGCAGCAGAGCTACTCGACACAGTCACCGTCACAGCAGCCGCAAAGCTTCAGTGCCCAGCAGCCACAACCGCAGTACTCGCAGCAAAAGCAGCAATCTTACGCAGCACAGCACCCCCAGCAGCAGTACGGCCAGGACTCACAGCAGTACTCGACCCAGCAACGCGTTCAGCAGCCGCAATACACCGCCACCTCAACTGCGACACAGTCTCAGACTATGGCTTCGCAGTCCCCACAGTACGGTGCTTCCGCCACGCCGGCATACAACTCCAACGACGGAGCATTCCGCGCTAGCTCATCAGCGGGCTTGAATTTCGGCACATCCACGTATGGGACGAGCCAGTCGTCGAATACGCCGAGATCCAATAACCTGTATCAGTCACCCGCGACGAACTCCTACAGCAGCCCGAACCAGCAGATCTCGTCCTACGCAACAAGCCGTCGAACTCAGCCGACAAGCACCTCACAGCACGCCCCCGTGCAGAACGTGCAGAGCCTGCCGCAAAATATTGGCGGCTTCTCCGACTTCGGCAGCCTTGGCTTCGACATGGCGGGCCTCGACAACTCGGCGGCCAGCCACAACAACCTGGGTCTTAATCCGGCGCCCTACAACATGAGTGCCGGAAACGTGTCGGGGAGGTCATCGGCTGGCGCGGCCAACTTCTCATCCATGAACAGCTTTGACTCGACCATCCGTAACGACGCCTATTCCGGCTACGGACTCCCGACTCGAAGATAGCGGCCCGAACGGAGCTGTTTGCTTTACCCACACCTCCCAGGGAGCTACATCGGTTTCAACCTCCCACCAGCAGGGCAGCCTCCCGAATGCCCCAGGTATCCCGCGAGCCCTGCTTTAGACTGATTGTTGAATCGGTTAATCTTTTCGCGTCTCGTCTCGCCGTGACATGACACGGGGCGGGCGTCGCTTTTCATGATGTATATCGTATCTGTACTCTCATGCTCCAACAGGGTTCATTTGCTAGCGACTGATGACAGCCTTGGGCCATACTTGGCCATTGTTTTTATTTTTAGCGGCATGTCCTGGTTCCAGTTGATACCTCTTCAGCAAAACAAAAACACCACTTTCTACAGCGTGGCTATTGGTTAGGGATCTGGCGTGGAGTTGACAACGGCTCTCATTTTTTTGTTTACTGCGAGCACTTTACGACAATACTTTTTCTGGGGGCAGAGGGATCTTGCATGAACGAACGAATCCTTGGGCCAGCTAGGGATCAAAAAGACGGTGTTTTATGAATGGGGCAGACAGTGGCTGGTTTATTGGGAGACCGAATGGGTCAAGCTTTTATACTCACCCTGGGGTGGGCCTGTGTCTCGTAACATTCTTCTCATGCTCTCACTTCACAGCGGAGATTTGAAATGTACAAGCCCCGTCGCTTGTTCACCCATTAAACAAACTTCCTACCAAAGCATCCCGGGCTATGTCCGGCCTGTGGTCCAGACAGTATCGTATGCGCCTCTTGAGTTGGCCAGACCTCGACTGGCGCCGCGCCCGGCAGGAATGTGACGAGTCTCAAGTTCACTGGCTCGAGCAGCCGGGCAAGAAGAAGCTTGTTGATGATTGATGGTATGATGATATGTGTAAAAGATTTGGCTAGACTAGTCCGCTCTCCGCGCCGTTGCGCGCGTGTGCGTGTGCTTGTGTGCGTGTGTGTAACACCCCCCAAAGTATTGTTCGCAGAATAACGCCTCTGAATGCTTGGTTACCGTGCAGATATGACAAAGGAGATATCCGTCAGATGATGACAAAAAACGCTAGATGGAACAACAAAACCCGCTCCCTCGTCTGCTCAAATGGTATTTCCTCCACCTCTATTCCTCAAGGCACAACAGACATAGGACCCCCCTCTCCTGACTGCCCAACTTTTTCTCATTCGAGCGTATCCTCCTCGATGGCCTCCTTGGGCGGCTGTATGTTCTCATACCACCAGAAGTCCTCGCCCTCGCCGCCGTCTTCCTTGATCAGGTCGAGCATCACCTGGCCATTGCGCTTGATGTCCACTGCCCTTTCGACGATCTTGCGGTCCAGGATCATGGCCTCGGCGGTCATCAGCCAGAGCTTCTGCAACGCGGGCAGGTCCGGCAGCAACAGCCTGTACTGATCGTGCTCGAGCCAGTCCATGGGCATACCGGCTGCGAGGCTTGTGCTGAAGACAAGGCTCGGCTGCGTCGTCGGCCTCCTCGTCACCGCGTGGTCCAGCGAGCCGCGGTTCGGCAGTTCCGGTACTTCGTCGGCCGGCGATCTCGAGGCATCTCGTACCTGCCAGGTCGACTTCCTCCGCCCCAGACCCATTATGCCCCGCCGTGATTTCGTCTCTCTGCTGACCTCGGGGCTCCTCGGTGGCTCTCTCGCGTCCTGGACGCTGTTGTACCACGTATCCACGGCTCCTCTCCGCGTGTTGTAGCCGCGGACCTCCCATAGCCTCAAAACCTGCCTCAAGCCGCCGAGGCAGAGCACCGCCGTGTGCACCTCATCGGCTGGCTTCTCTCGAAGGTAACCCCTGACCGTCCGTTCCACACGACCGACATATGATGGTGGTCGTAGACGCCGACAAAACGAAGCCACGACAAGCGGGAAGACCTGGTGGACTTGTAATAATGTCCGATCGTCGTACATGTTCATGATTTGGGCTTCGATCGGGTTGAGGGTGTAGGGCGTCCGCTCGACGCCGTGGCCGTGTTCCTGGACGTATTGTAGGTGTAGTTTGCGATAATTCTCAAAGAAGTGGAAAATAGTAAATAGTAGTGGTATGAGTCGTCGGTACATCCTTTCCCTCTGAGAGGCGAACGATGCTATTTGGTCCTTGGTTGTCTTCAAGAAGATTTCCTTGGTGCACCAGTCGCACATTAGTCCTGATAGTTTAGCCGCAACATGTAGCCGATGCCACAAGCCGCAAAGGTAGTGAAGAGTGTAGCCAGAGGGGTCCGATACGGGGTAGAGTCGCTTCGCATAGGCGGGTATCTCATGCTCAAGCTGCCGCCTGACGATGGGGAATTCATTCAGTGTGACCATGCTGTGCCATGACTTCGATGCCAAGCGCAGATTGAGCACATCTGACAAGGGCAGATAGGAAATGATCTGAATCTGCAACTCATTCGGTAAATTCAGAAAGAGCTGGTCGAAGGGCAGACTGTATCCGAGGTCAGCAAATCGGATGTACCTAGAGCTTTGAAGGGCATATACACATACCTCCTAGGCCGGATGGCAGCACTCTCCGCTACAGAGCTTGCCGAAACCTCGGTCACTGTCGATTGCCGTCTGAATGTTGGCGCCTGGGTTTCCGGCGCGGAGGCGACAGGCTTCGAAGATCGTAATCGCCCAAACCCAAACAGACTCCGCTTCTCTTTCTCTCGTTCTTTCTCCTGCTTAATATG
The DNA here is from genome assembly GCA_038088545.1 of Diaporthe humulicola. Taxonomy (NCBI): domain Eukaryota; kingdom Fungi; phylum Ascomycota; class Sordariomycetes; order Diaporthales; family Diaporthaceae; genus Diaporthe; species Diaporthe humulicola. The sequence continues at coordinate 55,732 of JBBWSL010000025.1, read as the reverse complement.
GTCTACATGTCTTGCTTGCGAATCGTACCCTTGCTGCTCGGCTCCTCGGATTGGTAGGATGAACCTGGAGGAGGATGTTTCCACCAGCGTGCTGTCATTGTAGTGCTGTTGCTGAGGTTGCTGGTCCTTGGGAAGCTGGTTTATCTTCTCAAAGTAGCGCTTCGACGCGAATTCGGTCACATGTGGGGGATCCATGACGGGCTGTGGTGTGCGAGCAATCCCCGTGTCGCGCCCCTATCGCCTCTCAAGAACCGCCGTGGTTGCCTATGTCAGAACAGAGCTGTCGACTCGGAGTGTTGGCACATCAATCATGATTGAAACATCGGGGTCGACGGTGATTCAAAAGAGTGACTTGTCGAATGTGCACAAGCGTGGGTCGCCTTGCAGGCCAGAACGATTTGCTTCGAGTGGTCGAGGCGGCGGCGGGAGCAGCGATCAGGTCCAGGAACGTGTGCCGGTGGAAGCGAGGAGATGGAGACTCAGTCCAACAAACGAGCGACAGCAGCTTGTCTCGGCCACTGGGATTGGCAGACGGCAGGAGCACAAGTCGTAGTCGGATGCGTCGAGGTGTTTCGTCGGCTTATCTTGCGCAACGAGGTGCCAGAGATTGCGGAAGGACACTCCGAGAGACGGTCGGGACGGAGGTTGACCGAACAGTGCGATAACGGCAGAGGCTCCCGGACGGACGTGGCCAGTGGTGTTCTGGGTCGAGATGAACTTGTTGGTTGAGCGATCCCAATGGGTGATGATGCACGGCGTTTTGTCCGGGGGTTTATGCTGAGATACAGCGACGTTTTCTTGCGGGGGCGCGGTTCCCAATTGGGGATGCTGCAATGGGCCCTGGTAGAGAAACGGGGTCGAAAAGCCCCGAGACGCAGCCGGAGGGCGATGGATGGATACGAGTGTAATTTGCTGTCTGATTTGTCGGGGGGCCGGCGAGACGAAGTTGTTTCTGTCTGATGTTGGGAAGTCTTGAGAGCGGAGAGGGAACCGGTTCGGTCTGGCTACACAAGGAAGGGCAGCTGCCGGCAATAAGACTGCGGCCCAACGCAGTTAGACGGTCGCAGCACAGCGCAGCACGGTAAAGCGCAGCACCAGCACAGCACCAGCACCAGCACCAGCACAGCAGAGCGGGAACGCAGGGCGAGACAAGGACGTCGCGGTCGAACCAAGAGCGAGCAGCGGCGTGGGTTGTGGGGGACGACGAGGCCGTGACACACTGGCAGGTGGAAAATAATCGTGATCGGGGCTGGGAGTACTTCCAAAAGTGGTCGTGACGGTCGTCACAGAGAGGGAAGACTGGAGATGGGGTGGAGAGTGGTTTGCAGGGCACACGCACAGGGCGCCAAGACAGCAGCAGGAAAACGGCAGGTGAATGAATGGGTCGAACCTCGATATGGATCCGGATGGACCACGGCGTTTTGGCTCGGCGAAATAGTGGAGGGCCATCGGGCGAGAGTCCACTGATTCGAGCGGCACCCCAGAAGCTTCTCAGTCTTCGACGGGCCTTGGGAGGTGCTGATAGAGGTGTACTTTACGGCTGCGTGACCTAGGCGGCCTAACCCAGGTAACCCCCTATCACGGCCTGTTGTCGACCCCCCATGTTTCCCTAGGACTGGGGCTTCTCTGGTGTTTCTGTCGCCAATTCGGGCCTATCTGCTTGTGGTGAGATGAGCGGCCACCAGAGGCCACGGCCCGCCAAGTTACCATGCTCAGAGTACGGCCGAGATCTGCTCCGACGGATCTTCTTCGCCTGCGACAGGGCTGCAATTGGTCGGCTACATGGTGACAAAAGACACGGCCGACCGATAAGCAACCATGAACAACCATCTTGCCATGTAGTATGATACTCTGACTCTGCAGTAGCCAACATCGTCGTCAACTCATCTGCAAAGGCAAGACCTGGAGCTGCAACAGGTCACAAACTCAACTGTCCCCTCTGCAGCAGTGCCGCGACATCACAGCAGTCCCGCATGAAGCCACAAACCGGAGAGTTGCAGCTGAGGCTCATTTAGCCGGGGCCAATGAAACGGAAATGCCCAGAACCGGGTGAAGGCCCAGGGTGTCTCGCTACCCCCGTGGAGCAAAGATGCGAGCAAAATGGCGAGCTATCCTGACAGCCTGAGTCCCCTTCACGATGCTTCTTCGGCCCAGCGTTACGTTGCGTTACCTTGCGCCTTCGCACAAATTATTTCTGCAAGCTCCTGCGTCTCGCCCATTCCGCCAGAGACGTTACGGTACCACCGCCGCGGTGGGCCCGCCAGTCATGGCGGCCCGTTTGTCTCTGGCTGTTGAAGCTATGCGTCGCAGTAGTTTACCTATCCTCTGCCTCCGCAGTGTCTCTGGTTTGGTCTGGGGGGCACTCTCCCGATTCGCCGCCGGTTATGGGGTGCCCGTTGAATGCTGTAAAGGCCCTGTAGTAAATAAACCTCACTACTGCGGTCTCGATCCTCAGCATGATGCAGAGCTAACTAACTTATCTATATGTGTCGGGCTCTAGTTGTGATGGCCCCTGAGAGTCTAATGTTGACACTACTCGTGAATCGTAGCTTATGTACTGACATACTTTAGTGTTTCTCATACAAAGCCTCTCTTTATGTCAATCGGCAGAGCGATGGACTGTCACTGTATACACGATTATCCACAGGTCCTTGGTTGTTCACATAATCAAGCATGGAGTAAGTAGGAACAGGCGACCTGTGATTCACTATTAAAACAATTGCAGTCCATTGTTCTGCAACTGACATATCTAAAGTTGCATTTATATTGTAAGCTCTTCAGGCCAGTAGAAACTTCTCTTATCTTAGTAAGACAAGGTTCCATTCTGAATATTACGACACGCAGCAAGATTTGATCCCATCACCATTCGCATGTCCCTCCCGTGACAATTGCGGACTTGTATAGAAGGCTTGTTTGTGTGGCACATTGTTAGTCAGTAGCTTGCTTTACCGGGTGGTGCACCCAAAACTGTATCACCACAACCACCCTCCGTAATTATCCCGGGAATGCGTTGGATGGTGCCATTTAGGGTGCCATCGCGGCGAACAGTGGAGATTCTGATGTGATATCACTGTCAATCACCGGGCAGCTTGATTCGCCTGACCATTCGAGACGACCCTGCTTGCATTGCTTGCAGTCTCGCCGTGGCATCGAATTGGGACGAAGAGGCCTCATCTTCTCGTGATAATTTTACACGACCCAGATACTCGGTCAGAAAGACGAGAGCTTGTCTTGCAGCTGATCGAACCCGGCCCTGCTGGTGGAGTGACAGGTTATCTCGCCCGGGTTGGAGGGAGGGGAAGCCTAATAAAAGGTGTGTGATGCAACCAACCCTGAAAGATCTTCGGCAGTTGCTCGTTCGTTCACATGGGCGTGGGGTTGGCAGCCCGACACGATCCAGAACCCGGTCCATTTGTCGAGAAACTCCAGACGGGTCGCTGTCGTTGCCACCAGTACGCGACGACGGGCGGATTAATTACCCATCTGGCCACCCAAGCCTGGTGAGACCTCGCGAGGCTGACCTCGAGCTTTAGGACCGCTGGCAACAATCTGGACTGACCCCGGCGAGACTTGCCCGGCGAGGGCGCTTCCGGCATGGGGAGTCACCGTATGTTATTGAACACTGGCCGGATGTTCAACCGGAAATGTTCTAACTTCTCACCACTGAAAACATTGCCTGGAAGCCCAGAGCAAAGAAGTCGCAGCGCAATCTGGGGCCGGAGTTTTCGGGAAGCCAGAGTCAGTGTTCCGGGCACTCACGCCCAAGGGGGACCCGCGCCCCGGCCCTTCTCCGGCGTCTTTCGTGCATCTGAGATGCGACGGCGCTGATTGGCCACGCCTATCGGCACCCTCCCCTGCGCGGAGGGCCCACCGATTATCCTGACTGTTCGGCAGGAGGAGGACGTCAGAGAATGCCCACGATCCTTCCGTGCCGTGAGTCGCCAATGGCCGGCGCGGTGGCCTGTTGGGACGAATACGCCGTTCCTGGGCAGAGTGGCTCCCCTCCCCCGCCGCGAAAAGCGATGCCGAGGCAGGCCAGAGAGAGAGAGAGAGAGAGAGAGGCACACATGCGCGGGTGGTATCACCGCGCCCCCGGACGAGGATTCGCGGGAGCTGTTCATCTGTCTGTAACGTCTGACATGACGGCTCAGAACTGAGGGCTCGATCAACCTGCGACTTTGGCCTTCGCAGCGACTCGATGCCGGCGCGTCGCATGCCGGCGTAGACCTGAGCCCAGCCAGCCTTCAGGCGACTCGCACGGCACGTTACACCCTGCACGCCATGCGTCGCAATTGCTGACTCGGGCTGCGGTGTGCCGAAAGGACGGGCCGGCTGCCCATGGCTGCTGTTACGGTACGCCCCAATGCTGTGCAGTGCTGTGCAGTGCAGTGCTGTGCTGTGGAGCACCGCGATTTGCAGGACGAAATCTGTACAGCATCTCGTACTCGGAAAACGGAAGCGAGTGTGTGTGTGTGTGTGTGTGTGTGTGTGTGTGTGTTTGGATGCTCGCTTTCCGCACCTGGCCAGGCGGTAGGAGGGACTGGTCGAGGTCGGTCCCTGTTCGCGCGAGCTGTGAGATACAGGTCGGCTGTGGCAGGCAAACATGGTACTACGGCGGGGAGGCATGGCCCTCGCGGGTCGGCCCCTACATACACGCCTGGAGCGCCTGGCTGTCGCGACAGAGACAAGCATACAATGGGAAGTCGGGCGCAGATCCAGCAGGGAGACAGGTGATTGTCGAGGGCTGTCTCATGAGCCTTGCAGCCGCCGTCAGTCCACGTCCACCTCTGGGATGGAGTCACGCGCAGGATGATGGAAACAATTACGAGATGGCCTATGCGCCTGAGGTCAGCAGCACCTGTTGGGTGAAGTCACAGCCAGGGGACTGGGGCATGGAGAACTGGGGAAACGGTCCCTGCCTGCTGGGGCCCCCGAATCGAATGCCTTCTGGCGGGCCCGGCGGGCCTAGGGGCCTGGGGGCAGGAGCTGGGGAAACAAGGAAGTCTTGTGGGGAAGGGTGCAAGCTGCAAAAGACCTTCCTTGCCCTATCTTCCCGGGAGTGGGGGCTCCAAGGACGGAGCGTCGCGGGACGTCAACGGCGCTTGGCCTCTCCGTCTTTGTCCTCGCATCGGCTGCCTTTGAGGCCGGACGGGAGAACATAGCTTACCATTCGGTCGGCGTTGGACGGAACTAAAAGCTGCTATCTAACAACAGCTAGGAAACGTAGTGACGTCCCTACTCTCAAAAATTGTCGATGCCAGACCGTCTCCTCGTCAGATGTGCCTAGTGTATTACCCCCCCCCCCGGCCACCATCACTCTCTCTACTGTTGACAATAGAACACGACGCTTGGGACACAGAATGACACAGTTGACACAACCATTAGCCGGCAAAGTCCGTGTGCGAGCGCGTGTCCCAACAAAGCTCAGGCTTGGGTTACCATCGGCTGCTCTACGGAGCCGCCGTGCTCACCTCCGGGAAGGCAGAAGGAGCTCACGAGCTCGCACCAGAGATCCCGCGCATCCTGCCTAATCTCCCCGAGGCCGTCTATGCAACCGACTCCTGCGTTCGTTTCATGACCGGGCGCTACTCGTCGGTCTGTCTCGTTGATGTGTACACAGTAGTAACAGGCAGCGACTGAGTGCATCCCGGGAAACAACATGCTCGATCTATATCAGGGCGAACAGAGCTCCCAGATCCCGGGGGTCCACGTGCAGCATGGACTGCACCTTGCATCCTACAGTGCGACGACCACCTTGGGTACAGCATTCCACGGCATAAGCTCATATGTCCTTTTATTGAATACTGCGCGACGTGAAAGGACTCCAAAGCAGACCGATTCCTGTATTCAGTCGGGTCCGTGTCGGTCCCTTTCTGCATGCCTGGACCTTTTCCATCGAGCCTTGGAAGCAGTTCTATTGGGCCGTACCGACTGCAGTCAGCTCACGATCGGCCATGTTTATCTATTTTACCACATGTACTCTACTGGTCGTTTTTCATCTCGTCTGAAGTTACCCTGAGACACCCTTCAGCTACGCACTAGAGCACGCGGGTCGGGTCGGATCTGACCCGTTCCTGCAAGGAGTGGGAGGACGAACTGCTGAGCAATCAGCATAGCGCAACGCTGACGGGGTGCCTGTGGGTGCGGTCAGCCGTCGGTGTTGCCTGCTGAAGAGAAGGAAGAGGAAGAAGAAGAAACATTCTCGAAGGCGGGAGAAGGATTCAACAGCTGGCAGTCAGGTCGTCTAGTAGAAACTTACTAGTCTGCTGTGATATGTAGGGTTATGTAGGGTGCTGTCTTCGTAGGCGACCTGTGGGTGCAGGCAACCGCAGCTAGGTACTGTGGTGTGTGCACGGCACAGTCCGGCACTGTATGCATATGGCCCCGTCTGCGGGAGCTGTCACTGTGCTGTGCCTGTCCAATGCCTCGTGGGATGCGCTGCTATTTTTAGGCCGGCCTCCATTCGTCTACAGTAGCGTGGCGCCCAGTCCCGAGGCAGCGGATGCTACGGGACGCCACACGCTCTTTCTCGTGCTCTGATTCGAGCAGCTGTTGCGATTTGCTGCCACCTGCTGTTCGAGGGTCTTTTGAGGTCTGCTTCTTGTTGCCGTGGCCCGCCATCTCTCGAGCTGCGCCCCTTTCTCTGCGGGGTTGCAGACTTTGGAGTGGGAAGGTGAATGGCTTCAGTGGCCTGTCAGTTTGTAGGTGTGGGCATCTGTCCCGCATACCTAGCCCAAGGAGAAAATATTGCTGGAGGCTCTCGCCTCTTCCACGCCATGTCGAGTCAACAGAGGCGAAAGCAGGCCGCCCTCGACTCGAGCATTGCCTCCTGCAGGCTGTCCCAGAGCTGACAGCTAGCTGGGAGCTGCAAGATGCAAGCTGCAGCTGCAAGCTGGCAGCGTCCGACTGTTGGCTCGCGGCGGCATCCTTGCGACAGAGAGCTCCCCCTCGTTGGCTTCCGACGTCCTGCCCTGGCTTGGTATGCCTGGGCTGCCTGCCTGGATGGACCGCATTATGCTAGACACCACACAAGACTGCGCGGCCAGTCTGTCGGTATAAGGGTGTTCCCATCTTACCGAAGCTCCGTTATAGGGTCTCTCCACCCAGCTGCGACGAGGCGCCCGGACGTCTTCGATGCCCACCCGCCGCCGCCGCACCGCGCCCCGATAGTACATGGTTTAGTACACAGTACATGTGCACCTGCACTGGCCTCTGCATAGGATCCTGTGCTGGCCCATGGCCCGTTATACCTCATCTCGCGGTCCTGTCCTGTCCTGTCCTGTCCTGTCCTGTGATGTCCTGTGATGTCCTGATCCTCCAGCTCCTGGCATTGTCCACTTTATATTAAAATTGACATTCCGGACCACAGCCCGGGGGCTGCCCGGCCCTGCATTTACCCCTTCCCCTATTTGATCCGTTCCCGCCACTTCAATAAGACAAGTACTGTTACCAAGACTTCGCCCTAGGCGCATCATCCTTATGCATATGTCGCCGAGCTACCCAGGCTACCAGCATCAAAGACCAGTGAGGTGGCGGCCCTGCGTTTGTTGGTTACAAGTTCGAGCCCCAGAGCCCCGCCTCAGTCATCCACCTCCGGGATTCCAGCCCCAGCGCGCATCACTTTAAGTATTACTTACGTCTGCTTCCCTCTCCCGGGAAACTGCAGCCTGTCTTCGTGTGGTTGCCCTGCCGTGTGCCCTTGCCTCGAGTGTGCCATCCTCCAACATATCCTGCCTGCCTCAACAACCTTTCTCGCACAACACACACACACCCGCACCCGCACACGCACACACATATCCGGCCTACCATCCTCCGCGACACAACCACCCACCGATAACCCCTCCCCCCCTGTTGCCAGCCGCGCGCCAACAAGCGCCCCCCGGTTTAACCCCACGCGCACAGCCCTCGCAAAAATAAAATAAAAAGGAAAAAGCATGGCGAGCCCGGAGCAGCCTACCGTCGCTCCGCCGGCGGACATTGGCGCGGTGAACGTGGTGGAGACGCCGACGTCGCCATCGTCGGCGTTTACGCTGTCGAGGTTCGAGTTCGAGGCGGGCACCAAGGGCAATGAGGGGACCAAGATCCTCATGGTCGAGTGGGACGCGCGAGCCGCCACGGACGCGGCGGCGGCGGCGGCAAGCTCCGGCGGCGCGGACCGGGAGCGCGAGCTGGCCCAGAACGGGTTCGACGACTGGGAGGTGACGTGGGAGGGCAAGGGCCCGGACAGGAAGAAGGAGGACAGCAACGGCAGCAACGGCGGCAACAAGGACCGGGACGGGGGCTTCACCGTGCTGCCGATCCGCGACACCGACGACACCCCCGAGGGCACGCGCCGCGTCTACTTCCTGCTGCCGCCCGGCGCGCCGATACCGACGCTGGTGACCATCTCCAAGCGCTCGGGCCTCACGGAGCTGCACACCAAGCCGCTGCCGGCCATCTTCCCCGAGGGCCTGGTCAGCGAGGACAAGGGCACGAGGGGCGTGCTGCACACGATATGGGCCAAGAGGAGGCTGTCCGAGCTCGGGGCCGAGGTGGCCGCCGAGATGCGCGACAACAGCGAGAGCGTGGGGCTCGAGATGGTGCTGCAGGAGCGCCAGTGGATCGTCGATCACTTCGGCCTCGAGATCGACACCTCCAGCGAGGGCGCCATCGCCCCCGTCCCGCACAACCCCGACAGCTCCAGCCCCGTGAGCCCCAGGAGCCCCATCGGCGGGAGGCTGGGCGAGAGGCTCAGGGGCCTGAAGCTGGCGACCTCGCCCGCGGAGCTTGCCGCCGCCAAGCAGGGTAAGTTTTCTGTCCACATCTATCTGCAGCTGGGGGGGTCGGGGGGAAGACATATTAATAACATATTTCTGCCATACACAGCGAGCCATGTCGAAGCAAAGAACTCGGCAGCAGCTGAGCGCAAAATAACCGCCTTTACCCCGGCGTCAGGAGGCGCAGGTCTGCCGCGGCCGGCGGGCCCCGGCGGCATTGCCTCCCTGGGCGCCGTTATCGAGGGCGGCGCGCCCGCCCCAGAGAGGAGCGTCGACACAGAAGAGGACCTGTTTGCGCTGCCCATGAGCCCCCGGAGCCCCGAGGAGGCGAAAAGCCCCTTCAGCATGCTGAAATGTTAGGGAGTTGGGGGGTTCATTCATCATTCTATTCTTCTACTTCTTCTTCTTCTTCTTCTGCTCTTCTCACCTCACTCTACGCGTCACCCGGGAAAAGTATAATTCCATACTTTCGTTAGGGTCTCTACACTTCCGCGGATATACTTTTTTACTTTTTATTACACGACGACTCAGACTTCAGCCGACAGTATTTTTGGTTCGGACGCCCATACCACATTGTTCGATTCCTACCAGCCGGCACTTGAAAACTGGTTGTCCTGAGCGTGCAAGGCTCGTTATATAGTATAGCATCTAGATACCTATTCCCCTGCGGGAAGCCCCAATTTATTCTTGGCCTACCTCCATGGCCCCTTTTCAGGATACGTCCACCATTATTGCAACCGTTCGCAATATGATGTGAATGAAGTCTGCGCTTGCCTCTGCGTGATGTATCCCTATGCCATGAAAGCGGCCGGGGCGATCGATATGTGACAGACCGTCTTCATGGTGCAATCCTGAGGACATTGAGCACTGTATAGTGCACCGGCCAAAACTGCCGCAGTGTGTCACTCGTCAGGAGTCTGACATCTGCAGCAGCGCGAGAGTATTCCATGGCGGTAGAAGCCACCACTGACAGCCTTACCCCAGACGTGCGCAAGTAGCCCCGGCCAAGCCGAAGCATAGAAGACAAGAACCTCACAGCTCACAGCCGCGCGGCCCTCATCTCCACCCGCCGACCCGCCCCTCGTCCCACCTCTCCTTCCTCTCCTGGCGGAGGTAGTAAAGCTTCTTGGCCTCCCTGTACCGGCGGACCCAGTCGAGCGTCTCCCTCTCGGTGGCGGCGGCGCCGTCGTCGCCCTCGCCCTCGAGGAAGCTCTCCTCGAGCGCGGCGCACACCTGGCCCTGCTCGGCGACGCCGGCGCCCAGCCGCTGGTACAGGCTCGCCGGCGCGAACGGGCTCAGCGCGTGGTCCATCTCGCTCTGCTTGGCGCGCCACGCCCGCTCCGACGCGTGCGTGCTGAGGAGCTGCGCCTGCGCCGACCCGCGCGCGTGCGCCAGCCGCGACTCCAGCTCCAGGAGGTGTTGGGCCAGGTCGATGTTGGCCGTGAGGCTCGACGACAGCGCCTCGGTGCTGGCTGTCGTGGAGGGGTGGGCTGTCGTGGGGCCGTGGGTGAGTCCCGAGAGGAGGGAGGAGGTGGAGAGGATTTCGGCGAGGTCTTGTTTTCTAAGTGTAGAGGGAGAAGTCAGTATACCACCTTGTTAATCTCCAAGGGGAATATAGTTGGGGCAACGCACGATTTGTCTTCAAGGAACTGGGGCAGCCACTGGTCACCAGGGTCTTGTATTGTCTGTGGCTGAGTGACTTGTGCTTGTTGTGACACCGGGACTCCTGCTGGTTCTGGAAGGTCGGAATGTTGCTGCTGATCTGGTAGCGATACCGGCGCTGGTGATTGTGTAGTTATGGGCGTGCTCATCCGCGAGACGTCATGGCTGCCCGGCTTGGGTGGAGGAGCGGGCGGTGTGTTGGAGTAAATGGCCTCGAATCTGTCCATTTTCAATCTGTTCCAGATCTGTGTGGCTATTCAGTATCGCGCGTATTGCCTCTGGGTCCCATTCGTGTTCTGGCACGTTTTGGAAGCTTGGGAATCTGTAGCGGAGATGGAGAGGCTGTCCCAGTAGGAGTTGAGATGACGACGTGGGCTTATCTTATCGAGCAGCTTGAGGTGCCCACCTTTGGTGCTGGGGTTGGCCCGCAGCAGCCCAAGTACCTGCCTACCTAACCGTTGCCCGTACTTGCTTGCTCCAGGGGTCAATCACCACAGGATGAGAAGAACTTGATAATCCACTGTTGAACAACATCACATCAGAAGTGATTGCTCAACATGTCAGGAGGAGCACAGCAACAAGGAGGTGAGGCCTTGTGACCAACCCGAATATTTTCGTCGCACACCACAGCAGCTAACCATCACCGCAGTGAGCCTCGACCAGCTGAGCGCTCAGCAGCTCACAGCCGTCAAGAAGCAGCTGGACGAGGAGGTCGAGCACCTTACCACGTCGTTTGCACAGCTTCAGGCTGCACAGATCAAGTTCAAGGACTGCTTGCGCTGTGTGAAGACCCAGGGCAGCACGCCAGGTGAGCACCTCAGGAGTGGCTGTATTCTTTTACTGTACATCATGCTGAGCGTTATTGAACAGACAAGAAAGAAATCCTGGTTCCCTTGACAAACTCGCTGTATGTAAAGGGCAACATCTCAAGCCCTGATCGAGTGCTGGTGGACATAGGCACAGGCTTCTATGTGGAAAAGGTTTGTTCACTAGACACATTGACTGAAATCTGTTCTAATGCCATGCAGAATGTAAAGAGTGCCGCAGAGTTTTACGAGGGCAAGGTCAAGGATCTCGCTGGCAACATCACGGACCTAGAATCCATCATCCAGAACAAATCAAGTTCATTGAGGGCTGTTGAAGAAGGTAAGGCATTGAGCCGTGAATGGATGTTCCACAACTTTTCTAACTTTGTGCCCCTAGTCCTCAAGCAAAAGATCCTCGCGCAACCACAGCAGCCTTCGTCATGAGGCTCGCAGCCACATATCAGGACAAGGGCAATGAATAAATCCTTGTAGTGCCCCCAAGATCATGGGCTGCCCAAATCCTTCCATCCCAACCTCACTCCTTCCCCCGCAAGTGAGACACAGTGGGATCACCGAAGGGCTAGAGCTCTACATGGAGCTAGAAGTAAAATAATGGAGAAGTTGTTGGACTCGCCTAGGCCATTGTCGAGTCTCCAAGGGATGGAACCGGCTCAGATCTGTTCTGTAACGCTGGCCAACTCTGTGAAATGATGCAGACGCTGCATTTTCTGCAAGAACTGTTCGATGCTGGAGCTGGAGTCATCATCAATGAATAGTTCAGGAAATCCGTTGGAAAAGTCGGCCTGTCGTCCTCCACCAGGTTTGTTGATGTCCCGTATCTTGTGGTCCCACTCGTGTCCGTAAAAGGAAACACCGCACGACTTGATCGGCTGTGGGACGGCAGCAGTGTTCAGAACCTTCCAAGGGTAGATGGGATTGGTTTTCTCGAAGAACCCAGCGCCCCACTCGTGGTAGACCGACACCTCGAGGTAATAGGGGGTATTGGAAGTCTGAAAAGTCCAGAAAACCTTGCAGGCAACATTGTCAATGCTTGCGGCGCGAAGCAAGTAGATATTCATCTCTGTGAACAGAAAATCGTCGTTGATCCCCGACTCTGACCTAACCGGGGGTCTGAACTTGAGGCCGTGGTCGATGAAATCCAGCACCTCCGCAGGGATTTGGCTTCTTGGGGTCTCGGCTTCGACCGACAAGTGCCAGTCGAACTTCCTTTTAGATTGTGAGACAGAAGAATCAGTGTAAATAGCGCGTGGGAAAATACCTGTTGGGGCAGGAAACTGCAACCTCTGCAACTTTGTCTTTGCTGAATGAAAACGCGCGCACGCTGACGGTCTCAGGGTGTGGACGATATTTGGGCTCGTACTTGATGTCCACCTCGATCTTGAGGTCCTTTGCGAAAAGCATCAGGGTAAACTCGGGCTTGATATCTCGGATGGAGACATCCGCAGAACCAGCGGCCAGGAATTCGGCAGTGGTGGGATTGTCTAAATCTTCGGTCCCGTAGATGATCTCGAGCATACGGGCAGCCCAGGACTCGTTGCCAAGCCTGTGATTGACAAAAATGAAGCCTCTGTCAGCTCCCATACTAAGGAACTTCTTCAACGCCTCGTCAGACTGATACTTGTCCGTCTGGGACTGCCTTTTCTTGACCGCGAAGACGCCCATGTGCGCCCTCACCCGCAGCTCGCCAGCGACAGGGCGAAGACGCTTGCCAGTCTCCTGGATTGCTGCGCCGAATTGGTCCACGATGAGGTCGCCGAGTGCGGTGTCATTATCAGGAGTACTTCCAGACCCCTGGCCATCCAAGCCAAGCTGAAAATCGGCCTTGTTGTTCCCGTCGTCGTCGTCGTCGTCGTCGGAAAAAGAAATTAGATCTTCCTCCATCCTTTTCGCTAGGACGACAGGTCGGTATGACTGGTTATCAGGGCCAATTGGCTTGATTTCGACAGCAGCTTGGGTCGTCGCGATAGAATGGTGGGTCAGGATGATCATTTTGTTCTGTACCTCCTGGTTGATGCTCACCAAGAATTTTCGCAGTGCATATGTTGCCAAATTCAGGCTCTTCCGACTCTCACCAGAGACAGTGACGAAGTGGCTTCCAGGGTTGATTTTCACCCAGACATTGTACTTGGACCTGATTTGAGCAAGTGTTTTCTCTGTCGTTGGGTCGGTCTCGTCGATGAAGTTTTCTGCCAGAGCGTTGCCTGGCAAAGCCAATTGACACTCCTGCGCCTGATCAGCGACGTGTGTCACGAGTATCGGCACAGATGGCTTACCTGCGCAGACTTGGGAGCAACACCCAAGAACTTGTTTTGCTCGACCTTCTTGATCTTGGAGTGTCGTTGCATGAAGGCGTGACGGGCGTCCTGTCCGTTCCTCATGAGGACACGGTCAATGGGCCTTGGATCCATTGGCGGATGTTCTGTCATCCTGGGCGAGCGTGTTTGTCGGTTTTGTGTACACGGTTGTGCGGAGCGGGAGGACAACAGGGAACGGGTGAGCAGTGACTTGCAGCCTGAGGTAAAGTTACCGAAAAAGCAGGTTTGAGTTAGACTGGTATGATCAGTCACCACTCGATAAGTTGTTGAAGTCGGTTTGGTGAAAGAAGGTTGAAGTTGATGATTGTTGTCGAGTGGTCGTGACAAATTCAGCAACGCGAATAGGAGGGGAAATAAAGGCTGAGGCCGAGTGGGGTTTTATACCTACCTACCTAGTAAGCACCTAGGTAGGTAGGTCGTAGATGCTATTCATGATTCAGGGAAGTTCAGATGGCTCCCAAAACAGAAGGCACGCTTGCTGCAGCTTCCATTGAGAAAGTGTGTGCATGCTATTGTCTTGGTTGTGTGTCTCCATTGTGAACCGTGTTTGCCTGAGAAGGATTGCAGCACCGGCGGCTGGCTTATTGTCCCGATAGAAGTGTCCTCAATTGTTGAAAGTATCAAAGCCGAGTGAACAGAGAGTATCCCAGGGGCGACAATACCTTGAGAAGTTGAGCAACTTCGAGCCTGGCATTTGATACTGTGTTAGGCACATAACCCCGCTGGTTGCATGCTCCCTGAGCGACGTCATACGCCGTATAAGTCGCTCTTGCACGACAGGGGTTCGCGTGCAGCCGCGTCTGGACTCAGGGACCACTTTACGCGCCTGGCCCGAAAACCGAACAAACGCAGGCAGGCCTTCGAGGACGCCCAGCAGCCAAATTCACTGGCCCGTTGTGTAAAATCGCCGAAGGTGGCAGTGACACACACACTGAAGCAACGGCCATGCCCTCGCTTACTTCATCACGGCCCTCGAGGAGGAGCAAGCAGGCCGTTTTGCCGGGCATCGCCAGAGAGGACTCCGACGACGAGTTGGGTGTTGACGACCACCCTTGGGAATGGATCTATGCCGACATTCGGGAAGCCTCGCCGGCAGGGGCACCTTCGCGCAAGAGAAAGCGTGCCCTGGTGGATGAAGAGCCGAGGATCACCGGCGCAAGGATGGGCTCATTTGTGTGTCGTGTCGGTGACATTGTACTCCTCAAAGCAGAGACAACCGGTGAGGCCTGGGTCGCCATCATTCGGGACTTCCTAGAGGATGAGGAAGGGGAGATGGCTGCCGATTTCTTGTGGTTCTCGTCTGAGAAGGAGATACGAAATAAGCACAAGAAGAGGACCGACTTCCTCTGGGTGAGTGATGCTGCTGACTGCCAGGGGCAGGATGAAGACGAGTCGGCAATGAACCATGCTGAAACTTCCTGCAGAACGAGCTGTACATAACCCCAAACTCGGACTTGAACCCCTTGGCAGCTATCAATGGGAGGGCAAAGGTCATGTCGGCGGAAGCGTTCCAGAAACTCTATCCCAGCGGGAAGGTGCCAAGAAGCTCAAAAGACCATGGCAAGATGTTTGTGTGCCGGCGAGGCTGTAATACGAGGACGGCCACGTACACTGATGAGCTTGTGTGGGAAGACATCTATCAGGGAGCAGACGATATCCACACGCTGGAGGAGTTGGTTGAATGTGGGACAAAGGCGACGAGAAATCGGAGGCCAGCAAGGCAGAGAACACCTGACGACCTTTACGATGCCATCGATGATGGCGACGGGGCAGAAAGGAGCCAAAAACGAACGCCACGAAAGCCCTCCAGCCATCTTGGCACGCCGAAGAAGCCACGATCCGTGGGCAAACCAGTGACTCCATCATCTCATCGAAAGTAAGTAAATGCACAATTCGTGGCACGGTTCGCAAGCTAACAGACATAAAAAGAATTGTGTTGAAGAAGCACCTCGAGTTCACTCCTTTAGCAACTCGCATCCTCTCACCAAGTCACCATCAGTCCTCCCCGTTCCAGCTGGCCCGAGCCAACCTCCACGTCGCGTCTGTCCCGACCAGTCTCCCGTGTCGAGAGGCAGAATTTAGCCTAGTCTACTCCCATCTCGAGGCTGCCATCACAGATGGCATGGGTACTTGTATCTACATATCTGGAACCCCTGGGACGGGCAAGACCGCAACAGTAAGGGAGGTGGTTTCCCGGCTGGATGAGTCAGTAAGATCAGACGAGCTGGACGACTTCATCTTTGTCGAGATCAACGGCATGAAAATCACGGATCCGCACCAAGCATACTCACTCCTGTGGGAGGCGCTTAAGGGGCAACGAGTAAGCCCGGCGCAGGCTCTGGATCTGTTGGAAAGGGAGTTTAGCCATCCCAGCCCTCGCCGGGTGCCATGTGTCGTGTTGATGGACGAGTTGGACCAGCTGGTCACGAAGAACCAGGGAGTCATGTACAACTTCTTCAACTGGCCTGGCTTGAGACACAGCCGGCTTATTGTGTTGGCTGTGGCGAACACCATGGATCTGCCGGAAAGAACACTGAGCAACAAGATCAGCAGTCGCCTGGGACTGACCCGAATCACCTTCCCCGGATACAACCACGAGCAACTCATGAAAATCGTGCAGTCAAGACTCGAAGGGGTGCCCGGAAGTATCGTCGAGCCAGACGCCATTCAGTTCGCAAGCCGCAAGGTCGCGGCCGTCAGCGGAGACGCCAGACGGGCGCTCGACATCTGCAGGAGGGCGGTGGAGCTGGCAGAGGTCGAGGCAAAGTCGGCCGACGCAACGTCGGAACCCTCGACGCCAAGCAAGAGGCAGAGGGAGAAGGAGGCCAAGGGCGAGACCCCGAGCAAGAAAAAGAATCTCGGCAGGGTCACCATCGACACAGTGCGGAGGGCGATCAACGAGGCGACGAGCAGCCCGTTACAACAGTACCTACGTGCGTTGCCCTTCGCCTCGAGGCTGTTGTTGTCCGCACTCCTGGCGAGGACACAGAGGACGGGCCTGGCGGAGAGTACGTATGGGGATGTGCTCGAGGAAATGCAGCGCTCGCTGAAGCTCGCCGCCGACAGCCGGCAGCTGGAGCTGCTGAAGAAGAAGGCACGCCCGGCGAATGGCAATGCGTGGGAGAACAAGACACGTCTTGACCCAAAGGGTGTCCGCCTTGCGGGCCTGGGGGCAGCCGCTGTCGATCTCACTGGGGCTGGCATCATTAATCTGGAGGCGCAGAAGGCTGAACGGCCGAGCAAGATACGGCTGGCGGTTGGGGACGAGGAGGTCCGGCTGGCGTTCCGCGATGATCCTGAGATAAAGGCGATGAGCCTCATCATGTAGGCTACGTGCTGTCGGAAGCAGATTTTGTAACCAGGCGACGATTGTCAATACCCACACCAGGGCGACTGGTCTGGGACCAAGTGATGATATGATAGTGGTTTTTGGAGAAGGTTTGTTGGACCTGATCATAAATAGGAACCTCTCGTCTGGAGACATTGTATACAAGCGCAGAGGGGCTGCATTCACACGTCGCAGAACACCTGAGCTGATTCTCGCGTGAAAAGGAAAAATTTTGTGATGAAAAGGACACGGAACGGTAGTCCCTTCTTTACACCGCACATTCCTATGCCATGGATATTCATTATGACCCGATGGCTCTCTGAGCAGTCCATTAATGTGCCATCTATTTACGTGCGCCGATACCGCCAAAGCTAGGTCTTTAGAACCGCCGCCTCTGCATGGTCGGCTTCCAATCGATGGGGTGAGTCTGGGGCGTCGCGTCGTCGTCCGGACGCCATATTTTGATTGTCTTGTCCGCCTCACCACAGATGAGCCGCAGCCCCGAGTGGTCGAACGTGGAGCAGAACACGCCGTTCTCAGCATCGAGCGAGCCCGGCTGTGCGATGGTGTCCATGGCTTGGTAACGGTACCCGGATTTCCAGTCCTATTGCCTCGTGTCAGCTGTATCCCGCCAAAGGAACGCGTATTGAGTGATATTGCACTTACCCAGAAACCCAGAGAGCCGTTGTCACCTCCGGAAAACATGATGTTATCGTTGTTCACGGAGAGCGTGTTGATGATGGCATTGTGGCCCTCGAAGTTCTGCATGAAAGCTCCCTCGGGGCACTTCCACTGCTTGATGCTGCCGGTGCTGCCGGTAGCAAATGTGAATTCGGATGGATGTGACGCCAGCGCACGAATGCCCTTTTTGTGGTGAGTCAGGACGCCCATGGTCTTGCCCGCGGCGAGATCCCACATCCGGCATTGGCTGTCGAGAGACCCTGTGATAACCTGGGGGTCAGCCTCCTGGCAGAGCACGCTACTGACCGTGCCAGTGTGGCCGCTGAGGACGTGAATGTTGCTCCTGGTCCGCATGTCCCATACTCTTGCAACACCATCTCTTCCACCGGTGACCAGCACATCCAAGGTGGGATGTAATGCCAGGGTGTAAACGCCCGAGAGATGGCCGTGGTAGTGTCGAATGACCTTGTTTGTCTCCAGATCCCAGCACTTGA
The DNA here is from genome assembly GCA_038088545.1 of Diaporthe humulicola. Classification (NCBI taxonomy): domain Eukaryota; kingdom Fungi; phylum Ascomycota; class Sordariomycetes; order Diaporthales; family Diaporthaceae; genus Diaporthe; species Diaporthe humulicola. The sequence goes on along the minus strand of JBBWSL010000025.1, from coordinate 37,669 downwards.
CCATCTTGTCCTCGCCACAAGAGAACAGATACGGGTGCCTTGGCGACACTGCCAGGCCCCGAACTGTGCTGATGTGCCCCGTCAACGTCAGCCGCAGCTGCCCAGACGCCAGGTCCCACACCTTGATCGTCCTGTCGCCGCTGCCCGACACGAACCACTTGTTGTTGGGCTCGACGGCGACGCTGCGCACCCACCCCAAGTGGCCCGAGATGACCTTGTGCAGCTTCCATGGCTTGTGCCACTCTGGTTTGGGCTGCGCATTCACGGCCTCCGACAAGCGGATCAGGCTTGTCGTCTGTGTACCACCCTGGCCTCTGTCACCGGGCCCGCCTGCGCCAGGTGCGCCTGGCGTTCGGCGCACGAGTGCGTTGGATTGCGGCCCGGCTCCTGGTTTTCCATTTGGCGCTTTTGATGGTATCCCCTCTATCAGCTTCCTGGTGTTCTCCTCGGCTGGCGTTGGTGCTCCCTCCCCTGCTGGCCTCTTTGCCTTCTTCCTTGCGCCGGCTGCGGCAGCCTGTTTCGCGGCGAGCGGCGCGGGCAGTTCTAGGACATCGTTGTACTCGGCATGTAGACGTATTGAAATGGCGTCCTTGTCAGCCTCTGGCTCGGGGTCGTCTGAGGGATCGAGGCGTATCCGCTTGCGCCCTGTCGCATCTGCAAAGACGAGCCTCGTAGCTCTCGCGTTCTTCGAGATGAGGGACTCCAGACCTGTCGTCGAGACGTCGGCTGCCATCACCGTGGTATAGTTATTTCGCAGCCAAGTATTTGACGTAAGGGTGGAGAAGAGTTCCGACTCTTTTCAGCGGAGCCGTCTTGGTGAATGGGCAGAGTCGTGAAATGCAGGAGGTGGTTCTTGTTGCAGTTGATGTAGACGGGGCGTTGACTTAGGCGAGCTTGGAGACGCGGTCCCAAAAATTCGGGAGCTTAGCAAGGTACTGATTGAAGGTGGTCTTTGCGCAGCAGGCACAAGGTGCTTGCGATTACAGCGGGGCTGCTTGGATTGGGGTCTGCAAGGAGAGCTCGAGATGATTGATGATTGCAATTTGACATATATACCCGGGTTTAACCATCAAAAAAAAGTTTAAAGGAGGTCATCTTTCTGGTTCTACTTTCTTGACAATCTGTACTGTTGACAAGGAGCTCAAATATTGTGTGACATATGCCAAATATGATTCGTATGGTACCCTCTGTTGGAAGAACACCTAATGGGATGAATACCTGCTATTACACTCTGGAGGGATTTAAGGAGCCTTCATATTAATAATTCCTACATAGAAAGATTCCCAATGCCCCTTTCCCTTCAATACCTGTCAAGCTCCGGAGTTATGGGCAGCGGTGGGTGATGCGCGAGGTGGTCTGGACGTAGTGACCTGGGAGTCGTAGCCAAATCCCGGTCTCACACTCACTTACAGGCAACACTTACAAACGCACATCACCTCTGAAGCGGCGAGTGCTCATTCTCCACCATCACCAGAGACTACGTTTTTTGAACTCCCGAACTCCTCCCAAGGAAACCCCCGGAATAACTGGGCTGGAACAAGTAGAGAAAAGAAAATGGATGCGCAATCTAAGTTCGCCATCCATGCTGCCTGCAGAGAGGGCAAGCGTGAGTCTCATCCTCAAGCATCCAACCGGCATTAGTTGCGGGCTCACTGACACCTCACAACAGTTGCAACCGTCCAGTCCCTCCTGAACGTGAGTTTTTCTGGAAGCGAAGAAATCGTCATGAAAAGGAAGAACCCCCGAACTAACCAAGGGTCCCGGGTCCCGCAGGCCGAGCCAACTCTCGCCAAGCGCGTTGACGACGACGGGCGGCTGCCGATCCACTGGGCAGCTTCTGCAAATCAGCTTGACATCGCCCAGTTGCTGGCGGAGCAGAAGGGCTTCGATGTAGATGTTCAGGTACGACAGCGGGGCCAGGGGAGATCCGCCCACCGTGTGACCTTGGAGGCTAAAGAAAAGCACCTCGCACACAGGACGAGATAGGCTGGACGCCGCTCATGATCGCGGCCAGCGTAAAGGACAGCGAGAGGCTCGTCGAGTTCTTGCTGAGCAAGGGCGCAGACCCAAATGAGAAGAGTAAAGCCCTCCCCGTCTCCATGGCCACTTGGGCACAACTTCCCGGCTGATCCCATGCCCCAGACAACACCGGCCAGACCGTCGTCCACTTCGTCGCCTCCAAGAACAATATCGACATCGCCCGCAGGCTCTTCGAGAACCAACCGCCGGCATCGGCACGAGTTCGTGACAAGAGAGGCCAGGTAAAGCTCCCCTGACGTCTTGAATTCTGCTTAGACGGCCCCTTCGGTTCCTGGGAATATCTGCATCACTCGAGCAATGAACATATCTACGAGCTAGGACTAACAAAAAACAGTACGCCCTCCACCGCGCCGCAGCCATCGGCTCAGTGCCCATGATAAACCTCCTGATCAAGAACAAGAGCCCCCTGAGCGCGACCGACAGCGACGGGCAGACGGCCCTGCACCACGCGGTGGCCGAGGGCCACGGGGACGCCGCCGTGGCCCTCCTCAAGGCCGGCGTCGAGACGGACAAGCGGGACCTGGACGGGCACCTGGCGCTGGACCTGGCGCCCGACAAGGAGGTGCGCAAGTACATTGAGCGGATGGCGGAGAACGAGGGCATCGAGCTGTGAGGCACTGGCTGAGGGAGGAAAGATGAATCGTGAATATCATGAGAAAAAACTGGGCTTCTAAAACCCCGCTAGAACATAATTTGTCTTGTTGAAATTATCCACACAACACAACCCCATGGGCATCTTAAAACTCCGTCCCCCTCTAACCCCCGTGTGGCCCGTCTCTCACTTTATGGTCCTCTCGACCAGGTCCCTATACATGGCCTTGACGTCCTCGACGTCGGCCTTGAGCTCCTCGACCGCCTCGCTCTTCTCGCCCAGCAGCTCCAGCGTCGTCTCGTAGCGCTCGTTGACCTCGGCCACCTCGGCCCGCAGCCGCGCCACCTCCTCGGCCGCCTTCTTGCCGTTCTCCGTCTCCCTCATGAGCGCCACGATTTCGGCCCGCGCCTCGTCCCGCTGGCTCGATATCCGGGTAAGCTCCTCCTTCGTGGCGACCTTCTCCGTCTCGAGCCGGCGGATCGCCGCGCTGAGCTTCTCGACCAGCTGCACCGACGGCCCCGCCGCGACCGTCGAGACGGACACCATGTCCTGGACGATCTGCTTCGGCGACGAGGACAGCTCGGCGCTGTCCGAGGTGTCTTGCCTCTCTAGTGGGTGTATTGACGGTGCTGCCGGCAACGCCTCTATTGTGGGACTGAGTATCGGGGGAAGCGTGTTAGAATTCGTTGTGTGGAGGGATGGCCTGCTTGAAGGCTGCACCGACGTCCTTCGTGAAGTATAACGTTCCATGGGATCTCCGTTGCTGGATGGCGCCGATTGCTTGCGGAACTTATTCGACAGTGATCCAAACCCAAGTAGCTCGGTGCTGTAGCTTCTCGCCGGCATAGAGATAGCAGGGGATTCCGGTCTGCTGCCGCTTTTGAATGGAACTGGCGGGTCGTCTAACCACTGGCCAGGCCTCTCCTGTTCCTTCGCGGCCTTGGCCTCTGACCAAGCAGTCTTTTGCTGTTCGAGCTCTGCTTTTACGCCAGCTAAGGTAGCCTCTGACTCCTCGGCTTTCTTCTTCAGAGCCTCTACCTGCGACTCGTAGCTTTTCACGGCCTCTTGTATTGTAGGAAGCTGCGTCTTGGTATCCTCGAGTTCTTCCTCGTGGCGTTTGGCGCGGAGAGCCTATCGAACAATCAGCAATCATGGAACTCGGCCGAGCGATCCCGATAGTACTCACAGCTTCACGAGCCTTCTTCCTCATTTCCGACTCTCGGTGCTGTGCCTCGTCCCTCTCCTTCTCCAGATTGGATATACGAGCAAGAAGAGTGCTTTCGATTCCTTGCCAGTTCTCAGTTGCGATGGCATACTGTGTTTGAAGTGTCTCGACTTGTCGCAGCAGCTTGGCTTGAGAGTCGCCCATGGCACCTGAGGAAACCTCTTCCGCCATGACCCTCATAGATTCCATCTTACTCTCCATCACCTGTATCTCGGCCTTCAGTTCAACTTCGACGGCACGCGCACGCTCCGCGGCTCGTTCGGCCTTCTCCTGAAGCTCGTTCTCCCGTGCTTTGCTGCGATCAATCGACAGGTCTTTCTCCACCTTGAAATCAGAAACTTGCTCTTCCAAGTCTCGAACTTTCTTTCTCTCTTTGGCCAGCGCCTCTTCGTTGACCTTCTTGGAGAGCGCCTCCTTGTCCTCGGCCGACTTTTGGAGTTGCGCCTTCAGATCAGCGATGGTCCTGTCCTTGTTGGACCCTTCGGATTTAAGGGCGTCAATCTCCTTTTGAGACTGACCGATCCGCTTATGTAGCTCCTCTTGATACTTTTCAAGGTCATCGGCGCGCCTCGACTTCTTACGCATGGCCTCCAGTTCCTGCTCGGCCTTGCCCTTCAAGGTCTTGACGTTGTTGATCTCCTTGTCGTTTTCGCCTATCTTCGATCGCAGGCTCTTGATGACGGTGCGAAGCTTCTGTTCCGTGCTAGCCAGGTTCTTACCCTCTTCCATGAGCCCGGCTATTTGTTGGTCCTTCTCCGCCAGTTTCTTCTCCATGCCTCCAGCGGGCGCCTCCTTGGCCGCTTTTCTTGCCGCGTCGGTGGCTTCTCGGGCCAGGTATTGGAGTTTTGCCTGCAGGGCGTCGATTTGCTCAACGTAGTTGTGAGTCTCCTCCTGCTGCTGTACCGCCAAGTCCTCCAAGGCTGTTTCCAACTGCTTGATGCGGTCCTCCTGTAGTTCCGTGACCGCGCCGGACGGTGTCTGGGCCGCGGCGGAGCTGTCCTTCGTCTCAGCAGCAACCCCATTGCTGGGTTCTGAGATGGTCACATCTTGGGATACCCGGGGCGCACTTGAGGTATCCGGTACAGCCTGGTCCGCCGCCTCAACTGACTTCCTCTCATTGTCTTGCGAGACTCGTGCCGATGAGGGTGCCGTGGGGCTCTGTTGTGCCGACAGCGCAGGCGCGGCACTGTCTGTTGAGCTCCGATTCGGCACATCCAAGCTCTGCCGTGGGCTTGCTGTCGGCGTGGGCTTCGCTGACGACCCTTCTCCTTTTGCTGCAGCCTGTTTCGCCGCGACAGCCCTTGCCAGCCTCTCCTGCAGCCTGTCGTTTGGCTTGCTCCTCGTGGAGTCGGATCTCGACGGTGCTGCGCCACAAACAAGTCAGCGTGCGTTACGTGGCAGCTTCCTAGCTGTTCAAGTTGTGTAAAGTGGAAGCATACCGGTGCTTGTTTTGGACTGCTGGGAGGGAGTCGGGCTCGGGGAGGGCCTGGGCTGGTCCTCTTCAGCCAGGATGGTGTCGAGGCGGGCTTCGACGCCGGCGACGGCCTGCGAAAGAAGTGAGCCCCATCTCGACTTGCCTCCTCCTACTCCTCCTTGGGCTGACATGACTCCTCAGTAAGGAAAGCTAGAGAGTGACGTGGCCATCCAGTGGGTGGCAGAAGTGTCGGCTACGATTTGGGGCGCTGTGTGTTGGAGGTTGGCATGCTGAGTGGGATGACGGGCCCTGACGAGGGAGAAATTGGGAGCGACGGGGTCCGAATCGGTCGCGCGCGGTGTCTCGAAGCTTGTCTGGGCGTCACTGCAGGTGTGATGGCGGAAGCGAAACGCTGTTATTCTTGTGGGTCATTGCATGAGACCACGAATTTTGTTGGAGAGGAACCAAGACAAGTAAGGGGAGGAAGTTTATTATTGACTTGGACGTGATTTGGAGTATCTACTGGGGCGATGGTGACAGCACGCACGTACGCCCACGAGAGCACTACGCATCCTTGGTTAGAGCTCCAGTTGGCACCGCTGGGATGGACAGTGCAGATGCGGGCGCGGGCGCGGGCCCGCCTGCAGCAGTACCTTAGGTACCTAGGTAATTCCAAGGTTGCCTAACCCAGCCAATACATGCTTGCGCTCTTGGTACGCCGTGTCCTCGCGGTGCAAGACCAGCAGTAGAGGTACAGGAATAGCTTGAAACCATCCCGGGATCACATAACCCGAGGGACAACCGTTCCTACAATGCATCTCGTCTCACGCCGCTGTTATACAATTACGTGTGAGACGCGCAAGTACTTGTGGTGGTACCAAACAGAAAACACAGCCAAGCCTGCTTTTGATTCCATCCCTACGTGATCACCTGCCTAAGAAACAAGAAGGCCCAAGCCAAGTTCCAGAACATGAGAACGTAGTGTATATGCACCTCGTTACATATACACGACAGCAGCTAGCCTCAAAATATGTGTTCCTGATGTGTCTTTTCCCCAGTCTCTGAAATGCTGTCTGCAACGCAAATCGACACGGCGCCCATTGTTTCGGCAGTGCTATCCGGCCTTCGGGTTGCCAAGCTTTTGCGGGATGCACGTCAGGATCCGAGGGAGGATCAGGATCCGGATCAGATTGTGTCTGCCTAGGTACAGTAGATGCATAGATAGGAAGTCTATCTATCCCATTGGGAATTCGGTCTGGGGAGGGAGGGGGAGCCGCAAGCGACAGACGGATCTGCCCAGCTCCATGGAACCTTGACCTTGCCAGCACCACCATTGCCAGAGTGGGAGGTGGGTGTGCAAGGTGTGGTTGTGCGTCACTGCAACCCAGGGATGTCCCGCAACAGGGGAGCAGGTGGGGGGTCCCCGCCAAAACCGGGAGGGCTGGCTGGCAATCTATTCTGCAGGCCTCTGGCCTCCGGGGCCGAGTGTTCACGGCCCAGAGTGCCAAAAGTTCGACCGCAGCTGCCGGCATGATATTGGAGGTAGTGGTTGTTTTTGCCTATGTACGGTATGCAATACTATCTAGGGACTTGCAAGTCTTTCCTGTCGCTGCGCGCTGCGACGGGGTCAGATACAAGATTGCAGTGGAGGCGATACGCTTGAATCTCTATTTCTAGGTGTGATTGCGTAGCCGACCCTGTGCGCTCCCGGATACTACAACGCCTTTTTACTGGACCCGTTGACGCCATTGGCCTTTGTATAACCGGGCCGAGGGACAACCTTGGGCACGGATGTGAAGGGGGATGGCCAGTGCAGCATGAACTCGCGCTCACTACCGTCGAGACATCGGGTCAGCCATACTCTCCAGATGATGAAGTAGTATGCCCCGAGTCCAGTGAAGATGTGCCACCAACCGTGACCCTCGAAGATGACGGCCCACGGCAGTAGGATGGAACTCCGGAGGCTCCGGAGATGCCGGCAATAGATGTTGTCCATGTTCCAGATGAAGAAGCCGATCAGGAACAGCACGATGCCGGTATTAGACATCGCCCACATCTGCTTCATGATCTGCTCTGCATGCGCTGGGCTCTCGCTTCGTTCCTTCAGGGCTGGGCGGAGGTGTGCTTCCATGACATACATGCCGCGGAAGACGACGGCGCATGTGAGCGAGGCGTATGCGACCTGGTGGAACACGGGGTTCTGAGACAGATGGTAGTAGACAGTGATGAAAGCCGCGAGGGCAGTAAGCCCGACCCCGATCAACACGGCCAGGGGCTTGGGCCGTGAGTATGAGAATGTCGCGAAAGCCATGATGCAAGTGGTGTATATCATGGGCAGCTCATCTGCGAGCTGCATCGAGTCTAGAGGGGGCCAAGTCAGTATCAGGCTCGGGGGTTAATAGGGCTGGTAGAGGACCAGGATGCGGCCAGACACACATTTGAGGGTGGCGTGGAACAGCATCGAACCGAGACCAACGATGATGTACCCCAGATAGGAGATGATGAAGACGCGGTCATGGCCGTAGCGCAGACAGTCGCGGATGCCCATGATGCCAAGATGTATGAAGATGGCATTGGTCACGGTGTTGACGAATTCAGCACAGTACGGCGTGATGTTGTCTACGATGTAGCGCGTCAATACACAATCACAGAGCGCCAAGCTACGGTCTCCTGAGGGGGGCCCAGCCCGGGGTGAAGCAACCGGGAAACGTAGAAGCAGTCGGCTCATACGTACAGTCCTGCGAGCGGCGCGTCAGCATGTCTGGTTTTCTTGGCTGACGGTGGTAATGCCGGGCATCTTACTTCTTCGCACCAGTTCAAGGTCGAGGTTTGAGGGCTCCAGAGGCCGTCCCGGGATTCCCGGTAAGGCCATTGGATGCTCAGAGGCATGTCGGCGGTGTTGGACCCAATGACCCGGTTCGCATGAAGCACTGTCGTTCGGGAAGCAGGCTAACAATGCCGGGGCGTGCTGGACTTGGGACCTGTGGGGGGGGCCTTGGAGGATTGTGTGTGTCGTTGACAGTCGATGCACCTGAAAGGCTCGAACGAGGCCAAGCTTGATCCCGATCAGACAGGAGGACCCTTGGGTACCGAATGCTTGTGTGGGATACTGCGTGTGAGTGGGCAGAAGCCAAAGGGATGAAAACGATGTGTTTGTTTTTTTTATACAAAAGGGGAAAGGGCGTCCCCACGAGGCTGAAATACAAGAGACGACTCGGCCGACGTCACGCGGGAATTGACACGAGGATTACTCGATGCTCGCCAATGACGGGCGTTAGCAACAGGAGCAACGCGTGGTTTGTTATAGCCGAGGAGCGAGAGGGTGGGATGTGGGTTGAAGGGTGGAGGCGATCAAGCGTTCCCACGACTCACAAGAGAAAGTTGGGTCTGGAGCCGGCCAGCTGCCAAGTCAGGCAAGTACCGGGCTGGTCAGCATGTCGTAGCGCGATGCAGGGCAACACACCTGCAGCATTTCTGCACGTTCGCCTGCTGCACATGCTCTGCATTGTAATGTGCGCCCGTAATGCAACAGTCGTCTAATCTGCAAGTCCTGAGACAAGCTTGAACGCGAGACGGCCTCGTTCGACGACAACATGTCCGGTAGCGAGATCTCAGGCATAGGTGGTCGATCTGTGTCGCCGTCTGCAAGTGTCTTCCCATGCCCGAATCTACGCCGCCTGTCGCCTGCGGCATCATTGCAAAAGCGGTGCAAGGTGACAGAGGCACTCAAATAGTATAATAGGATTGATTGGCTGTGAAGAAGATCCTGCGAGGTAGTAAGGCAAGGCTCTTACAAAGATGTACTGTAGTCTATCTCTTTCGCGCCACCTACTTGACACACCAGACCAAAGCCAAACATGACCGTGCGGTATTTCTTCGCACGGCAATTGCACAAGCTACACCTTTTATTTTGGATTGCAAGTAACCTCTACATGTTCCACGAGGATCTAATAACCGTGCAAACCACTCCAGATCCGTGACCTATGATCGCCCCCGAGGGGCGAGCCGCATCTCTACCTGACGATCATGTCATCCCTGTCAGGGCCAGTGCCAATCCACTTGACCTTGCAGCCGACGAACTTCTCAACGTACTCGACGCAGTCGCGCGCCTCCTTGGGGAGGTCCGACCACTGGCGCGTCTTGGAAGTGCTCGTCTTCAAGCCCGGCACCTCGTCGTACACCACCTCGACGCGGTCCAGGAAGGTCGGGTCCGCGGGGAAAGACTGCCTCTGCTCTCCGGTCCGCGGGTCCTTGTAGGCGACGGCAATCTTGATCTTATCGAATGTGTCGAGCACGTCGAGCTTGCTCAGGTTGAGCGAGTCGTAGTCGTTGATCGCACAAGAGTACTTGAGCATCACGAGGTCCAACCACCCACACCTTCGCGTGCGGCCCGTAGACATGTGCCGCTCTGTTGACCCTTCTGGCTTCTTAATTTTCAATCTATCACTCTTGAAATATGTGGGCGTACTACGCGATTCTGAACCCGTACTTCCGGAAGGCAGAAGAAAATTAGAGCCATTGCGGTGTTTCTGAAGAGAGCACCACACTGAACTGATAATAGATGTAAGATAGGTACATTTGGATTGAGGATTCTATGCCACGAGTTTGCCAATTTACTCACGAATGACCTCAAATTCTGCGACTCTTCATCGAGCTTCTCGGAGGCCGGAGCTAGCATAATTATATGAGATAATGACTTTCCATCTTTCCTGGTCCAAAATTATGGTAGAACCAACTCAATCAACATGTAATGGAATAGCAAAAGCATCCAACATCACATAAACCTCAGCTTAAGGGTTTAACCCTGACAATCCTGTCAGCGTGCTCATCGTTGTTGCCTTGAATGCAAAATACGATATTTGACTTAAGTTTTTAGATAAGAACACATGAACTTTTGAAATCTTAAATATTTCTTAGTTCTCTTTGCATATTCCGTCTTGAGAAGTGACGTGTTGTCGTTCCTTAATGAGTTGAGCCGCCATCTAATGGTGAACGGCCAACGGTGCTGGCAGTGGCTCGAATTTTACTGGTAGCGCACCAGGACAGAGCCGCCCCCCTTTTGACCTGCCAACTTTAATAAGCCAGATTTGACGTCGACATCAACAGCCACAAAACTCGAGCCACCCGCTCCTTCAAAAGCTTAACCTGGGCTATCGATTCAGTTGCCTGGAAGCTCCCCATCCATAGCCGTCATGTCGATATCAAATGAGGCGCTGCAGAAGGTGAGTCTTACCATCGGCCGGGCTTGACCGTACACTGATCGCTAACTGGTGTCAACACAGCTGCTGCGTGAGATCGAGACAAACCATGTCAAGTCACAACAGGAGATCAGCCTTGCACGATCCCAGTTGGCATCCAAGCAGCGTGAGAAGCGACTCGCACAGCTGACCAGCACCGAGATCTCATCGCTCGCCGCGGGTACTCCTCTTTACGAGGGAGTCGGCAAGATGTGAGTGAAACCCCCCTGGCCTGGCCTTGGGGCGCCTGTGTCCTGGGCCATCTTGACGGGTGAATGAGCGCATCACCCATGGTGAGTAGCGGTATTGACGGAAGCTGGACCAGGTTCGTGTCGATACCAGCCCCCGAGCTGAAGGACAAGCTGGAGTCGCAGACGAAGCAAGTCGACACCGACATTGATGGCCTCAGCAAGAGGCTTCACTACCTGGAGACTACGGCAAAGAATAGTCAAGACCACATCGAGGCGATGCTCAGGCGTGGCGGCGCGAGCGCCTCCTGAAGGGCTGATGCAGCGAGGTCTTGATACTGAGTTCCGAAGGCAGATTTTGGATATCTGCATTACGCGCCATCGGATATGAGACGAACAACCGCGTTTTGAAGATACTTTCAAGGCTTGCCGATACTGCGACTCAATCTCAGCGTCCAGTACTGCTGAATATGGGTAGGCGCCTTAGCAAGCCCAGTCACACCGCAACCAACAAGCGAATGCAAGCTGGGGCCTGAACTCGCAGGTTCACGGACCGCATCGCCGGCCAAAGGACCATAGCAAATATCAACGTTCGCAGATTGAAGAACCTAGCAGACCCGAATCTTGACAGTTTCACGTAGTGGGACCTGTGTCCAGGGATGGAAATCTCAACCCAACCTCCCTCCACCGCCCGTTTCAACTGCCGCTTGAGGCGACCCATCCAACACAGCAAGGCGGCCAGGCGGTCGCTCTAGCTGCAGGACGCTAGGTCTACAGGCTATAAAGGCAATGCAATAAGTCTGGCAAGTTGCCCAAGGTCAGATTGTCACATGACCCTCCGCAAAGCACCGAGGCGCCAGAGGACTGCTTAGCTGCCTCAACGAGCTGGGATGTCATGACTTGTCTCTGCGGTAGTGTTCGCCGAACCTCGGCGTCGGGCCGCTTCCCAGCCTGAGCGCAAGGAGAACCCCGCTCCATGGATATGCTCGGCTGGGGGCCAGTGATCGTCCGAACGGGATGTCTGAGCGTTATCATCCCTACCACAGCCCTACTACTAACCTCTAGCCCTGTCGCCATATCAAGGGTCCTTCGAAGCACAACAGCTGCCAATTTGGCCGCCAGCTTGCCGCTGTATATTCGGGACAGCAGACCAGAGGTGCCGAGTTCCAGAGCATGACAGGGCTGCCGACGTTCCGCTTTCTTTTGTGCTTTTCTTCTCCAAGCCCTCCGAGTGAGGGCCGATCAGCACCCCATGTAGTCAGGTCTGACCTCGGAGGATTCTATTTCGGGGGCACACTAGGATGGGAGGATCCTCTCAGCTGGATTTCAGCCCTTCACCTTCATTTCCACCGGCTAACGACTAGCCTCCTCCCTCTGGCATTTCCCAACGTGTGATCAGCTTGGCGCCCCCATGTCCAACGCTCGCCGAGGCTACTGTACACTTGACAATCTAGTATCATGCAGCTGTTGGCGGAGGTAAGACGGCTCCAGCCAACCATTTGCGGCCAAATCTGATGCAATGCGGTCCTTTCCACAATGCTGTACCTTGTCTCCTTCAGCCTCTAGCCAATGCCTGCATCTTAAGTGCTGTAGCCATGTGGCACAGCTACTCCTCAAACCACGCGCTTCTTGGGTTGGTTTTGACTCGAGGCCCAGTCCCCATCGTCTTACCATGTCCGTCTGCTGCAAGCTTATGGGAGGACAAGGTCGCGCTATTCAGCTTTGCTGTTGGCCCTGCTCCGAAATGGGCACTCCCTAGCCCCCCAGCCAGCCGGAAGCAATAAATGCTTACGGCCCCCGCCTCGTCTGCGGCGCGGTTCACTCCTCCACCTTCTCATATGTTCTTCGCGGTCGACTTGTGTTAGCCTCAGTGTCTTATTTGTCAGCGCATTGCCGTTTCGCAGCTTCTATTATACCACAGTATACTCAGACCGTTTCCCTAGACCACGGACAAGGCTAGGGTCGTCAAAAGCAGACCTATACCCCCCCTACATACACACACATATGCGGCACAGCCCATCTATTGCTCCCAAGACACGAGGCCACAGACCGGGCCTGAAGCACTTACAATGAGCAGCTACTTCACAGAAGACGACGAGTATGAGTACCGCCGCTACCGGGGCCGCGACCCCTCTCCGGCCCCCGTACACTATGTGCAAGCGCGCCCAGACCGACCTCGCAGCCGGGGCTACCCCCACGGCATGGACCCGTTCCTCGTCCCGGGCATGACGGAGCGGACCACGGCCATCACCAGGGTCCGCGAGCGCTCGCGGGACCGGCGGAGCCCCCCGCACGCCCTCAGCCCGCCGGCGGCGGCGGTCGCGCCGGTGATCATCAAACAGTACAACTCCAACGACCACCACTCGTCAGACGACGAGAGCAGCCTCAGCAGCCACCACCACCACAGGGGCCGGGGCCGCTCGCACTCGCACGTCTCCATCAGGAGCTCGCACTCGCGGTCGCGCGCCGGCTCGGACGCCTACATGACGGTCGAGAGGTACGAGCTCGAGCGCAAGCTCGAGGAGCACCGCCGGCAGCTCGAGGCCCTGCGCCTGTCGTCGTCTACGTCGGCCGCCGCGGCGGCGCACACCGACGCCGAGCGGTACGAGCTGACGCGGCTGAAGCGCGAGCTCGAGGACCTGCGCCTCCGGGAGGAGCGCGACGCGCAGCGCAGCGAGGACGCCGAGAGGTGGGAGCTGCGCAAGTCCAAGTACGAGCTCGAGGACCTGCGGGCGCGCGAGGCGCGCGAGGCCCGCGAGAAGGCGGACAGGGAGCGGCGCTCGGCCGACTACGAGTCTTACGAGCTGCAGCGCTCCAAGAAGGAGCTGCAGGACATGAAGGCGCAGCAGCAGAGGGAGAAGGACGCCATGGAGAAGATGAGGGAGGCGAGGACCCAGGCTGAGCTCAGGGTGGCGAAGGAGGAGCTGGATAAGCGTGAGTTTGCCCTCTCAAAAGCCCGCGCGTGATGACGGCCGATGCCGAGCTGCAGTCATTACGCCACACGACCCCTTTAGGAAATGCTGACATGTGTACACAGTCAAATTCGCCGAGGAGCAAGAGGCCGACGAGAAGAGGATGCGCAAGGAGATAGAGACCAAGATGATCGCGGAGAAGCTCAAGGCCGAGGAGGACAAGAAGCAGCGCGAGAAGGACGAGGCCGCCGCGGTGGAGCGGTGGAAGGCCAGGGAGGCCGAGAAGGCCGCCAAGGAGAAGCGCGAGAAGGAGGAGGCAGAGCGCGAGTACGCCCACCGCCTGACGGACCAGCTGCGGGCGTCGGGCCTGCCCGAGGACCAGATCAAGGCCATCCTCGAGAAGAGGCGCATCAACCAGGGGTGGGGCGCCGCCCAGCCGAGGCCGTTCCCGGGCCCGCCGCCGCCGCCCATGATGCCCATGATGCCGCGCCCGCCGCCGCAGCAGATGTCGCAGCAGATGACGACGACCAAGACCACGTACACGAGGATGGCGAGGCGGCACCTGAGCCTGGAGTGCCTGAAGGTCAGGGGGATCGACTATGAACTCGACGCGGTAAGTCATCGCCCCTTGGCATCAGTCCCTTCCCTTTTCATACCATAATCCTATAATCCCACCCCGCCATCCCTCAATGACCGATCTTGCGCACACGGACGATTTAGAAACTGACAACAACTGCCACAAAACAGAACCCAGATTACGTGCTCATCAAGCGGTGGGTGCCGCCGGAGGAGCAGAAGGACCTTTGGTCGTTGACCAAGGTGATCCGCGACGGGCGCGAGAAGGTGACGACGACACTTGCGATCGAGGACCGCAGCCACCACCACCACCGCCACAAGTCGGGCGAGAACCTGGTCGTCGTCAAGAAGACCAAGCGGGAGCGCTCCAGGTCCCCGAGTGTTTCCACGCTCATGTACCTGGCTGGTGCGAGATAAGTTATGTCTCAGCCAGCCAGCGTCAGGAGAGGCGTCCAGTTTTCCCCTCTCCCGGGCTTGCATCCTTTAAAGGCGATAAAACAGGAGATTGTGAGGGTCTCGCCTCTCGATATGATATCACAGCCCTTGGCAGCATACCCATCTGCTTCATTTATTTCTTGCACGAGTGCTGCTGCTTGGGGTCTCTCAGCAGCACCTAGATATTGGGGTTTTGGATTTGCGTTTGCATGTTTTACAATACTCACGTTAGCAGAAACGCTATGATGATGATGGATGAGGTCCAGAGAAATACTTCGTAACTTCGTTTCACTTCAACTCGGGGTAATACCACTACACCAAAATTTCCGCTCTTCCTAGAGGTCACCAGTGTCAATGGTATTCAGAAAGAATCAAAATCGGGTTCCCGCGTCATGCAGATTAAAATCTCCCCGAGCTTTGCCTTCACTTCCCCGCGCTTTCTTTTCCTGCCAACTACATCAAAGGTGGTATCCCGTAGGTCCCTCTAAACACGTGAACTCCCGCCGCAAAATCTGGCCCCCAGGGACAGTAAACACCGCCTAGTACTCAACATCCTCGTCAGGCTCGAACGAGTCGGCAGCGACCTCCTCGTAGTCCTTCTCCAGAGCAGCCAGATCCTCGCGGGCCTCGCTGAACTCGCCTTCCTCCATACCCTCGCCGACGTACCAGTGGACAAAGGCACGCTTGCTGTACATGAGGTCGAACTTGTGGTCCAGGCGGGACCAGGCCTCGGCAATGGCAGTGGTGTTGGACAGCATGGACACGGACCGGTCGACGGGGGCCAGGCCGCCCTCGGAGGCGTGGGTGGTTGGGACCGCCATGGGCTTCTGGTAGTTGATGCCAATCTTGAAGCCAGTGGGGCACCACTCGACGAGGTTGAACGAGGACTTTGCCTTGAGGGCGGCAACCGCGGCGTTGCAGTCGCGAGGGACCACGTCTCCACGGTAGAGCAGCGCGACGGCCATGTACTTTCCGTTTCGGGGGTCGCAGACCACCATCTGGTTGTTGGGCTCGAAGCCTGGGACATGATGTCAGTCAAATATATTCAGCACTCCGGGAGTTTGATGTGGGAAAACGTACACTGGAAGGTGAGATCGGAGGTCTTGAAGCTCTCGTGAGAGCTCTTGCTGGCCGAAATGACGGGCGCGTAGCTGATCAGAGGGTAGTGGATACGAGGGTATGGGACCAGGTTGGTCTGGAACTCGTTCAGATCGACGTTAAGCGCACCGTCGAAGCGCAGGGAAGACGTGATGGAGCTGACAACCTGGGCAATCAGGCGGTTTAGGTGCTCATAGCTCGGGCGAGCAATGTCAAGGTTGCGACGGCAGATGTCGTAGACAGCTTCGTTGTCGACGAGGAAAGTGCAGTCCGAGTTCTCAATCGTGCTGTGAGTCGACAGGACGGCGTTGTAAGGCTCAACGACGGCGGTAGACACACGAGGCGCAGGGTAGACGGCAAACTCCAGCTTGCACTTCTTGCCGTACTCGGTGGAGAGGCGCTCGAGGAGGAGGGCGCCGAAGCCAGAGCCAGTACCACCGCCGAAGGAGTGGAAGACCAGGAAGCCTTGCAGACAGCTGCAGTTGTCTGTTGTTCTTGTTGTAAGCCACCACGCCTCTGCGACTGGGCACGGGACCTGAATGTTGGCCCCAGCGGCAGACTACTCACCAGCAACACGTCGAATGCGGTCAATGACATTGTCAACCATCTCCTTGCCGATGGTGTAGTGCCCACGGGCGTAGTTGTTGGCAGCATCTTCCTTGCCACTGATCAGGAGCTCCGGGTGGTAGAGATGGCGGTACTCGCCGGTGCGGATCTCATCAATAGGGGAGGGGTCGAGGTCGACGAAGAGGGACCGGGGCACGTATTTGCCATTGCTGGTCTCGGAAAAGAATGTCTCGTAGGAGCCACCATCGGCGCCGTCCTTGAGGTTGGGGTCAGGACGACCATCATGGTCAAGGCCGTGCTCGAGGAGGTAGCTGGAATGAAAGATTAGCCGCCAAGTCAGGTGCACAGATAGATCGGCGGTGTAGTCCTTACAGCTCCCAAGCACTGTTACCCAGCTGAATACCAGCCTGGCCGAGGTGGAGGTGAAGAACCTGTGGGCAGAGGGTCAGTCTCACACATCACGACAGGTCTCTGGCGCACTCTGGCGCATGGGTGCGTTGAGATCGAGCTGGTGGACGGGCGAAGACGGCCGTGATGTGGACGAGGACGGATAGGGGCACATCCAGACACCGGGCAGCTGAGTCCGAGTGACAGTAGCCTGCCGTCAACGGTGAGACAGGTCGTGTTTGGTTGGACCGTGTCATCGCCAAAGGCGTGGATTCCAGATTGAGCGAGATGAGGAAACTTCGCGACCGAGGCCGGTGGTCGTTGCGCTGCGCTTCGTTGCGACAGAGCTTCACCGAGGTTCGCTCCACGTGTGGAAATAGGGGTTCAATCGAGCTCGATTGGGACTGGTTCGAGGCCCAGGTCAACTCACCTCTCCGTGCATGTTTGCTGTCTAGGGTGGGTTTTGTGCAATAGAGATGTCTGCGCGACTCGCGAGGGAGCAAGCTGGGCAAGATGATTTCCTGGCCTTGGTTTGCGAGTTTCAATGAGGCAGTGTCCCGGACAGAGCTGGAGGTTGTGAGCGGGAGGGAGGGTTGAGATGGCAGATGGCAGCCAACAGGGGACGGGCGTGTGCGAGGAACCATTGGCCGAACAGGGGCCCACCGGTGTTTTCTCAAGGGGAAAGGAGGGGCAGCAGAGCTGCGGGTGGGGCGCGTCCAACCGTGTCTTGTTGATTGCAAGCTGTGTGTCCAGCTCCAACGCACAGCCCGGCAGCAAACAGCCGATCACCCAAATGGGAACGCCCACCAAGAACACAGAGACTCTCTCACCGCCTGCGTCCCGCCGGCGTCCCGCCCGGAAGGCCTTGGCGGCGCTGCCAGTTTCAGGCACTGCGATCACGCTCGTCATTGGAGGACTAATCCTATACGCATTGATAAACATGTTAGAGACAACAATATTACTAGGCAGATTTGTTATATCGACTACTGAGTGGTAGCGCCCATAATCTTCATGATGTTCACTGACAGCTGTCTGTACACGAAGATTCATCTTCTGTCTGCTCATCCACAATGAGCCATCATGGGTCGCGACACCTGCCCACGAAGCCCCGAGCTCGTCTCAGTCGTTGTGTGACAGTCGAGGACAAACGCAGGGCAATAGGGCGCCTCGAGCAGCAGCTCTAACACACCAGCGACTCCGGGGGACCATGCTTGCTTGTATGTTTGTCTGCTTGTTTGTCGCGGTACCCGGCCGGCCGGGCTGTGCCACGTTTGACCTGTTGTCGTTCAACGTGTCCATGTGGCACGTCATTGAGCCTCAAGGCCGGGTCGGGTGGCAGCGGATCGTTGGCCTCTCGGGTATGTCATCGCGTATCCTATCGTCTTCCGGATGGCGACGACCTGAGCAGTGTCACGAAGAATGGTAGACTTGGAGAATCTCCTATTAGTCAAGGTCTGGGAGCGTCATTGTACCTCTCATCAAGGAGCGAGCAGTCACGGGGCATAAGTGGGACAGTGGGAATGTGGCCTCAGATAATCCCAGGCTGGGATGATTGCCCGTTTTCCTAGCAGTGTGCTCTCCCAATACTCCTCCCCGCAAATAGCAAAACGTCAACTTGCACACACCCCTCATCCCCACTTGATAAGCTGCCTCCGCACGAGCAAATCATCCGTTGCGCAAGTCCATCGTGGGAAAAAAACAAAAGGCAATTATCCGTCGTCTTCTCGTAATATTAGGGCCACCGAGGTATGAAGGTGGCTAGTCGTAGTAAAGATGCATGGCTGGCTGAAATTCGGTACAAGAAGCAGAGACAGGAGGTGCCCAGCGCAACGCGGTTGCGGCCTGCCACAGGCGGACAACGTCCGTGGCTACCAATCTACTACAGCAGGTAGGCGAGGACGCCCATACCGGCGGCGAGGGCACCAGCGCCCAGGTGCTGGATGTTGTTGGTGGCGGCAGCAGCTGCCGAGGGCGAGCTGGAGGCACCGGCAGAGGTGTCGGCAGTGGAGCTGGGGGAGCTACCAGAGGTGGACGAGGCTGTCTCGGACGACGAAGAATCGGTTGAGGAGGGTGCCGCAGAGTAGTCGGCCGGGTCTAGTTTGCCGCAGTTGTCCTGAATGGTCGTGGTGCAGTTCTCCTGGCCCTTGGCGTTGCCAACGTTGGCGTTGTTGCAGTCCTGGAACGCCTGTTGGCAGACGAACTATGGATCACCAGAAGTCAGCGGATGAAGCAACAAGTGAGGCGTGGTGAAGAGCTTACGGTATCCATGGTCTGAAGGTAGTACTGCAGGCCAGGAGCGCTGCCATTCTGGCAAGTGCACGAGTACACGAGAGTCTCCTATATAATTTTATTAGTAGTGCTCTCTCGGTGGCGGGCAGACTGAGTTGGTGAACTTACAACAGCGCACTCGTTCTCCTGAGAGCTCTTGTCACAGAGGGTGTCGCAGGTGTTGCTCTGGGCAGTGCACCACGAAGCTGTCTGGGGTCAATTGATGCCAACAAGAGAATAAATGGAGGAGGGGCATGCTTACCTCTCGTGCTGAGATCGACCTCGCTGGGGTCAATTTTGAAGGTAGAGTTCTGGGCCGAGACCAGGAGCGCGGAGAGCGCGGAGAGGACGATGGAAGAACGCATCCTGGAAGAGTTGTTTGTGGTGGTGGTAGTTGTCGAGCTGGTGACGGTGAATACACGGGCGGATGGGTCGGTAAGTGTGCTGAGTGAAGCTGGACCGGGTGAGTCAATTGTTGTTCGTATGGATGCGGACCGATCTGCTAGGCAGTAGAAGCAGCTGGACAGACGACGGAAGTGAGGGTATCTCGTGGCGGGGACAGAAGGGAAAAACAGAGGGGGAGCAGGTGTTTTAAGAGAGCAGGTGGTTGGTGAGGTAGTCGCTCCTTCTAGCGGCTTTTATCGCCCGGGGGTAGTCGTACCACACCTCTCGAGGCAACTTTGAAATTCAGAGGAGGCGGGCGACCGAGAGGAGGGCAGGGGGACCGGGGGTTGCAGTCACGATAGACAGGGGTGGCTGGCAGCTAGTCGACGAGTCTTGCAGGAGAGGAGCAGGGGTGTTGCGTCTCTGGTGGCGCAAACTCCGGACTCTCGGTCTAGCCCGGTTCTCAGGGCGAATCTGGAGAGCAAAATTGAGCTTCCTCATTGGCTGTGAGGAGGCACCCTAGGTACCAGTGACTGCGGCGATAGTGCATCGGGCAGGTTGCGGGCCTCGCTCCTGCTCGGCGCGTGGTTTTTCAGTGGAGGTTGTCGCTGCCAGGTGGGTTATTCTGATGCATCCATGCCCTCTTGAGTTTCCTCACTCTTCCTCCCTCGCTCGAACCTTCTCCCTCTTCCCTGCCGTTTCAGCCGATCACAATTGCCTGATGGCCACCAGGACGTGCCTGACAGTTCACTGCTGGATGAATTGTCTGTCTGTCTGCCTGCCTGCCTGCCCGTCTTTCTATTTGGGAGCATGAGCATGTGAGCATCCTCGGAGGGCAGGTCTCATCATCGACTCAGCTGTCGCCGGGTATGAGTGAGAGTGTCCTGTATATCCCAGGCATAGCCGATGACTGGAATGGAACTCTGCAATTGTTTCACATAGAACCCCGGCTCAGGCTACCTGTCTTTTCCTCCACCACAGGCTGTACAGCACTGTACAATGCTTTGTTTTGGGGGGGAGGATGGGTACAGGCAAGTGCCGTGGCCCTTGCACGGCCAATTTCATTACGGCTGCTGTGTTAGTTTTTTGATTACTCTTGATAGTCGACGTGCTGGCTCTGCTGGTCGCCGCGCCGACGACTCCGTCAGATTGGTCTGGATGGAGTCGCAATCACCGAGAGTCGCCATCGCATGTGGCTCCTCAGTCTGCTTTGGGTTGAAAAGGGCAAAGGGCGGCGGCACCTGGGCTTGACATGGAACAGGGGCCAACTCATGATCCAATTTAGGGAGGCTTTTCTCTTATCGCTTCGCCTGGGCATCTTTGCTGCAGCGTCTCAGGTCGTTTCCAACAGACACCACTCACTCGCCCTCGCCCAGTGCTCAGCGCTCCCTGCCCGGCCTGTCGTCTCGGGGCACGCTTGGCTCGGTCGTTGCTCGCTTCTCTTGCGTTGCATGTGTACAGACAGTACGTGCACGCTCCTCTGTGCCACCTCTTTTATGCATACACAGCATGATTATGCAGCATGCCGCGAGGGCTATCTGGCTTTGTGTCTCTGTCGCAAGATGGCCCAACCGGCTTACCACTTTGAGCATCTCCAGGACAACAAACCGGCGATGGGACGGACGACCAGGAGCCGGAGCAGGTGAGGACGTTCCTGCGTTGCAGCGGGTATCGTCCGGGACACCACGCTAATAAAGTTAGCCTCTGTGGGTATCGCCCCCACAGGTACCATGTACCTTATACCTCACTGCTGCACACCGGTGGAGAGTCCGCGTGGAGGTCACCCACGGTCACCCTCCCTCTGGCACACCAGTACACCTGGCTCCCGGCAACCTCCCGAGGCCCAGAGAGCTCTCATCGACTAGCCATCTCATCCACACCGTTGTCCTACTAGCCAGATCGTTAGCACTCGCCAAAAATGGTCCGACGATCCGCGATCTACAAGTACGGCAATCCAAGCTCCATTTCTCCTCGAAGCGCAGCCAACCTGCCAACCTAGCTCGTGTTGTTGCAACCATCGCACCGAGACCGACTCGCCCGGCGCAGCAACGGATCTGGTCTGTCGAGGGCCCCCCATCCTTGCGGCATCGCCGCCTATAGTGTAGTGTAGATGATTCGCAAGCCCGCGCCTTCGTCTCGTACAAGGTGGGCCACACAATGGACGTCACCGTCCGAAGATGGTTGTCTCCAATATACTGCGATGCTCGCGTGAGCGGCGGCGCAGCACTTCGGATAACAATTCTCGGCATTCTTTCACAAGATGATCTCACCAGTACAAACCCCCGACCGAATACGCGGGTCGCCTCAAGGCTGCCACGAGCTCGAGCCAGTTGATCGCTTAGTCGAGGTGATGAGCGGCTCGGCCGATATCCGACTCCTCGGAGATAGAACGGGTGCAAGTGGTGAGCGGAACTCGAGACGAACTTTCTGCGACGCTGCGTTTCCACACTTGCACTCATGTCAGTGTGCCGTTGCGCAGTATGAACCAAACTCGGCTGATTGTGCAACATCGTTTATTTGATAATATCTTGGTATGGACATAAGTCAGCATGAAATGTCAGATGTACAGTGAGTATCAAGTCTAAGAACCGGAATGTCTGGCCCAACACATATGTACTCAGCCAGCACTGGCTATGAAAGGAAAAGCAACTTCATCTCCTGAACCTCCACTTCCATAAGCGCGTCAGGCAGCGACGTGAGTCTCCACAATGTCAGCCTCTAAGATGCTCTTACTCGCAACACCATTTGCCACGTTCTTTTGCTCCTGATTCCAACGCAAGATCTGCTCACAAACGCCCTCTAGAGTGGTGCAGAGCCCCTTATACCCTATGCCCCCGTCCTCGACCGTCTTCCTCGCCTCTTCGTCAATCACTATGATAAAAGCGGCCGGGGTAAATATCGACGGCTGCAGATGCATCATGGGGCCGCTGGGCTCGCGCAGACCCAGCCTCGTGAGGAACGGCGCCCTCGCGAGTAGGAGCGACCAGGACTCGACCAGCTGCGCGATCAGGTACATCGGCAGGGGCGGGATCTCCGTGACCTCCATGGGCGTGACGGCGAGCTGCTTCGCCGCGCGGAAGAAGTCGTACCACTGTATCGCCGGCCCAGTATCCGTGACAACGTACGGCCGCCCCGCGCACTTGGGCAAAGCCGCGGGCGTGGTTGCCCCCACCCCTCCGCGACCAGGCTGCGGCGCCAGGGCCGCCTCGAAGGCCAGGTGCGCGAGCGACACGTTCCACCCGCTGACCTGTTGCTGAATGATGTGAGGCGTGAAGCTGGCGACCTTCTGCTGCTTCAACATATTGCCGCAGATGACATCCGTGGGCAGCCCGTAGATGCCGTTGCCCGGGCGGATGCAGCCCGTCCGGAACTCCGGCCCGTTCGCGGCGCACACCTCCCTCTCCGCGATAGCCTTCGAGTAGGCGTAATTAGAGAAGAAGTCCCCGTGCGCCCTGAGCGGCCGGTCGAAGTCGCGCTCGTCGCAGACCTGGAAGTACCCGGGCAGCCGGGACTGCCACGGCGCGACGAAGAAGCGCGCCGGCCGCAGGGTCACGGACGCGGAGGAGGTGGCGACGAACACGTCCGCCCCGGCTGCCCTGGCGGCCGCGAGGACGTTGCGCGTGCCGTCGACGTTGACGCGGCTCGTGCGCTCCCAGAGGAGCAGCGAGCGCTCGCCTGGGCGGATCGTCGCCACGGTGTGGAATACGGTTAGGGGGAGACGCGCGACGTCGCTGGGCCAGGGCTTGGCGAATGCTGCCTCGACCGAGGCCGGGTCGGTGATGTCTGTCTTGACGTAGTCGACGGCGGTGACCTCTCCGTGCGTCATGTCAGAGCGGGTAGGCTTGCTGAAGTCCAGGATGCGGACGGACGAGGGTGGCTGGCCCCGGGCGAGGAGGTGGAGGACAATGTCGCCGCCGACCAGACCTGACCCCCCGCAAACCACGTACCTCCTGTCCAGCTTCGGCGGCAGGACTTTTGCAAAATCGATAGGGTGGCTGCTCATCCTCTCGTATGTCTCTTGGATCTCGCTTTCTGTCCACGGCTTGCCGCGCCATGCCCATGCCTCTTCCGGTACATTCTCCATTGCGCGATTCAACCTATACAGGTAGAATGATAGCAGAGTGACAGCAGCAGTTGCCACAACCACTATCATATTGAGGCCCATGACGGCAGTCCTGGTGGCCCTCTGAGAGGGACGCAACACGGTGTGGTGAAAGTCAAGGTCGTGAGGGAAACAGAGGAGGCAACCTAGTAAAACACCGCTAGTCTGCGTTGAGAGTGGGCGGTAAATGTGTGCTGACTGTGTGCTGAATCAATTTAACCAACAATTCTACAAGCCTAAAGAGACATGTCCGTCGAGAGAAGTGGTCAAGAGAAGTTGGGATCTCAGTGTCCGTGTAGGATGAACGGTCAATTTCAACGTGGAGAGGTGATCATCCTTCGGGGGTGCAGGCATCCCCTGCAAAGCTACCCACCAAATTGTCATAGCTTGGGCAGCACCAAGTTTGATCCAGCAATAGTCACCACCAAAGTTCTTTCTCGATTCTGATATCTGAATGTTGCTTTCAGACTAGATAATATTCCATTTGACTGGTAGAAGAGCCCAGACTTTGGCTGGCAAATCTCATCAAACCCCGATGCCAAACTCATCGCCACACATGGGGCAAACCACATTCGTCTGGGGGGAAGATGCTTTCATGTGCCAATTCGGATGACATCGAATCAGCTCACTGTAGATACTGCACGCTCTAGCACTAGTGAGTGGAATCTGCTGATTGAGCAAGGCTGTGGTGTTGAAGTCGGCCTCCTTCTGCGAGGCTCAATACCGGTAGTCCTTACTCTCCTTCGGTACCTGGCGCTGGGCAGCCCTCCCGTCAAAGCCCTGTCCCTTTGGATACCGGCGTTTTTCGACATGTTCCTTGCTATCAGCCGCTTGGGACTCGTCCGACTCGTCAGAGGTGGCGCCTCTGGACTGCAGGGTTCCGATAAGATCGTTCTCGACGTTCGGGATCGGGTTGCCATCGTCTTGCATCACGTCCTTCTCCTTGAGCTCGTTCTCCATCTCGCTCTGGGCCTTGAGGTATTCGTTCATGATGTATTCCTTGTCTTGCTCCAGGCATCGGATGTGGAACCAGTCACACTTTTCGTCCCACACGAAGTTTGCCTGCTGCTGTGTTGTGTTACTAAGGCAAGGACAGTCTCACACGGCCTCCATGTCATGGCCAAGGTTCCCTGATCTTATGGTCGAGGAGCTTACCAGGTCACAGCTCTCCAGAGCTTCGAGGATGCGCTTGCTGCCCTCTGGCAGCCAAGACCAGAGACTCGACAGGTAGAACTCAACAGTTCGATGGTTGGAGGACGCGGCGGCCATGCTACTCAGTTGCTTGTAGCGGGCACAGAAAAGCTGATAAGTTTGGTTGTGGTTGACGATTTGTATGCCTCGGGAACAGTAGCTGAAGGTCGTACCAAGCCTGAGGATGATGGTGAGGAGGAAGGTATTGATTAGCTGGCTGCCCTGGTTGTTCTGTGGCGATGGCTGAGTTGCAGGCGAAGTTGCTGGGAATGTGGAGGAAGGAGGCACCTCTGGATTAAATTGCAAACAGAGATGGACGATTGAGGCAGGTACAAGGTGGCTTGGACAGCTCAACTATGGAAGTGCTGAATGGCTTAATAAATCGCAACGCCATCCGGAAGTTGACCAGTCATTTGCTCACACTTAGGATGAGTGCTATTGAAAAGCGAGGTTTGTTTCGACTGAACCCAAGGCACGGCAGAACAATAGATAGTGGCAGGTCGCAGTTGCAGGAACAATACCACCAGTGCGTCTCGTTCCTGCCACATTTCACTATATTCACAAATGAATGCGATGGAGGCTTGCCAATGGCAAATCTGGAACTACAGTAGATACTGAGAACCACAAATAAAAAACAACTCTACCTAACCGAGAATTAATTTAGGTGTGCGTTCGCCATCAGTGTTGTGCAGCGTGGCAGTTGAGATGGAACAACAGGATGGAAGGAAAAACGTTCAGTGTATCAAGCACAAACACGCATGAGAGGCTCAGAGCTTCAGTGAAAGGCAGCTATAGAGACGCAAGTAAACCACATTCACGCATGGCAGACGGTGAGCTGGCACATTTTCAAGGGCCCAGAAGGCAAACACTAGGCGAGCACAGTGTGCCACTGCTTCAGATGCGGTATGATTCTTCTTCAATTGTGACAGCCTTTGACGCCACCTTCTATCCTTCGCGTGTGAAGTGTGATTAAGTCTCGTGCCCAGTCAGGAGACAAGTGTGAACCTATACATACAGGAACTGAAAGTCATCATAACATCATGAAAAGATGGCCCTTCATTGTGCAGTTTGGTCTTCAGTAATTGGCACTCGTCTTTTTATATTTGGGGGAAAGCTCAACCAAGAGGACACCTCCCGACTCCCTGAAACACCGTGATATGTTGATGGTCTTGATGCGCCACTGCGGACTGATGCCTTGGAAAGATGATGAGGAGAATCGAAGAAATCTGGCCGACATGCAGGGCGTTGTCTGCCTCTTTGCATGGCCGTTGAATTAAGGAGAGTTTGTTTAGTAAGTGTACGGACAAGTGGGCCATCCTCCTTGCCGTAGAAGAAAGAGGGACAGTTCCCGGTATCAAGCGTTCGAAATAATGGGTATCTCCGTCTCCAAATCGCAGAGAAAGCAGGCAGGAAAGTCGTGAAGTAGAGTGTCGAAAAAGGGTCAACCCGTGTTGTAGGCCGCTGCCAAGTAAGCCGGCCCATGGGAAGCCCATGAGGAAGATGAAGGTGTGGACTGTACTCGGTGTGTGGCCGCGCTCACTTGGCCCATTTGACGTTTTCTTTGATGTTCAGTGCCCATCTCAGCTTGTCGAGTGTTTCCTTGGCCTCCTGTAGCATGTGTTCCTGGTCTGCTTCTGTCTTGGACGCGTTCGTCTTGATGTTGCGTAACAGGGCATCCTGCTCCTTCTTGTAGGCTTCGAACTGTCGCGCGAGAGAATCCTTCTGCTGTAACAAGTCCTTAATGTTTCCGTCTTGCTGGTCGCATAGCTCCCTTAGGGTCGTGATCTTCTCGTCATCCTTCTTCCTCTCAGCAACCAGGCTGGCTACTTCTTTGCCCATCTTTGCTGTGGCGCGCTTGACCTCATCGCCTTGATCCTTCCAGTGGCTGCTGATGGCGTTGTACCGGCCCTCCATCAGAGCCGCTTGGGTCGTGGCGTCCTCGACCTTCCTGGTCGTCTCGTCTCGCATCTTCTCCATCTCGTCTTTCCAGGTCCGTTCTTTGGTCTGGGCATCGCTTGTCCGTTTCTTCTCGAGTTCTATAACTCCCTGTAAGCCTTCGACCTGACGCTCCTTCCTGGCTAGCAGGGTCTTGGTGACGTTGGCTTCTAGCAGGCGGCTCTCATAATCGGCGACCATCCTCTCCATCTTGTCCTGGAGGAGTTTGGCCTCCCGCCTCGATTCCTCCGAGTTGAGCTTCTCGATCCGCAGGTCTCGCTTCAGCGCCTCGTTCTCCGATATAAGCTTGTTCATGACACGGCCGGTCTTGCCCAGTGCGGCCTTGCCTACTGCCGAGTCAAAGCTAGCCTCGTCTTGTCCATCCGCGTTCGCCTTGGCTGCTGACCGCTCGGGCCCTCCAATGCTGCTCTCCCTCTGCGGTATGTCGACGGATCTGGGAGAGGGGGCGCGTCGACCGCCATCGTGGCTGGCATTGGCCAGGTACTGTTGTGATATCTTGGGCCTCAGGCGGCCTGCTGGTATCCTGTCTGATGTGCCATTCTGGTCATGTTGTCTCCTCTCCATCGTAGGTGACATCGCACTGGCGTTGCTGTTGGGGGAGCTCGAGAGCACAGAGTTTGAGCGACCGTTGGAAAGCGAAGGCGAGGCCTCGAGGGAGGAGTCGGCTGGGGGTGTAGGGCCGTCGTCGAAGCTGGTGACGTGCCGGATCGATGCCATCCTCCGGGGGGTGCCGTTGGAACCGTCAGGAGCCAGGGCTGAGGATGGACGGCGGCGGTCGGAAGGAGAGCTGTGTGGGGGCCTCAACTCCTCGGTCGGCAGGCTATCGTTGGCGGTGCCTTTGGAGTTTGTGGTAACGTGTGAGGCAGAGCTAAAGCTTGGTCTCGGCGACCTGGGCGGCTCATCGATGGACAGTCTGGAAATGCTGGAATCTGCTGTCCCGGGCGGGCTAGGGGCGTCTTTGTCGCGGCGTGTCAGCTTGCTTGCTTTGGCTTTGGGGGAGAACATGAGCTTCCTCATTTTGGGCAAGGTTTTGCAGCACGACTCTTGTCGTGCCTGGCCCTGGTCCCTGAAGGTGCAGTGTTTGAAGTACGGAATCCGGCGTGCAGTAAACAAATCAGGGGCAATGTGCCGAGCCAAATGACAGACGGTGGAGCCTCGCTCGCTTTGGCCTGCGTGGCTGCATTTAGGTGTGGATGTTTCAGAAGCACTGACGTACCCTTGTTGTCCCGGTGGATCACGAAGACAGGATTCCTCGAGGAATGGGGCCTCCTCGATTTATTGAAAAGGAAATGGGGCATTTCTGTCTGGCCGACGACGCCTGAGCTGTGGCCACAAGCGAGAGGAGCACACAGCAGATGCTCTGTTGTGCGGGTGTGTGTCGTGTCGTATTGTGTCACTCTCAAGGTTTCCCTTTGCTGGAGTCTAACACGAGGCACGGTTGAGGGTTTCCCCTGCCGCTATGCCGAGTAAGGGTTCTGGCCGCTTAGAGTGGTGTAGAGAACGGCCTTGCGCTCAGATACAGCAGAGTGAGATCAAGAACGGCGTGAAAGAGATGTGGGATGCTAATGATGCTTTCAGAAGGACTGCAGTGAAAGAAGTAGCGCTGGTGGGTATACGGGACAGCTGATAGTGACGGGCGACATGCAAGGGTGAAAGAAAGAAATTAATATTCACCGATTGGAAATGTTGAAGAGCAATCTTGGTGTCGGGACACATCAAACAGCGGCGTTTGTCACTTGGTGCCCTGTAGCCCTGGATGGTAAGGCTCAAGGGGGGTTTGAGGGAGGGCGACCAGTGTAGCAGGTCCATCCCAAGATCTCACCGAAGATGTTTATTGACTGTCTTATTGAGGCCCATGGAGGAGACCCTGACGATTGACGTGTTAAGGCTGATGGTACATACAAGTGACGCGCCTGCTACACCACTGGCGCCTTTCCACAGCAACCAGGAATGTAGGGAGGGGCTATCCTTGCAACTTCATTTCCCCTGCCAGAATGCCATTTTGGCAGCCCACACAGCCAATGCCCGATCCCGAAATGCCATCTGCTCTACCATTTGGAGAAGTCCTGTGCTCGTTGCGAAGATGGCGGGCTCATCCAGCCAACGTGTATAAGTAGCACTCAGACTTGACGGGATTTTCAGGGGACTCCTGCCGCCCGTGAGCCATCCTCGCTGGAGGGCTGAAGAGCCAGGATATGTGCCCTCCTGTTCGCCCTGATGGCTCGCATGAAAGAATGGATTAGGCCCGCCCTTTTAATATTATATCGTGTATTTGCTGACCCATAGGTAACTTACACAGCCCTGTTAATCTCTTTGACACGGACTTGCGTGCACGCAGCCTGACAAGTATTATTTGATATTTCCAACCTCATGCGATTTTGTGTGATGCTGTGCCAGAGCTCTGTTGCCTTCCTGGATGGGCCTTTATGAGGTATGATAGTGTACTTGTACTCAAGCCAGGGTTTAGAGTGAATGCTATAAGCCCATGGACCAAATGCACTGCGAGGTGGGCTCATAAGGCAACACCACATGGATTGACATTCTGCGCCCTGGTGAATAACTCAGGTTTGTCCTTCTTCCGTAAGAGCTTTTATGTGCAACATGCATCGCGGAAAGAGTGAGGGGAGAGGGCACCGCATTTGTACAAGCATTTGGTCTTACATCCTAGGCTAGTACACAGTAGTCTTGGTGGCTTTGCAGTTGAGAACATTCAGCTCGCCGGCAGGCTCGGCTGAGCCATCTTGACCGTTATGACACTGATTGGATTCGAAGTATGATTTACTGAGGTTTCCCACACATCTCCCGGGAAACTGTGACGCACCCGAGACTGATGCGCTGGCAGCCGGGCGCCTCAACATCAGTACAACCCAGTGGCAGTGCTGCGTCGCCATCGCTCCCGGATGTGGCAGACCGAAATCCAGCTGCACCTCCGGAAAGCTTGACGAGCGAAAGGTCTGGGGCACCCTCTTGCCATTTGCCAAAAGATCTCCGTGTTCTCCATCATCTCCACCCTCTCGAATTTCGATATCGATCTTAACAAGGCACGACCGGGAATCGAAATGTCGTCGTCTCGTGCTCACGCTGGCCCAAGCCCCGGGGAGATGCCCCCCACTAAATGGACCACCATCTACCAGGTGAGCACGCCGTCCCCGACTGATAGGGTTTGGAGAAAGCTGACGGTTGCCAAAGTTGGTTGTGACACCCATCATCTTCGTCTCCTTCCTAGTCTCACTTGCCTGGGTTGACTTCCGGTATTCCGTCATGCGCTCTCATAGCCACTCCGAGGAGCCCAGCGGGCTGCCCCGGTGGCTCCACCGCATCGCGTACCGGCAGGCGCCGTACAAGTATGTCAAGGTCAATGCGACCGATGCGAGAGTCTCATCAGAGGGCGGCGAGGGGACGAGGTGGTATTACCACAGCAAGCAACGGAAGCTCATGAAGATGGAAGCCGACGACGCATTTCAGATCCGTGGGACAGTCCTGGTGGTTCTGGGCTTGCTCGCCGTGGCAGCCACGTGGGCAGCGTCGTGGGCAGGGTGGTGGCTCTGGGCCATGCTCCGGGCGAAGCTCGGCTGAAAGCATGCACGGAAGGTGTCTTTTTCTTGCCGCCTGGGGAAATGATTTCGCTGGTCTCGATGTCAGGTATCTATTAGTTCCGAATCTTCTATGCTCCCTGCAAGTGCCAGCCAAGACCGGTCCACGATGGCTCTTTGTTGGTGGCAGTCAGCACTGCGCAAGTCACATAACGCTATATCCTGCGGGATTGAGAGGCTGGCAGGCTCTGCTCAGCAAGGTTATCTCGAGCTGAGGTTGTAGGTATCGAATCTACGGTGAGCCATAGACACATACAACACTTTGTCTCGGATCATGCGCGGCGGGCAGAATTGGCCCCTGAGAATCGAGCTCGTAAGGCCGAGATTGTTTGATTTCAATCTACCTATGCTTGGCGCCTCTCTAGGCCTGCATGTCGAGTCTGTCCTTCCCAAACGGGTGTTTCTCCTACACATATCCTCAAGGCAGCGCAATAGCCTCAAGCTCGACGTCCGCGTTCTTGGGGAGCGTCTTGACAGCAACGCAGCTGCGAGCGGGCTTGTGGGTGAACCACTTGCTGTACTCCTCATTCATGGCCTGCGAAGAAGATAGAAAGGTCAGTTTGGTGGCCATGTTGCCGTTGGACATATTCAAGAGATCCACGCACAGCAAAGTCGTTCATGTCATTGAGGAAGATGTTGACTTTGACAACCTTGTTGATGTCAGAGCCAGCAGCCACGAGAACGGCCTTGAGGTTGCGGATGCAAGCAGCGGTCTTCTCCTGGATGGTGCCCTGGATCAGGTTGCCCTCGGGGTCAAAGTGAATCTGGCCCGAGCAGTAGATTGCTGTTGGGGTCTTGATGGCCTGGGACTAGAATAGGCAGGTGGTGTTAGCGAGACAACCCTTATCCTGTCCCCTCGAGATTCAACGCACGTAAGGCCCGGCAGCTGTTCCAAGAGTCAGTGAGCGTCAATTGCGAACTTGGTGAGGGGGTTACCCACGCGGGGCGGCATCCTTGGTGAAGACGATATCCATGGTCGAGACTCGGCGGGTAGAGTGCTTGAAGAATGGGGCGGCGCGAGGAGCTGCTGTCAACGATCTCACGAGGGGGGACGAGAGTGAAATTCGGCTGATTCTGCGCAATGGAAGCATTGAGGAGAGGGGTTTGAGTCAAAATGTCTTCAATTGATGCCGGGTCATGCGGTGTTTTGTCATTGGGAAGCCTGCATCTCCGTCTTCGGACAGGAAAGCCAACTGATAGCCCAGGTGCACGTACTCCAGAGGCAAGCTTGGTCGGTGCGAATTGGCTCCTCGTACCCCGGGTGAGAATAGGCCATCTTGGGACAAACGGACAACAATCTACGTAGAAACATGCGCGAACTCGTGACAGAAATATCATGAGCTTCCACTGGATGGCCGGGCAATCTGATCGCTTTTCATCTAGTCAATTTGAGCAGAACGTATCCCATACGGTCATGCAGCCAGCTGTTGTAGATGATTTAATGAATGGACTGGGCCGATCCTGAATTTCAAAATGTACTACTACCCAGGCACTGTATACGGTAATGTAGCTCCCATGAGCCTCTTATCTAATCAGGTGGAGCTTGGGCCGGCCCAGGCTGTTTCAGGCACAGAAGGGAGCTGACGACGGGCCAGATTGATGCCAAGCTGTCGTCTTCTCGTCTAAAATTAACAAGGTTGCTCTGTGTTCAATTGACTTGGGACGTCTTCCAGCAGTTCTCGTCAGATGCAGTTCGCCCAAAGACGGGCTGTTTATAAACATCTTCAAGTTTGTTGTTATTCCCATGGTTCCTTGAGGACTTTACTTCTACACGCTCATTAGTGGCACCACCTCACTGCCCTCCCCTTTCGACCTGGTCTACCGTGTGCCTGTAAGCGTCCCTCGTACATCCCTTGCTGTCTGCCTGCTGTTAGTCGGCCCCCTTGTCGAGCCATTGGTTGGTCCAGGGCGTGCTGTCTGCCCACCTTCCAGATCCTGCCAGCTGTTGCTGAGCTTCTCCTGCGAACCTCGCCCTTCCTTCTTACAATTCCTATACCCGGGGACCTCCAAGTCCGAGAACTGACATTTTGTTTGTCCTCCTAGACCCCCTTACCCATTGGCCCATCATGGTCTCGAGCTCGACTCCCAAGGAGGGCTTGCGCCAGAGGAATGTGGCCGGCTCCAAGAAGAACGGGGCAGCCTCGTCGGCCGACGAGGTCGAAATCGACAAGCTCCTCAAGGCCAACGCGCCCACTAACAACTCTGACCTGCAATACAAGATTGCCCTTGCAATCATCACCGCTCTTGCCTTCGTGACAAGGTTCTGGGGTATCAGCCACCCTAGCGAGGTCGTCTTCGACGAAGTCCACTTCGGCAAGGTACGATCATCTTAGCCACACCTCGTTGCGCTTCTGCAGGGTACTCTTACTGACGGAATCCTGCCCGCAGTTTGCCTCTTATTATCTTGAGCGAACCTACTTCTTCGACGTGCACCCGCCTTTCGGAAAGCTTCTCTTCGCATTTATGGGATGGCTGGTCGGCTACGATGGGCACTTCCACTTCGAGAACATCGGGGACTCCTATGTTGCCAACAAGGTGCCATTCGTGGCGTTCCGTTCCCTGCCAGCCATCCTCGGTGCGCTGACAGTCTCCGTCACCTACATGATCATGTGGGAGTCTGGCTACAGCCTGCCCGCTTGCGTTGTGGCCGCTGGTCTTGTCCTCCTCGACAATGCCCACATTGGTCAGACGCGCTTGATTCTACTGGACGCTACTCTGGTCCTGGCAATGGCCTGCAGCCTGCTGGCCTACATCAAGTTCTACAAGCTCCGACATGAGGCTTTCTCAAGAAAGTGGTGGAAGTGGCTTATTCTGACAGGATTCGCCCTGTCCTGCGACATTTCGACCAAATATGTCGGTCTGTTCGCTTTTGTCACCATTGGTTCCGCTGTGGCCATCGACTTGTGGGACTTGTTGGATGTGAGGCGCCCGGGCGGAGCCTTGAGCATGCCCGATTTTGGCAAGCACTTTGCGGCGCGAGCGTTTGGGCTGATTATCATGCCCTTCATTTTCTACCTCTTCTGGTTCCAGGTGCACTTTGCGGTCCTGAACCGCTCTGGACCGGGCGATGACTTTATGACCCCCGAGTTTCAGGAGACCCTGAGCGACAACGTAATGTTGTCTAACGCGGTCACTGTCAACTACTACGACTCGATCACCATCAAGCACAAGGAGACCAAGACATACCTTCACAGTCACGAGGACCACTACCCTCTGCGGTACGACGACGGCAGGGTTTCCAGCCAGGGTCAGCAGGTCACCGGATACCCTTACAACGACACAAACAACTACTGGCAAATTCTTCCGGTGGAAGACGACCAGAAGTTGGGCCGTGCAGTCAAGAACCACGACCTTGTGCGACTCCGCCACATTGTCACCGACAATGTCCTCTTGTCGCACGATGTTGCATCGCCATATTTCCCTACCAACCAGGAGTTCACAGCTGTTTCCATGGCGGATGCATACGGCGATAGGTCGCAGGACACCCTGTTCGAGATCCGTGTCGAAGG
The DNA here is from genome assembly GCA_038088545.1 of Diaporthe humulicola. Taxonomy (NCBI): domain Eukaryota; kingdom Fungi; phylum Ascomycota; class Sordariomycetes; order Diaporthales; family Diaporthaceae; genus Diaporthe; species Diaporthe humulicola. The sequence goes on along the minus strand of JBBWSL010000025.1, from coordinate 3,995 downwards.
TGGAAAGAAGAACCAGGAGTTCAAGAGCGTTTCAAGCCACTTCAAGTTCATCCACAACCCCAGCAAAGTTGCCATGTGGACTCACACGACACCCCTCCCGGAATGGGGTCACAAGCAGCAGGAGATCAACGGCAACAAGCAGATCGCACCAAGTTCCAACGTATGGCTGGTCGAGGACATCCCATCCCTGCCTCTGGATGACAAGCGGAGGGAGAAGCCTGAGCGCAAGGTCAAGACGTTGCCGTTCTTGAGGAAGTGGTTTGAGCTACAGCGGTCCATGTTCTGGCACAACAACCAGTTGACCAGCAGCCACCCGTACGCCTCGCAGCCCTACCAGTGGCCGTTCCTGCTGCGAGGTGTCAGTTTCTGGACCCAGAGTGATACCCGTCAGCAAATCTACTTCCTGGGCAACCCTGTGGGCTGGTGGATTGCAAGCAGCTTGCTCGCAGTCTACGCCGGCATCGTTGCTGCGGACCAATTCTCTCTCAGGCGTGGCGTTGAAGCTCTGGATCACAGTAAGTAATAGCCCTGCATGAGCACATCGTGAAACACTTGGCTGACCTGTCACAGGAACTCGATCTCGTCTCTACAACTCGACTGGTTTCTTCTTTTTGGCCTGGGCGACCCACTACTTCCCCTTCTACGTGATGGGTCGTCAACTGTTCTTGCATCATTATCTCCCAGCTCATTTGGCTTCCACACTTGTTACGGGCGCCTTGGTTGAGTTCGTCTTTAATGCGGATACCACCGAGGAGGTCCCCGAATCTGTCAAGAATGGCAAGAAGTCTGGGCCGAAGAGGCACATCTCGGCTCGCGAGCGATTCGCCGGCCAGAGCATGTTCAGCGCATGGGTTGCATGTGCGGTCATTCTGTCTCTGGCAGCGTTTGGCTGGTACTTCTTCCTGCCTCTAACGTACGGCTACCCTGGTCTCGATGTCGACCAGGTACTGAGGCGGAAGTGGCTCGGCTACGATCTTCACTTCGCAAAGTAGCGAATGAAAGATGGAGATGGTCTCAACCTCAGACGCTGAGAAGAAACTCGGAATTGGGCGTCTGTGTAAAATTTCAGCAAATGACTGGCCATTATGGTTCTCACAAGTGGAATTTTCGAGACCCTCGACCCTGCAGGCGGCAGTGCAGGTATTCGGGCGGACGTCTTTGCTTCAGTAACAGAACCCCCAAGGGGTCGCTAGGGTGGAATATAAGATACAGATTTTAGGATGCCGCTGGTGCAGGGATAATTCATTCTGATCATGAAACACTCATTGCTCCTACTCAAGATCATGAGCATCAGGCATCATCGCGAAAATACGGAGGCACCTGTAGAGACATACTAAGTAGCACATGTTATGGGTGTGGCCAGGACGAAAGGAGTCAACTCGCGGTGAGTCAGGGCAGGGAAAAGGCCCCTGTCAACACTGCTCCTCGTCCTTAAGATATCCGTACTTATAAAGCAGACCTCACATGCCCCGGCATACCCAACAGGCGGAAACACCGTTATCTATACATGGTTGACGAAATTATCCTCTCATGCAACCTTCGCAAAGGCTTATCTGCGACCCCTTTTCCTACCGCCGAGGACCTTGCAACATGTGAAGCATCGCTCATGCGGGGGCGGACACGCAATGATAATGGCGACTATTTCCGAGGAGTCTGCAGGTGACTGTAGGGGATGTGTTGGCAGTGGTGGCTTTGACAATATTTTGGGACTGAGACCACATAAAGTCTGGTATTCATGCATTGCTTTCATTCATCCTTCTCATGTTCGCTTGGGCAAGGGTACAACATCCCGCTGTAACAACGCCTATCAACATGCCCGTATACTTACACCCAACCTACATGAAGTATCGAACAGACACGGAGGTTTGGAATCAGATTATCATGTGAGTTCATACCTACAACATTTACGCTTTCATACTTGGCTACCTGTATGATTTGGAATAGATATTTGTCGGTTTTTTTTTAAAGCTGTGCACCTATACAGATTGGGACGGGCGGGCTCGATCAGAGTGTACATCACGAAGCTCCTGACTTGGGCATAACATCAGACATTACCAAAGGAGAGCTGGAGACTGGTCTACAGAAATGAATTTCTAATGTTCAGATTGTAATTATCAATTTGAATTTTCTTCATCCTCATCACATACTCGCCTACTAGATCGCATGGGCGACGAAGAGACGCACGAGGGGGGGTTGGGAGGCAGCGGCATAGAGGGCGGGCCAGACGGCGGACCAGTCAAAGAAAGACGGAAAGATTGTGGCGCCCGTTGTTTGCTCGGAGCCTCTGCACATGCAGCAGAACAACCTGTTTGAGCTTGAGTGGACCACCTCTGTCCGTCGCCCGGCTCGCCCGGCTCACCCTTCAGCTCCACCGCCACACTTGCAGCCTCGGCGTCTCCTGCTTCATGCTTGCGGCTCAGGGTGATCAGCTTGGGACTCGCGCTCCGCGCGGCGACCGCTGTTATCTCACAGAGTGCGTGCTCATATTCGGACTCGTCCCGCAGGTAAGCATCGAAATGGAACTCCTCACCTTCCTCATCATCTGCCTCCAGGACATCGAGCTCTTCTTCGAGGCTTGGTGAGAGACTTACCCTCTGTAAAGTCGGCGACGGCATGGGGACAGGCTGGACCGGCAGGCTCTCGATGTCTTCAGCAGTAAGTATGCGGCTCTGGGGACGTTCGGGGTGTGTGTGGTGGACACTGCAGTCTTGGCTGGCGCAGTAGACTAGCTGCCACTGCCAGTGACCGGGGCAGGTGGTGACACTTGGTGCGACGTGTTCTATCTGCACAGATTCCCTAGTACTCTGGCCGTAAAGACCCATAAGGCCTTGCTGGAAATTCTCACCTATGAGTGAAGCGTTAGAAAAGAAGAGCGGCCCGAAGCTCCAGGGCCTGGCCGCTCGCGATCGACGCTCAGCAGCGGCTTGCTCCTCAGCCAGGAGCCCGACGCCATCTTCAGTGTGGCCCAGAGCCAAGTTGCTCGTAGCCACCACTCCACTGGAGTTAAGGTACGGCAAACGAGCTGAAATGACACCAGCCCTGGTGATGAGGGCGCTGAGGTCAGCGGCCGCGCTTGCGTCGCCCGCAATAAACCGTGAGGTCTCAGCCTGACCGTGCGGACTGGGAGTCCAGGATATTGGGCTCCTCAAGTTGGGCTCGGCCTCGCGGCGGCCCTTTCCCGATCTCCTTCTACTTTTTGTAGTAAATATTTCCTATTTTAGTAAGAATATACTTATAAGATAGGTAATAAAAGTTAATTTATAAGTTTATATATAAGTTAAGTTAAGAGTAAATTTATAAGTTAATTTATAAATTAATTTATAGGTTTACTAGTATTATAAAAACTATCTTACCCTATTTTATAGCTTATACTATTTTTACTATTATAAAAAAGGTATTACTAAGTTTTAGAACTAAACTTTAAAAGGTAATTATTTACTTAATTATTATAAGGTTATACTTAATACTTTAGATAATATTTTATTTATTATATTATTTATCTTATTTAAGGCCTTAATATCTATATTTTATATAAAAACCTTAATTATTTTCTTCTTAACTTAATATAATACCTTACTATTTTACTAATTATATATAAAATATAAATAATAGTTATAAATTCCTTAATTTCCCTTTTTTATAAATATTACCTTAATTATAAAATAATATTTAAGTAAAAGGTATTATTTAATATATTTAATTATAACTAAATTAATATACCTATAATAGCTACTTATAGCTTCCTATTTTAGAGTAATACCCTAGAATTTAAGCCTAAGAATATACTTTTTCTAAAGGATATAGTAATTACTTTAGATAAAAAAGGACTTTTAATTTATATAATATAGCTTACTTTTAATTAAGATAGTTATTAGTATAAATACTAAGAAAAGTATAGATAGTACTAAACTTATAGTTAATTTTAACTTAATTATAAAGGGTTTTTATATATACTATTTAGATAAAAACCTTTTTAATAAACTAATTAACTATAC